>JAJHSJ010000010.1:56113077-56242206 GCA_021015155.1 Magnolia officinalis
AAAATCAGACTGGCCCACACATTAGGTGGACGCTTGAGATAATGATGGATGGTTTAAAATTATGCTAAATGTTCACAGTCCAGTTACACGTGGCCCACTTCATGATTCTGATCTGCCTGGATTTGAAGCCATGTTATCTACATGGTGGGCCTCCTGATGGATGGCTAGAAAAAAGATCTACTGCATCCACCCATCTAAAATCTACACCATTGCACTCAACTATGTCTAAGAGCTAAACTACATTGCCCGTGGAGATGGTAGATACTGATCTGGTTCAAGTGGACCACTGCCATGCCATAATGCCAAAGCTGGCCCATTATTTGAGTGGGCCTTAATCCAACTCGAACTGCAATCCATTAATAAATGGGCCCATCTCCATGCGTGGCTAGTATTTAAGAGAAAATGCTATTAGAACTAGGCCTTGGATTGGCCCAGAGCCCAAAAATCCTGTGGTTAGACCCAATCCTGGCCCAGGGTCGATCCACCGGCCAAAGATAATTTGAACGGATAGATGATCCTGACCCCAATAGAGGCAATCAAACGAGAGAGTCCCAAACGTAAGTGATCGAGCAGTGTGTGGGGCCCACCGTGATGTATGTGTTCCATCCAACCTGTCCACTAAAATTGCCCCCTCATGTTAGGTCTTCATGCTAAAATCCAGCCTCATCTATGTCAGTGGGGGCCAGACCAAATAGCTACAATGGGGAGGGGGATTTCCCACCATTGAAATATCTAAATGGAGTGTCTGGTCCATTGTGTTTTGTGTATGCCATCCAACCCATTCATCGAATGTATCCCACCAGAACGAAGTCACAAACTAAGACTAAAGTAATTTGAAATCTTGGTGGGCCACAACAAGTAAAGTCATAGATTTTATGCGTGATTGTACATTGCTTCAAATGCTATCTCCTACGTAATTTCAAGATCTGGATTATTCTTATTATGTACGGTGAACATGAGGAGGCACATCAGATGCATGGTTTGGATTTTAAATAGATATCAGGTCTGGCCCCAAACAGCCTGAACGTATGGTAGTTACCGTACATACAAACCTACCTGATCATTCCCTGTAAGTATTAGACCGTCACATATCACGGAACTAATTAACAGCGACGCTGTCGGTAGCGAGGTGGCTACTGGTCGGTGATCGGTGGGCCCCATCATAATGTATATATTTTATCATCCATCCATCTATCAGTCCAAAATGAGAAAGATCCATGCCTGGTGGACCACATTAACAGAAACAGTGGTGATTGAACGCCCACGTTCAAAAATGTTGGGGGCCTGCACAAATGTGTATATATATATAATATATATATTATATATAGCTATATATATATCTATATATATATATCTATATATATATATATATATAAGGTACTATGCGCTCGACCTCATGATAACGTCCCATGAGGTCGAGCTGTGTGGCCCCACCGTGATGCGTGTCGACCATCAACCCGTGCATTTGATGGGTCCCCTTTAAATTATGGGATATCCCAAAAATCAGCCGTATACGGAACTCAGGTGGGCCATACCATCTAAAATCATGTGAAGACATGCTAAAAATATATAAAAGCACTTGGTGGGGCCCACCTGAAATTTGCATGCGTCTGAAACTTGGTCTGAACCCTCATCCAAGTCGGACACATAATGGATGGGCTGGATTTGCAAACCACATCTCGGTGGGTCCAAAAACATGATTATGAATGTTTTAATGGTGCACGGCCCCTCTCAACTTCTATATGTAGTGTGGCCCACACAAGTCACGGATTGACTTGATTTTTGAGACCTAGGCCCACGATGGAATGGTGCATCTGACTGATGGGTAGATGATCAAAACGCATCACGGTGGGGCCCACACAGCTCAACCTCACGATAAGCTTGGGTACCCTTAGGATATCCCAAAAATCAGCCCCCATGCCATCTAAAATTATGTGAAGACACCGTTAAAACATATAAAAGCACTTAGTGCGGCCCACCTGAGTTTTGCATGCGCCTGAAACTTGGTCTGAACCCTCATTCAAGTGGGACACACATAATGGATGGGCTAGATTTGCAAACCACACCTCGGGGAGCCCTCAAAAATGGTTATGAATGTTTTAATGGTATACGGCCCCTCTCCACTTTTGTATGTGGTGTGGACCACACAAGTCATGGATTGACTTGATTTTTGGGACCTAGGCCCACGATGGAATGGTGCATCTGACTGATGGGGTAGATGTTCAAAACGCATCACAGTGGGGCCCACACAGCTCGACCTCATGGGATGGACCCATGAGCTCTAGCGCATAGTACCTTTTCCCATATATATATATATATATATATATATAATATATATATATATATGAAAATGGTACATATCCCAAAAATCAAACATATATGGAATTCGGGAGTGGGGGAATTATGTGAAGACATGCCTAAAACATATAATATCACTTGGTGGGGCCCAGATGAGTTTTGGATGCGGCTGAAACTTGGTCTGACCACTCATCCAAGTGGGACACACATAATAGATGGTGGTCTGGATTTGTGAAGCACATCTCAGAGGGCAAAACTATGTGAAGACATGCCTAAAACATATAAAATCACTTGGTGGGGCCCAGATGAGTTTTGCATGCGGCTGAAACTTGGTCTGACCACTCATCCAAGTGGGGACACACATAATAGATGGTGGTCTGGATCTGTGAAGCACATCTCAGAGGGCAAAACTATGTGAAGACATGCCTAAAACATATAAAATCACTTGGTGGGGCTAGATGAGTTTTGGATGCGGCCGAAACTTGGTTTGACCACTCATCCAAGTGGGACACACATAATAGATGGTCTGGATTTGTGAAGCACATCTCAGAGGGCCCAATAAATGATTACGAATTTTTTAATGAGAAGGTAACCCCTCTCAACTGTTTTATGTGGTGTGGCCCACCCAAGTCATAGATTGATTTGATTTTTAAGTCCGTGCCCCACCATGTATTGTTGCATCTGGCTGATGGGGTAGATGTTTCGACACACATGATGTGGTGCCCGCAGCTTGACCTCATATTATCATTTCCCATATATATATGATAATATATATATATATATTATATATATATATATATATATATTATATATATATATTCTTTATATATTCTTTCATCCAAGTTTGTATAACCTAATCAATAGGATGGAGTCTAATTAAAAATATCAGTGGGCCTTAGAAAGATTTTAATGGTTGGTGTTCAATTATCATTATTTTCCTCGATATGGTTGCGGTTATATTTGGATCTACCTCATTTTTTTTTGCGCATATTTTAATAAATAAAAAAAAAAATGGACGTTATAGATAACACACATACATCGTGGTGGCCCACAGATCACCGATCGACGAGTGACCACATTGCTACTGGCAGCATCAACAGGCAATCAGCGTCCTTGGTTGATGTGACCTGCCCACAAAAAACAAAGGGAGAGCACATGACCTGCACCACCAAAAGCTGTCCCACCCAGAACAAAAGGTCAGGATTCTCATGCGTAGGGACCCTTCTTGAAGCATGTGAGTACGGATCCATGGCCATATTCCCCTCACATCTCATTCATGTTCCCTTTCTCCACCTCAACCTTAGAGCCAGGGAATCCAAGATACCGACACAAGTCTTTACTTCACATGAACATGTGTCATGTCTCTGTGAACATGTATCATGCATGTATCCCATGACCCTAGTGCACCACAACATGCATGAAAGTGACCATACGTTGCAGCCAACCTGATTTTGCATTTATAATTTTGAAAAAAAGGAAGGAGGGCCCATGCATGCCAATCAACATGCTATATATATAACGGTATCGGTGTTCGCAATACAGATATGTTTCTGAATTATTACGATTTTTTTTTTTTTCAAATATGTTTCTTATGGGATTATTATGAGTTTTCTTTTATTATTTATTATTATTATTATTACTATTATTTTAAAAGATATGTTTTGAATTTGTTATGGTTTTTTCTTTCATAATGGTAATTAAGATTATTTTAGTTCGAAATGCGTAACAATATTACTGTAGGACTCTTATTAGGTGGGCTACACTTGATCATCAGTTTAGATATGACCATTGAATTATTCAAATTGAATGATTCAGTGGGCCCCTTTATAATTGTGATCATTATAAATATGTTTAGGGCATGATGCTTGAACCACGATTTTTATAGACAGTTATTAAGCTAGATATGGAAACTTACGGTATGGAAGCCCTAGAAGAGAAAAGTTGTGACGGATAAGCTTTTCTAACCCTCTTTTTTATAAATATATGTCTTGGTCTCCTCACCCACATAAGAGAGGAAACTCTAATCTCATTGAATGTTCTCCTAAGAATGTAAGGTATGGAAGACTCAGTTCCCTTCTCGATTATAACGCGGCATTAAGAATATCTTCCTAATCAAGTATGCCTTTAAGATTAAAGTATTGAATCTTCATTATTGATGCATACACTATCCGTCAATTCTACGATATAGATTTAACAATTATGTGAGTAATAGTGGTCATTATTATATAACTATGTTTCAAAATTATTATAAGTTTATTTATTTATTTATTTTTTCGTATCGGCCATTTTTGTTATTTTGGCTTGAAATGCATAACAACATATTACGTAACGGTAATGGTGGTTGTAATAATTATTGCTATATAAGTATGTTTCGAAATCACTATGCGTTATTTTTTCCTGTAACAGGCCATTATGATTGTTTTGGATCGAAATGCATAAGTATGTTAAGTAAAGTAACAGTAATGGTGGCCGTAATATATATAACTATATAAATATGTTTCGAAATTATTATAGGTCTTTTTTATTTTTATTTTTTCTGTAACAGTCATTATGGTTGTTTTGGCCCGAAATGCATAACGGTTACGATGCTAATGGATGCTTTCAGACCACTCACATGTGGTCCACACATGTGGGAAGGAAGGGCTGCACGTGTAAATATATGGTGAGTTGAAGTTATAAGGCATGGTTAAAAGACTAGGTGAATTGAATGATTCGGTTCGGTTCTGAGGTGGGGCTGAATCGACCCAAATTGCCTAATTAAGTTGGGGGCGACTCGGGTGGTATCGGACCAGACCAGGTACTAATAAGCCCCATCAGGCTCATCTCACAGATAGGCAGAAAATTAAGATTAGCCAATATAGGACTGTCAATGGGCCAGGCTGGGCCGTCGGGCTTTTGGGGCCAAGCCACTTCTATCGTAGAGTGCATCCAGCTGGTCTGTTTAGGATTTATAAAGAATATTTTTGCAATGGGGCTAGATAAAACTATTGGGCAAGATCTGGGCTTGGCTTGGTCTGATCTTTTGAGCCAAGGCTCATCATGTCTCGGACCGGTAGTGATGCCGAAATCTCAGTACTGGTCGGTACTGTGGACCCACCATGATGAATTTGTTTTATCTATGCTGTCCGTCCATTTTCCAGCTCATTTTATGGCATGATCCAAAAAATGAGGCAGATGCAAATCTCAGGTGGACCACACCACAGGAAATAGTGGTGATTAAATGCCTACTATTGAAAATTTCTGAAGGCCCACCGTAATGTTTATCTCTTGTCTAACTTGTTGATTAAATCACACACATGGATGAAGGGAAAACACAAATATCAGCTTAATCCAAAACTTTTGTAGCCCCCAAAAAGTTTTCAATAGTAGGCATTCAATCACCACTGTTTCATGTGGTGTGGTCCACCTGAGATTTGGATCTTACTCATTTTTGGACTAACACCTTAAAATGAGCTGAAAATAAAAATAAAAATAAAAAAAAAAAAAAATAAATAATAAAAAAAAAGAAAAAAAAAAAAAAAAGAGGATAAACAGCATAGATAAAATACATACATGATGCGGCCCACAGCAATGACCTCGGTGCTGGAGGGGTCACTACCGGAATCAACTCCGGCTCACCAACATGAACCATCTGGTGAACCGGTCCAGCCCATTGACAGCCCTATATCAGTGATTCAGCATGGAAAATTCCACCATGGGTGGAGCATGGCCCAAAAGTCTCCAAGATTGGAAAATCCCAGCAACCAATATAGGGACCTTTTATAGTTGGATGTAGACCGTTGTTGCAGTTTCAACCATAATTTTGTTCATCTTCTTAGCCATCTCTTTGTAGGCCAACAAATTTGAGAAGTTGAATTTTCTTGTCAAGGAGATTTTTAGGCCGAGTCTATCACTGGGGCCACATAAAAGACCAATGGTCTAGATTACTTAACCATGGGGATCCAATTTTCAGAATAAAAAATATATGTACATTGCACAAAGATGTAGCCTGTATCTAAAATCTTTTAGAGATTGGAGAATTTCTCCCTCAAAATGTTGATGGGAAATGAAAATTATTTGAGATTTCATAGAAAATAAAACAAGGATTCAAGAGGAAAAATACATTTTAGGAAACAAACATATATTACACTATTGCTACCAAAGATTTATGATCCTTAAAGGAGATTTCTCTTTATCAAAGAGATTTGGCATCTTTGAAGGAGATTTCTCCTTATTAATAACTTGTTATTAATATCTGTATCACATGTAACTATTCGTAGATATTGGACATTTTTGCTGATGTTATTAGTACCGGGGAGAATATTTTAAAATGAAAATGCATGTACCTTTTTAATTAGATTGAGAATAGTTTTAGCCTTTCACTTTATTAATTCTTGAGAGTAGCCCGCACCCACTTCTCACCTCTTTGTATGTAGCCTACACTATAGAGCTCATGTGACAAAAGTTATATGGCCTACCATAATGAACATACGAGGATACCTGAGTCAACTCAACTCAGACCGGATTTCACCGAGACAAAAAAATAATAATAATAATCAACTCATGACTCAATCAAAATTTGAGAAAACCCAACAAATCAGGAAAACCATTTCAAAACTTGATTGGCACAACTCAACATTATTTATATATTTTTTTATACTTTTAAATATTTATTGAAAAATCTTAGAAAACCTTGTACAAGTTCTCAAAAAACTCACCTGAGTTTTTCAATCAATTCTACTCAACTAGTTTGTGAGTTGATCCATCCACAGTTGAACCTTTCTCTCTTTATGTCTCTATGTATATGTGGACTTACATTTAGCCTCATTTGTTCATTTTGTCTCTTTCCTAAGCTTTTATCTCTCTATATTTTTCATCTCCTAGCACACATTGTACATTGTCCATGCCGCATCACATGGTATTGTATAACTCCTCTGTAAGTAGGATATATATAATCTCTAACATTAGGACTCCAATTATAATTTAACCATCACCTTCAAAAGTATTTAAAATTATTACCAAGTTCTAATTTCATTAGGATACTTAATTATTAAGCAAGTTTTTGTTGAGTCAAATTAGGAAATATGTTACTAAGGAAATTTTCTTCTTAAAATTGTAATGTTAGCAGGATTAGGGAATAAGAAACCCTCTTTTTCTTTATATGGGTTAGCTAATACACAACATGTGTAAAAGCCTTCTCTCTCCTCTTGTTACTTTTTTAATAAAGTAATTTTGCCTTTTAGTATCTCCCTCCCTCTACATTCTCTTACCCTCATCGCTATGTTCTTGCTTGTGAAATTTCGCATGATATCAGAGCCTCACCATTACTTAGATTGGTATGTTTTGAGTTTTTTTCACTTCCACTTTATATTAGTTCTCCTTATTGGCAAGTTTTTTTTTTTTTTTTTTTTTTTTCTCATGTTAGTGCGTTTGATCATGTTAATATCGAGTGCTATTGTTCATGAAGTTCTTATGATGAAGAAATATTTTTAAAAAAATGTGGCTTTAAAGTTATTTTATAGGATGGGACTTTTGAGATATCGTCAATGGTAGCTATCCCAAATCGGCAACGGGACAATGGGGGCTTGCAAATTGGAAAAAAAAATAATGGTAAGGCTCTACATGCGATCCAAATCTTCTGTGAATCAAATATGCTTTCCTATGTTAGGAAATTAAATTTGGTAAATGAAGTGTAAGATCACTTGGCCACTATGCATGAGAAAGTGACTAGGGCTCGAGAGGCATTTTTTGAAATAAAATTAAGGGTGATGAAGCAAAGCAATGACTCTATGGTGGAGTTTTCTCGAAATGTGAAGGAACAATATAATCAGATAAAGGAAATTAGCATCAAGATGAAAATGAAACTCAAGTAGTGATTATTTCAAAAAAATCTATGAACCGAGTTTGATGCTATCAGAGTATTAATTCAAGAAGATAAGCAACCTATGGAGGAAAGGTAAGTATGTTACTATAAGAATATGCTCTTTTAAAAATAAATGTTAGATACTTAAAGTGGTTCTAAAAAAGTGGAGACAAGCAACGATATTTTGGTTTTACAAACATGTGTTCAACCCCATGTTAGGAAATGATGTGGCTCAAAAATGAATTATAAAATCTTTTACTAAAACCGCTAACAATTTCAAAATCATCAACAATCTTTAAAGGAATTATCAATATGTTATTGCAAGTAGTGTTCGAGTTGTCGGTATCACTACAAGTTTCGCTGGTCGGAGATAAAGATATAATATCGTTATCGCCGATAACCGGAAATGCAGGGAAAAATGGGGAAACATGGAGAAAATGGTGGAATTTTTCAATAAAACTTCAGGACATGCCTAAATACACATATTTACATATTTAGGAATGAAAAAAAATTACAAAAAAAATGCATTAAATAATAAGTTTCCATTTAATGGGGACCAAAAGGCATGCGTTGTTGTAAGAAATCACTCAAATAGTAACCAAAATGAGTTTATATAATATAAGTATAGCTAACATATAATAATTAAAACAGGTAAAAGTAAATGAATTAAAAAAAGTTTCTGGATAGCTTTGAGACAATGCTGCTTTTCACTTCCCTCGTCCGGATGGCTTGGATCGTACAATTGTTGTTGTTAGACAACCAACATCAAATGGGCCACTACCAAGAAAAAGGAAAAAAAAAAATTAACAAAAAAAAAAAAAAAACAATCCAAAATTTTTGTGACCCCACGAATGTTTCAATGGTGGAGGTTTAATTTGCATTATTTCCGGTCATGCGACCCACTTGAGTTTTGGATATGCCTCATTTTTTAGTCCATGTCCTAACATGATCTAGAAAAAGAAATGGGTGGAGTGGGTTTCTCGCAAATATCACAGTGGGCCCACCTACCATACATTGCAAGCCCTTCTTTGAAGGCTTTGTAGGAGTGGATTGCAAACCGAGCAACTCTTAACGTACTGAGTAAACTCCATGGGGTCCATCGTGATTTATGTATTTTATCCACTCTGTCCATCCATTTTACCAATCAATTTTAGGGCTTTATTCTAAAAATGAAGCATATCCAAAGCTCAAGTGGACCACACCATAGGAAACCATGTGAATCGAACGTCTATTGTTGAAACATTTTGATGGCCATAGAAGTTTTAAATGAAGCTGATATTTGTATTTTCCATTCATCTATGTCTTTGTGATCATATGAATAGGTTGGATAACAAATAAACATCACTATGGGCCCTAAAAAGGCTTTAACATTGGAAATCATCATTCTCACGATTTCCTGTGGTGTGGTCCAATTGAGCTTTGGATATGCTTCGATTTTCAGCTCAACCCATAAAATGAGTCCAAAAAATGGATGAACGATGTGGATAAAGCACATACATTCATGGTGGGCCCAACATAGTTTACCCAGTACATTAAAACTGTATGAGTAACCCAGTACCGGTGGGATTTCTTCACAGTCCATTATTGGGGGAGACCCTCGCCGTGGGACTACATCAATAACATAAGATGTATATTTACACCGTCCATTCATTCTGGCAGATTATTTTAGGGCATGGGCCACAAAATCAGTCAGATCCAATTCTGAGGTGGACCACACCATAGAAAATAGTGGTCATTAAATGGCCACCATTAAAAACTTCTTGGAGCCCAAAAGTTTTGATCATCAACCTGATATTTGTGTTTTCCCTTCATTCAGGTCTATGTGAACCTAATGAAGTGGTTTGGTGGCAAATAAAAAGTACAATGGGCCTTTAAAAAAAAAAAAATTAATGGCAAGCATTCAATCACATTGTTTCCTGTGGTGTGGTCAACCTGAAATGTGGATCTAACTCATTTTTTAGCTCATTCCATAAAATGAGTGTCCAAAATAGATGGACGGAGCAGATAAAATACGTTAAATCATAGTGGGGCCACAATACTGTAAGTAGCTGTGACGCACGACTCGCAGCAACATAAGCATCATCGGCGTCCCCGAAAAAAAGGGACGCAGATTAGATACTAACAGGTTGAGTAGCGAGTGGGCTACTGAATGTTGAGATATAGAGTCACATCTGGGGCCGTCTTCGACCGGTCGTGAGCTATGCTCGACCGGTCGTAGGGGCCCGCTCGACTGGTCATGAACCGGTTCGACTCAAAGTCCAGCGAGCATCGTTTTTTGGTCCCGAGGTGCTCGACCGGTCGTGGCCCATTCACGACCGGTCGTAGGGGTCGCTTGACCAGTCGAACAGTCTGCTCGACCAGTCATAGTTGCGCAGATTCGTTTCTGAATCCGATGCAGATTACGGATTTTGGTGTCACCTTTCGCAAGGATGCGGAAGGAAAGTTGCCTAAACTATATATAGGTGTTCCTAGGGCTTTTCTAGGCGTATTGGAATATTGGGGAAATAATTCTAAAGTGTGGGCAAAGGGTTTTCTATGTTCTTCCAATGGAGAGGTTAATATATTGCCTTGTAATCTTTGTTCTTCATAGTGGAAGTTTGCATCCGTGGTTTTTGACCCTAGATGGGGTTTTTCCACGTATATCTTATCTTGTGGTTTGTTGAATGCTTTGATTCTATTTTTAGTTTATGTTTCTTTCTGTTTATCGTTTGTGGGTGAGGCTTGAGATTGGATCTCGGCTCACTACGTTGTTGGCGTGTTGTGCAACAACTGGTATCAGAGCCAGGTTTAGTTCTATTGGGAACGATGGCGGAAGAAGGGAAAACTAGAATTGAGAAGTTTGATGGTTCAAACTTTGCCTTCTAGAAGATGCAGATGGAGGATTATCTGTATTAGAAAGACCTCTATATTCCTCTAGGAGAAAAAGAGAAGAAACCAGAAAAGATGACAGATGATGAATGGTTTTTATTGGATAGGAAGGCTTTAAGAACAATCCGACTCTCTTTGTCTAAGAGCGTCGCCTTCAATATATCCAAGGTGAAAGCTACAAAAGAATTAATGGAAGCCTAGCCACCATGTATGAAAAGCCCTCAGCGTCCAACAAGGTTCATCTTATGAAACAACTATTCAACATGAAGATGTCAGATGGTGGAGCGTGGCTGAACATCTAAACGAGTTCAATACAGTCACGAGCCAGTTGGAATCCGTTGGCATCATTTTTTAGGATGAGGTCAGGGCACTATTGATCTTATCCAATCTGCCAAACAGTTGGGATGGTTTGGTGATTATTGTGAGAAATTCTTCAGGGTCGACATAGCTGAAATTTGATGATGTGGTCAGTCTAATTCTCAGCGAAGAATCTAAAAGGAAGGCATCAGGAGTTTCAGGGGACTCAGGGAATGCTCTAAACGTTGAAGGAAGAGGAAGATCGCTGAACAAAGGAGACAATAAACACGGGCGTTCTAAGCCGAGGAAGAAGTCCAAGGGACGGAAAGACAAAGACGGGTGTTGGCATTGCGGAAAGAAGGGGCACATGAAACGTGATTGCAGGGCGCTCAAGAAATAAGAAGGAAGCTCTCAAGGCGGCAAGGATTCTGTGAATCTGTCTGAGTAAAGCGACACAGAGACGTTGATCTTATCTCTTGATGCGAGGAATGAGTCTTGGGTTATAGACTCGGGTGCTTTGTTTCATGCCACTTCATATAAGGAAGTTTTGCGTGATTATGTGTCAGGTGACTTTGGGAGAGTTTACCTGGGTGATGATGAGCTGTGCAGTATTGTTAGAAAGGGGGACTTTCATGTAAATCAGAAAGACGGAACGATCTTGAAATTGAAGGATATTAGACATGTACCGAGTTTGAAACGTAACTTGATCTCAGTGGGACAGTTGGCCGATACCGGTTATGTGACGACATTCACCAGTGATTCCTGGAAGATCACAAAAGGTGCATTGGTGATATCTCAAGGCAAGAAGGAAGGTACTTTATATGTGACTTCAGGATCATATAGTTCACTCTCAGTTGCATCAACTGGAGTGAATGGGCAGTTATGGCATCAGAGGATGAACATATGAGTGAGAAGGGGATGAAAGTGTTATTGTCAAAAGGGAAGCTACCATGATTGAAGTCTATTGACTTAGAATTCTACGAAGACTGTGTGTATGGCAAGCAGAAGAGGGTAAACTTCAAGAAGACGGGACGCACTCCAAAGACGCATCTGTTGGAGCTTGTACACACTGATGTGTGGGGACCGGCACACATATTATCTCTTGGTGGTTCACGTTATTTTGTTTCCTTTCTTGATGATGCTAGTAGAAAACTGTAGGTCTATTTCTTAAAACATAAATCTGATGTATTTGATGTATTTAAGAAGTGGAAAGTTATGGTAGAAAATGAGAAAGGTAAAACAGTAAAGTGTCTTAGATCTAATAATGGGGGAGAATATTGTGTAAGACCCGTATCATAGACCGTACCGTTACATAGACTTCCGCGGTCTTTTCCGGTCGAATTCCGACAACTTTTGACCCTTAACCGACCTTGCGCGCGACCCTGATTCACACACCATCAACTCGAGTTGACTCAACCTAAGACTAGTGCCTTAGCGACCGCGCCGTCGCCGCGGTTCCGATGCCGCGATACGAGGCGATACTCTGGTCAGGAGATGTGGGCCAGCGTTCGGTGCGAGAAAAACGCCGCGCGTGCGAAACCCAAGAGAATCTCTACGAGTTGTCACATCAATCCATCAATCCATCAATCTCAACATGTCAGTACACATCAACTTTTCACCATTTCCCAAGCAAGCCTCAAAGTCAAAAAGTTCTTACGCAAGCAATGCCTTTCTTACACAAATGGCCAACAAAGTCAAAAAGTGTCTTACACACCCATCACCACCACATCTATCACTCTATCACCCATCAATTTCTCTCTCTCCCTTTACAAACCTCTCTCTCATTTTCAAACTTCATTCCCAAGCAAGAGAGAAAATTTCACACGTCCAAGCCTCTCCCATATCTCCAAGAGAGCCACAAGTGTGGCCCACCTTTCCTACCCCTTCATCTTCCATCTCCACCATCCAAACATCATCTCCTCTGTTGGAATCAAAGCTTAGGAGCTACGGAAGCCTTTGGTGCAAGAAGGAACGGTGGGTGATCTTGGATCTCCACTTATTTTCTTATTTTGTGATTTAAGGGTCCACTTGTAGTGGGACCCACCTTGATGTATGCTTATGATCAAGAGGGGCCCATAGTAGCGGGGTCCCTCCGATATTGCCGATGTCTCTATCTCTCTCTTTCTCTCTCCCTTCCTTGTATGGTGGACCCCACTATGAAGTATGATCCACGCCGTCCCACCCATAGGGCCCACCTTGCAGTCCATCCTTGGGTGGGCCTAGATATAGGAAAACACAAGCATCAGCTTGATTCAAAAACTTGGGTGGGCCACGTCCCTGTGGGCCCCACCATGACGTTTGTGTATGACCACGTCCAGCGTCAGGGCTGGACGCTGGTCAGTGACACCCTGATCCATAGATAACTGGCAGACTGCGTGGAGACACCTCGTTCAACACGTGAGGTCTTGGCATCCCTGTGGTGGTGGCTAATTTTGAGTGTGGGTACTGACTGTGGTGTGAAGCACAGTAAGTTTTTCTTTTTAAGCTTTTTGGTGAGTCATGTGTGTAGCCTCTATCTTGATGTTTGTTTCAAATCCACGCCGTCCATCCTATTCTTTGGCTCATTTTAGGCGTTGGGCTGACAAATGAAGTCAATCTGATAATCAGGTGGACCATACCATAGGAAATTGTATTTCCAACTGTTCAAGACTATTCAAGCCCTCCTTTCTATTTCTACATGCCAAAAATACCGGATATTGGACTTAATTGGTGTATTTGAGCCCTAGAATCCATTGGTCAGAGTGGATTCTCAGGTAGTGGGCCCCGCATGCAATTTTTCGCAGGAAAAACAAAAAAAAAAAGAGAGAAAAGAAGCAGCTACTGTTGTAGCACTGCCGCTGTCAGAAAGGGCAGGCGCTGCCTGCACCTGCTGCCTGCGGACGGCGGACGGCCTGACAGTACCCACGGCTCCTGCCGTGGGCCCACCATGATGTATATGTGTCATCCAACCCGTTCATTGAGTGGGTCCCTCCATGGAGTAGGCTCCCTCCAAAGATCAGGCCCATCCAGCGCTCTGGTGGCCCACACCAAAGGAAACAGTGTGGATTGAAGGTCTACCATTGAAACCCTTTTTAGGCCCACAGAAGTTTTGGATCAAGATGAAATTTGTTTTTCCCCTCTATCTAGGCCTGGGTGACCTTATGGACGGCTTGGATGGCCTATACACATTAAGGTGGGCCCCACGTGGGACCCACAGTGATTTATGTATTATTCCACCGTCCGCTGGATGGTGGAGCCCGCTGTGATGCATGTGTTATATCCCCACCGTCCATGAGAAGGTGTGGGTGCGTGCGTGGATGCATGCGTGTGTGGGTCCGTGCATGTGCATGCGTGTGGTGTATGTGCATGTGTGGCTATATAATATATATATATATATATATATATATATATATATATATATTATGTAATATAATACACATTATGGTGGGCCCTCAAATAGACCCCCACCATGATGCTTATGTTGCATCCAATCCGTCTATCCATTTTGAAAGATCATTTTATGGCATGAGCTAAAGATGAGCCAGATCCATAGTTCAAGTGGACCCCACCTTGGTATGTTATGAGGCCCATTTTGATGCATTCTAAGGCCCATGGGTTATGGCCCATTGCAATGTACATAAGGCCCATTGGTGAGGCCCATTAATGCAGCCCATTTGATGAATGTAAGGCCCATGTGATACGACCCATTTGATGTATTTAAGGCCCAATGGGATGTACCTAAGGTCCATTGTAATGTGCGATCCCAACATGGTTTATGTAATGATGTTTACGACGGGCAATGCCTTGGGAGCAATGTTGGTTTGACGTCCACATTGAAGAATAATGTTGGTTAAATGTCCGCATTATGATTCTCCCTAGGGCCCATTGTTAGGCCCATACGTGTAGGCCGTCTAGGCCCATCTCCTTATGAACAGCATCTATCCCATATAACATGTTTTAGTATAGTCCATAATTCATGATCATACGCATCATATGTATGCTTGATATGAGAAGTGACTGATCATAGCATATGCCTTCGGACAGATTGTTTAGGAGCTCCCGGTCAGGCGGTGTTGCCCCACATGAGCGCACGAGACGAGCAGGATTGCTGCATGACTGGATAGTGTGATTCATGCATTCGCATCGTGTGATATGGTTACTATGTACCCTAGCGACATTAGGGCCGTAGCCACCACAGGCATATCTGGTTGGCAGGATTGGATACCGAAATCTTGTTCTATATGGAGTGCTATAGATATCCCTGGGTGAAAGTCCCTAAACCCTTATGGTACCAAGAGGTTGCTCCAACGTCTAGATCGAGTGGGTGCAGGAGCGTCGAGTACCGATTACCAGACGGCTGCGTTTTCACTGTGTCGTGGTCGGTTGGAAGGGGGTGCGACCTTACCCGCCCCAGAGGAGGGGGCAAAGCTAGGCTGAGTCTGACCAGCTCGAGGAATGGGTCCGCTATCGACTAGCTGAGCTCGATATTGACAGGCGGGTAGTGAGGTCTCTTCCACTTACCTTATTGCGCGCGATGGGGCGGCAGTCTGGTTTAGATTGTACTAGACCCCGGTGATATTCCAGATTTGAGCTGTATTGATATTAGGATATAGATGAGGATTTGTATGCTTGAGTTGCATCTCACATCGCATAGCCTTGGTATGGCCGACATCATTCATGCCTTGCATCGCATAGCCTCGGTACAGCTAACGGTATTCATGGATTCACCAGCATGTTCCGCATTACTCTAATACTGCATATCTGCATTACTACCTTGCGCACATACTTTCACCACCCTATAAGCTTTCTATAAGCTTATGCACGACCGTTGAGTGCAGGTGACGTTGGGACGCAGCAGCGCTGAGGCAGGAGCGCAGAGCAGATCTTTTTGGAGCTTTTTATCCATTCTCAGTGTATTTCCCTTTATGCTCATTGTACTTGTAAAGTTTTTGATCATAGTGGAAATGTGATAGAGTTTTTGGTTGTTGTTTGTGGGTTATGCCTTTGGTTATGCTCATTACAAATTAAACTGATGTTGAAAATTCTCCTTGTAGCATCCCAGGATCGGAACCTGGCGTATGGGCACTGGGAGCCGAGAATGGGGTTCTACGGAGGTTGTCGGCGCCGGATTCGGCGATCGAGAATTTTGTGAGCCCGGTTTTCGAGTTTGGGGCGTGACATATTATGATAAGAGGTTTGAGGAGTATTGTGCAGCAAATTGAATCAAACATCAAAAAATGATTCCAGGGACACCGCAACAGAATGGTGTGGCTGAGCGCATTAACAGGACCATCCTTGAGCGCGACAGGAGCATGAGATTACATGCAGGGTTGCCCAAGATCTTTTGGGCAGATGCTGTGAATACTATCGCATATCTCATCAATAGAAGTCTCTCACCACCATTGGATGGTGGGCTACCAGAAGAAACGTGGACTGGGAAAGAAGTGAACCTTGCACATCTCAAAGTGTTCGGTTGTACTTCATATGTTCACATTGATGCATAGCACAAAAATAAGCTGGATGCGAAGTCCAGGAGGTGCACATTTATAGGCTACGGGCAGCATGATTTTGGCTACAGGTTTTGGGATGTAGAAAATAAGAAAATCATCAGAAGCAAGGACGTAGTCTTCAATGAAAAAGTGATGCATAAGACAGTGTGCAAGAAAATAAGGCCGAGAAAAGGAATTCATAGAGTTGGAAGAGTAATCGGACACGGGTGTTACAGCGTCACAGGATGATCATGCACAGGAGCATTATGAGGCAGAGCCACAGACACCGGTTGTGAGGAGGTCTACTCGGGAGAGGAGGCCCACGGTCTGATACTCACCCTCCTTCCATTATCTACTGCTAACAGATAATGGTGAGACAGAGTGTTTTGAAGAGGCATTACAGTTAGATACACGGGTTAAGTGGGAGCAGGCCATGGATGATGAGATGGACTCTCTTGAGTCTAATCATATATGGGAACTAGTCACTCCACCTAAGGGTAAGAAAGCTCTTCATAACAAGTGGGTTTACAGACTGAAGGAGGAGCACGATGGTTCGAAACGGTACAAGGTTAGATTGGTTGTGAAAGGATTTCAACAAAAGGTAGGTATCGATTTCACTGAAATATTTTCACCTGTCGTGAAAATGTCTACGATTCGCATGGTCTTGAGTATAGTGGCTACAAAGGACTTACATCTAGAGCAGCTAGATGTTAAGACAGCCTTTCTTCATGGGGACTTTGAAGAAGAGATATATATGCATCAGCCGACAGGATACGTGGCACTAGATAATGAGAACAAGGTGTGCAGACTAAAGAAGAGTCTATATGGCCTGAAGCAGGCCCCGAGGCAGTGGTACAAGAAGTTTGATAGTTTCATGTCAGGAAACGGTTTTAGGAGATGTCATGTAGACCACTATTGTTACTTGAAGAAGTTTGATACGTCATACATCATCCTTCTTCTGTATGTTGATGATATGCTTGTGGCTGGTTCAAGCATGAAGGACATCTCAGATCTCAAAAGACAACTGTCTAAAGAATTGCCATGAAGGATTTAGGAGCTGCAAAAAAACATCCTAGGCATGAGGATAAAACGTGACAGGGAAAATAAGAAACTAGTTTTGTCATAGGCAGAGTACATAGCCAAGGTACTTGATCGATTCAATATGGGAGATGCTAAGCCGGTTAGCACTCCATTAGCCAACCACTTCAAGCTATCTAAAGAGCAAGGAGCAAAGACGCAGGAGGAACGGGACTACATGACTAAAGTCCCATACGCGTCAACGATAGGGAGTCTCATGTATGCTATGGTGAGCACGAGGCCAGACATTGCTCAAGCAATGGGAGCTGTTAGCAGGTTCATGAACAACCCCGGGAAAGAACATTTGGAAGCTGTGAAGTGGATACTTAGATACTTGGTAGGTACTAAGGATGTAGGGTTGTGCTATGGTGGATCGAAAATCAAGCTACAAGGCTACGTAGATTCAGATTTGGCAAGAGACATCGACAGCAAAAGAAGCACTACAGGTTATGTCTTTACTCTAGGTAGTGTTGCAGTCAGTTGAGTCTCTCAGTTACAGAAGATAGTATCTATCAATACGACAGAGGCAGAATATGTTGCGGCTACAGAAGCGTGCAAGGAGATGGTATGGTGCAAGGTTTCATGGAAGAGTTGGGTAGGAAGCAAGCAAATTGCAAGCTGTACAGTGATAGTCAGAGTGTAATACACTTGGCTAAGAATTCAGCCTTTCATTCAAGGAGCAAGCATATTGTCATCAGATATCACTTCATACGTTCGTTACTGGAAGATGTATCGATTGCTCTGGAGAAGATTCATACAAGTGAGAATCCTGCAGATATGTTGACCAAGGCGGTCACACGAGAGAAGCTGAAGCTCTCTTCAGCTTTGATTGGTCTTCAGGCTTGAAAACTGGGAGGTGGTGCACTCCGGATGGAGAAGACAGAGGTTTAAGGTGATGTGTTTCCAAGTGAGAGATTGTTGAGATATGGAGCCACATCTGAGGCCGTCTTCGACCGGTCGTGAGCTATGCTCGACCAATCGTAGGGGCCTGCCCGACCGGTCGTGGACCGATTCGACTCAAAGTCCAGCAAGCATCATTTTTTGGTCCCGAGGTGCTCGACCGAACGTGGCCCATTCACGACCAGTCGTAGGGGTCGTTCGACCAGTCGAACAGTCTGCTCGACCGGTCGCAGTTACACAGATTCGTTTCCGAATCCGATGCGGACTGCGAATTTTGGTGTCACCTTTTGCAAGGATGCGGAAGGGAAGTTGCCTAAACTATATATAGGTGTTCTTAGGGCTTTTCTAGGCGTATCGAAATATTGGGGAAATAATTCTAAGGTGTGGGCAAAGGGTTTTCTATGTTCTTCCAAGGGAGAGGTTAGTATATTGCCTTGTAATCTTTGTTCTTCATAGTGGAAGTTTGCATCCGTAGTTTTTTACCTTAGATTGGGGTTTTCCACGTATATCTTGTTTTGTGGTTTGTTGAATGCTTTGTTCTGTTTCTAGTTTATATTTTTTCCTGTTTATCATTTGTGGGTGAGGCTTGATTGGATCTCGGCTCACTGCGTTGTTGGCGTGCTGCGCAACACTGAAGTGACGTCACCAAGTTCTGTGGGCCCCACTATGATGTATGTGTTGTATCCACATTGTCCATCCATTTTTGAGATATCATTTTAGGGCATGAACCAAAGAATGAGGCAGATAAAAAGCAGTAGTGGACCCCACCACAGAAAACAGTAGGGAAAGTGATTCTCACTGTTGAAACTATCCTAAGGCCCACCATAATGTTTATTTGAAATCCAACATGTTCAAAAGTTCAAAAAAACATGAAATAAGGGAAAACACAAATATCAGTCGATCTAAAACTTTTGTAGCCTTTAGAAGTTTTTAATGGTGGGCGTCACTATCCCCACTGTTTTCTGTGCTGGGGTCCACTGGAGCTTTGGATTTAACTCATTCTTTGGATATTGTCTTAAAATGATCTCTACAAATGGATGGAAGATGCGGATACAAAACATACATCATGGTGGGGCCCACGAAACTTGGTGACGTCACTTTAGTAGCGAGTCTAGCTACTCAACCTGTCAGTAGCTAATCCGCGCCTGAAAAAAAGGGGGTCTAATGTCATTTCCGGAAAGGGGAATAGGGTTTCCCGTTTCCATTTCGAACTAAAATCCCAATCTAAGGGTTTCCATTTCAAACCCAAATCTCCAAATCGAACCAAAATTCCCAAGAGATATCGCAGATTATTTGCCGGAAATTCTCATTGATTCTGAAAATTTTAATCTATTTGAAGTAAAAAAGGAAAAGGGGAGGTTTTTTCATCCCTACAGAAGACCAAAACACAACTGTTGTCGATCAATCGATTGGCCCACCAAATTCTTCTTCCGATCAGGCGTACCTCTTCTACAGGTACCAAAATCACCTTCTTACAATTTATTTTTTATTTTATTTTTTCGCATTTACAATGCTTTCCTCAAATTTTCTGATACTGCCTTTTTATCGGCGAAATGGAGTTAGGTAGCTACAATGAATTTGTCTCCCGACAACTTTGATTATCGTGAAAAGTCTAAAAAAATCGCTAATAATTCGCTGACAACTGGCAGACAAACGAAAAAGGGGTTTTCGGTGTCGTAACACTGGCGACACCAATATTATCGTCGATATTATCAATTTTTCGCCGATAACTTAAACACCGACTGCAAGAAGCTGCCTATGAAGAAATGGTAGGTATATTACTATAAGAGGAGTTCAAAAAATGAAGATTAAAGGTTAAAAGTTGTTCTAAGAAAGCAGAGACAAGTAATGATATTTTATTTTTACAAACAAGTAATCAACCTCATATTAGGAGAAGATATTGTGGTTCGGGAAGGAATCCTCAAAAACTTTTATCAAAATTACAAACAATTTTAAAATCATCGACAATCTTAATCATCCAATAAAAAAAAACAATTAAAGCAATCCTCAAAGAAGTACACACCAAAATCAAGTGTTATAATTGTGGAAAATTATACGCATTATGGAAAGCAATATAAATTCGATGAAGAAAACTACATTATTAAATGTAAGAAAAGAGATATTGAAGAGAAGATCAAAAAAATCATCTATGCAATGCAAGTTTGAAAATCATATGCAAATAAGTGATATATAGATTCAACATGCACGAATCACATGACAACAAGAGAAGATCTCTTAGGGCCTTTTTAAAAAAAAAAAAAAAAAATTTCTAATTTACAATGTAAATACGTAGTAAATGAACATTTATTATTTACATTCGTATTTACAGTGGAACTTGACGTAGGGAAGGGTAGGGAATGACGTGACGAGGTTAATTATCGTCTTCCTCTATTAATAAACACCTTGAATCCACAAGGCACTCTTGAATCCACAAGAGAAAATTCTTGAATCCATGAGATATATAAAACTTTTTAAGAAATTTAATTGATAGCTTCCCTAAAATAAACGAGTTTATCATGCTTAAATAACTCTAAACAAACTGTCACACCCCAAAAATTGCAACCTGAGTATAGAGACCCTAGTCCCAAGTTCCTGGGTGTGAACTAAATAAAACGCACATGTAAACTCATTTAGATTCACATTCGTTCCAGACACGAATAATCATAGTAACATAATTCAACTTAGCAAATCCAAAGCGAGGTAGAGATAACAAAAATTCATAAATATAAGGCTAACAGTCAAAGTACCATCACAATAGTGGTGTTTGCCTAAAAGGGGACTATAAAGCCATAATAAGCATTTTACAAAACGACTAACGGAGTCTGCCCAGCTGGATACTAAAAATCTATAGATCCTCAAAATGTACAAAAAGGAGAGAGGCGAGGCACTCGGCCCAAGCCTGCCCATTCGTCAACTGAAAGTATGGGGTGCCATCAACGGGGTCCACTATGTCTCATTAGATGTATTGGTCTCAGTAGTACTTGTATCAATAATATTGTCTAGTTGATTTTTTAAAACACTGTCCCAAATGAGAGTGAGTAGCTAACTCAATGGTTCCATTTTCTAAGTTACATATGTTATCAACACAATCAAGTATAGACAATGATAACATTACAAAATAAACAATTACTAAGTTAATTATTTAAATGCATGGATGACTTAATGTTATGTGCAATGGTTGGCCTGCAACACAATCCAACAGTGTTTAACATGATGAATGCCCTGGATCAACGATACCAATATAGAACCACATCAACACTACTGCTAGCGATGACGTCAACATATGCACAATGGTTGGCCCACAACACAACCCAACAATGTAATGATATGCATGATTAACCAAGTAGTTATTATTTCTGGTTCAAACAGCAAATTGCAAAGTTAGGATACATCAATTCTATCAATTGTTGCTAAACGGATTCACGTAGCTCGTAGCGGCACGTAATGGCCCCTCACCAGTGTCCCTTGATCCAAATTTGGGTTCATCACACAATAGTCCATACAACTCAATTGGGTTCATATTGGGGCTTGTTGCCCAAGAACAATCACAACTAGGGTGAAGGTCATCACCCAAACCCCAATTGTGGAGAAGGCACGCCACCCAAACCATCAACAATATGATAGGATTGCAACACTCATTGGTGCTTGGAGGTCACTATGGGGAGGCTCGTCACTCAATGTTTTGCCTATGTGGCAGGCATGTCACCCCGGTATAGGCTGATAGCTTAGACACAGTGTCCCATACCATCATGTCTGACTCATGAGTCTTTGTGGGATCGTAGCGCACTAACGGTTATGAATGATCTTGATTCAATGGTAATAGTAGTATCTTAGATTCCTTCGAATGTTATATAACCATCAAACATAAGAATGATGAGGTCATGCATTGGATTGATCCGATCGAGAACGAGGGACCCCGGGTAAAAACGACATTGGGTGCAAAGCATCCCGTGTAGCTCAAACTAATGCTGGTTGTCCATGTTTAACCTCGGTCGACCGTATAAGTCTGGGATAGCCAACTCAAACTGAGCCATCCACTTATTTAATATTTTGCATAGGTCAATTCACAAGACTATAAATCAGATTATCAAATACATAGACATAATCATGAAACAACTTAATATCACAATAGGGTGCATTAACCGAACATGAGTACGAATCAGTACAATTCAATGTATATCAATACAATCCAACGTATATCAACTTCACTTATCAATTTATATACAAGACTTCTGATAGTAGGAGTTTCATCTTTTTGAAGCATTTCATCAAATATGTTGGCTACCATCGACAAGTAGCATTAGGATTACAAAAATAAAGCAATTCAAACAAAAATAACATATGACAACTTATAATCAACCAAAAATCATTATCTAAAATTATCAATGGTTATTAAAATGAAACCTAGAAGAATGATCTGTACCTTAGAAGGGATTATACGATTTAATCGCACTTAAGACTAAGGTTCTTAGGGGACAAACTCCAAATCCTAAACCAAGATCAATAAGACATCATAAATAACTAGAAATTTACACTAAATTGCTTAATTGAAGGCTAATGTGTAATTTTTACCTCTAATTCTCGGTAGGGGTGGATTCAATGGAGGTTTGGTAGTAGCCAATGGTTTGATTGAAGGAATATTAACCCTACAAACACCAAGATCTCTCTCTCTCTCTCTCTCTCTCTCTCTCTCTCTCTCTCTCTCTCAGACCCTAAAAAATTCTGATTTAAAAGAGGGGAGCCTAAATGGGATGTATTTATAGTGCCACAAGTGGTGCTTTTGGCCTTAAGGGCTAGGTTTTTAGTCATATAACCTTATAGGAGGTTGTTTCTAGCTGCTAAGGGCTAGGTTTTTAGTCATATAACCTTATGGGAGATTGTTTCTAGTTGTTGAGGCCCACTAGGAGATGTATGAGTTGATCTAGGGCATATAATAGTTTCCCTAAGTGATGATCTATGCAAGGCTTCGATTGCCCTACATATCAGATACACTGATAAATTATAATCAAAAGTTCGATGGTCATCGATAGTCGATTGGGGCCACGACTATACGAATATGAGTATGGTAAAAATTCTTGATCTGTGCCTTAAATTTGGTCATCATCTAACGATTTGAAAGCTACAACTTTGACAAAGACCGGATACAAACAATTAACTTAAGTTCCTGATTAATTTCAGAAATATTCACATATCTCATTCACTGGCCTTGTGATTTCAAGTTGGGCGATTCAAGACACAATCTCGGCTCGATGTCTCGCGATGGATGTCAAGCCCTCTAAGACGAACGTCTTTCAATAGTCTCGAGTTTAATGGCCCACTAATGAGCAGTCTAGAGCATGTTCGGATAATCAGGATATTTCTAGAATGAATTTGGCAATGAAATTTCTTGTCCATGGTGATTAGGGTTTGGATTAGCTAAGTTCATAGTGTGGCCTATTCGTAATTAGCGAAAACGACGATTTGATCCTAATCACCCCAAACCATTGGTTCTTAGGCTAAAGGAGTAACTGGGTTAGTTTGATTTGCTAATCAAGATCCAACCCCTAATTGTCTCAGATTTTGGTAGGTCTTTATTTAGTTGCGGTTGTCTTGATTAGTTAGTGATAAGTCGAATAGATTTAGGCCCTAGATGAACAAATCACAAGGCTAGACTCGAAGTTTAAGTGATCGGGTGGATTCGTTAGCTTCCTACGACTAATTAATTGGATTCGTGTGGTTCTTTACTGGTAACACACGCGTATAGGCTCACCTCAAACATTAAGGGTCAATAAGTGATAACGTAAGATAATTATAGTAAAAAATTTTAAGGTATTTTTTAGAAATCCAAAATAGCTACAAATTAAAATAACTAAAAATCATGGACGTTATATAAACCCTAAAATGCAATTAAAAGAATCCTAATCAAATAAGGAAACATATTTTGAAAAACCTGCAAATTTTCATCATCCGTAAACCTTTCATCGGCCGATCGAGTTGATCGGGCGAATGGGATAAAAAAATGTCCAGAGACTAAAACTAAAAATTCTGTGAATTTTGACATGTTGACCTGATTGGTCGACATATCAAACAGGGCCTTCGACCTGTCAAAAATGGTAGAAATTATCTAGCAGCCAATATGGAATTTCTGAGAATTTCAACCTGTCAATCGGTCAAATTATGCTGAATTTTTTCAATTTCTCCTTGGGCTTCTTTCGATTCATGTGTGTGAAGAACATGCTTGATCCACGTCCTACATTAGACCCTTCCAATTGAAAAAAAAAAAAAAAAAAAAAAACTCATCTTCAAGTTTGGTTCACGATTCGTGTTCAACTTCCTCGAGTTCTTCAACAGACTTGGTTCACAATACGTATTCAAGTTCAGGTGTCGACATTTATTAACCTATTCCTTATATTTCGTAGTTAGCTTCTCTGATTTCTCCTGGACATCAGCATGAATAGTTTCTACTTGAACTTCCTTATTCTTCGTCACAACACTCATTCCATGTAATTTAGGCAATGGAAAAAAGTCAAGTGCAGGTTTAGGAACTCCGGCATACACATCCTTAAATTGGGCTTGGTCGGTAAATTGATTCTTTGTGTTGTTGAAGACAAACTCAACCTGAGAAAGACCAATCTCTTGAATGGGGGACAATTAGTTGGGAAGTTCGGCGAGCACAATTGCCTTGAACTCATACAACACTGGCTTTACATCTTATGGAATGTCCACGGATTCTACATCCACTTCATTCTCTACTAATGCCATTATCACTTCCATCTCCTCAGAGTGTTTAACGAATCTTGTTTATTTACGGCAGGCTGCTCGTTCACTTTAGAAGTATTAGGTTAGTTCTCCATTTTCATAGGGGCCACATATATGCCACTGATGAATCTGGCGGCCTGTTGCGACTGTCTCTACCAGATCGCCTCTTGTCGACAAACAATGGGATTTCTCTGCATAACCCCTCTTTAATCGGCTATCCTTGCCTCTCGCTGACAAATAATAAGATTTCTTTAAATAATCTATCATCGATTGGCTATCATGTCAACAATTTTGGAATTGTTGGAACAATACGTGATTGTAATCGCAGGGGAGGAATCGGACGCGCATCACCTGCTTCATCCGCGATCATGTGCAGATTGACGCCTTCATTTATCCCGTCCGCCCGAGCTGAATCTATTCCCACCAAGCTGAAGCTCCGCCCTTCAACTTGTAAGCCATAATTTTAACTTTTTCTCTTCAACAATGTCCATGCAATCGAAGAAACATTCAACTTCAAGCAGCCAATCAAGGAAGTCAATGATGTGGACTTGGTCGTTGAAGATAGAAAGGTCGAATTTCATCATGAATTCTCAATCCGTCCAATTTACCCTATCGCTACCTCATTTGATATGTTAGAGGATCATGTCATTGATCTCCTCTTCTCTGAATCCCATATCCTCAGGTGTGATTCTGTGATTCACTGTCAGCATCGCCCTACAATTAGTGCGATTGCAAATTCTAAAGCCTATTGAAGGCAGATCATCACCACGAACATGGAGTTGCTTTATCGCTCTATCATACGATCGATGGAAACCTGCAACCCTTGCATAACTTATCGATTCTCCCACTGCGCCGCTTCAAAAGCTGCCATTGTTAAAGGATAATTTCCAAGAGCATCGTCCATGGAATTGTTGCCTGACCCATTGTAAGAAGTTATCAACCCAAGGAAAAGCCTCGCTTTGATACCAAACTGACGTAGGGAAGGACGTGATTAGGCCAATCATCGCCTTCCTTGATCGATAAACACCTTGAATCCAAATGGCACTCTTGAATCCACAAGAGAAAATTCTCGAATCCATGAAATATATAAAAGTTTCAAAAAAATTTAATTCATATCTTCCGTAAAATAAGCAAAGTTAGCATGCTTAAATAACCTAAACAAACCCTAAAACATAATTAAAAGAATCAAAATCAAATAAGGAAATAAATTTTGAAAAACATGGAAATTTTCGCCTTTTATCGACCAGTCGAACGGAGTAGAAAAACATCCAGAGACTAAAACAAAAAAATTGCTAAATTTTGACCTGTCAACCTTTCGAACAGGGCCTTCGATCTATCGACCTATCGAAACTAGTAGAAATTGTCCAGTAACCAATTTGCAATTTCTGGCGGAATTTCGACCTATCAACCAAATCTATCGATTGGTCGAACTATGCTGAATTTTTTCGATTTCTCTTTGTTCTTCTTCCGTTCCATGCGTGTTAGGATCATGCTTGATCCACGTCCTACATTAGAACTGCATCCACTTAATGTTAACAAGAAGCTTGTTGAGAAAGCTTATGCACACAAATCAAGAAAAGAGACTTTTTCTCACTAAAATATGTGGGGCCTACTGTAATGTATGTGTCTGATCCGCATCTTCCATCCATTTTTCTCAATGAGGCAAATCTAAATCTGAAGTGGACCACACCACAAGAAACAAGAGGAATTGAACGCTTACCATTCAATTCTTCTTTAGGGCCACAAAAGTTTTGGATCAAGTTGATATTTGTGTTTTCCATTCATACATATTCGTGTGATGTTATGAACGGGTTGGATGACAGGTACACATCCCTGTAGGCCCTGATCTCATCTTAACTTTTAAAAGCAGGTGCATAATTTTCCCTGTTTCTTGAAATGTGTGCTAGTCTCGAGCAAAACATGCAAAAGATATTTCGAAAACAAAGGAATAATTTTCATATGCTCAAGCGGTTCTAAAAACAATCCAGATTATAGAGATCTAAAATACATTAATATTGAGTACTACTTTCTCCTAAACTCTAGCACTTTATAAATATTCAAATTAAATTCAAAGCATTAATCCTATAATTAGAAAAACTCTAAATAATGAGTTCTGTGGGTGCATAATGAAGTCTAGACTTATCACAACCAAAGGTTCCGTTCTCCACTTTCATGATAACATTGATGATCCAAAGAACATTCAGGATAACCAAAACTTGCCTTACAGTTCAACCTTCTACTCATCCAGCTTTTGATTTTTCCATCGACGACTTTCACACTATTTTCACTTTTCTTTTCTCTTCTTCTTTACAGTCCTTTTCATGTAACTTTAATAGGTAGCCCTTTTCAATGCTAACTAGTTTTTTAGCTGGGTATTAATTCTCTCTTTCTTTTTTTCTTTTCATTGAACATGATGGACACATTTCCTAGGTTTGGTTCCTATCATTCCTAATAATAATCAAGTTAACAATTTAATATCAAACTTAAACTTTAATGTGTAAGCTAGATGTGATATATAAATTACATGACTCAATCAATGCTTAAAAACTTCAAATTAAGATTTAATAACTCAAACTTATCTTTAGAAATCTATCAAAAAACTAAAATTCAGATTTCGAAAATCCTCAACGTTAAGTATCTTATCATTCTAATCTCTATAATATTTTTAAAATCACTTAAATTCACAAAAAATTGAAAATTTTTATAGCTAAAAAATTCAACAATTCAGTACAAATCCGAAATTTTCCCAAAAGAAACCTACCCCCCAACCTAAATTATACGTTGTCCTTAATATATAAACATATGTAATAAGAGCAACTTGAAAGCAACAAAAATAAAGAGGAGTAGATGAAAAGTACCTGAAAGGCAACAAACAGATAAGAAAGTGTGAACTTCCTATCAAAAGATGTATAAGCAACTAAACTAAACTAAGTAAAGCAAACTAATCCTAAGTAAGCAATAAATTTCTAATCCTAAATATTTGTCATCTAGAGGCATCGGTTCTTCCTCTGGCAAGTATCTCAACAAATTTCTCAGCAAGCTTTTTAACAAGATCATCCAAGAACCTACTTTAGAGTAAGTTTGGATGTCCTGAACCTTCATCGTCCAGAGAAATCTGTGCACCTCATTAAAGATTTCCTTCTTATTGTTATGAGGTGTCCAGAGAATGTATGATTCACCTGTGGCATAAAAATTTTCAATACTAGTATCTCGTGGTGAATAAGAGACTACAAATAGTTGAATATCATAAAAGTTTTTAACCAGCGTAGTCTCCATAAATTTTGAGGTATTAAACTTTAGTTCAGAAATCAGCTCCTCCACATGTAATGGTAAGAATTCAACATTGGTGGAAGGAGGATTTTGAAACAATTATCTTCCCCACTATTGTCAGGCACCGGGACACAATCCCATAAGGCGTTCATTATGTCTCTAATCATAGGATCGTTTAAATCTATAAAGTGTGCCAAACATACTTCTATAGGTTCGAGAGTTTCGGTCCAAAGAGACTCATCATCTTTAAATATATCAATCAATTTTACTTCATGTATCACATCATCTTGTGGTTTGTACAAATTAAACACGTTCAGTTTTAAGGTCATATTCCCAAAAGATATTTTCATGATCTCATTCCACCAATTGATTATGGCATTTACAGTAGCCAGGAATGGTTGACCTAATATGACAAGGATTTGAGTGCTCACATTTATAATCGGTTGTGTATCCAAGACAAAGAAGTCTACTAGATAGTAGAATCTATCAACTTGGATCAACACATCTTCTACCACACCTCTCGGTATCCTAGTTGACTAGTTGGCCAATTTTAATGTTGTCTTGGTGGGTTTCAACTCACTAAGGCCCAATTACTCATATACCGAGTATGGTATCAGATTAATACTTGACCCCAAGGTTTAAAAGTAGTTTATCAACCCAGAAGTTTCCTATTGCACATGAGATCGTAAGACTTTCGGGATCTTTGTATTTTGGGGGAGTGTTTCGATTTATGATGGCACTCATATGTTCAGTCAAGAAGGCTTTCTTGTGTACGTTAAGCTTTTGCTTTACTGCACATATATCCCTTAAGAATTTGATATAAGATTGGAATTGTCTAATCACATCCAACAAGGGAATGTTGATCTTAACTTGCTGGAAAGCTTCTAAAATATCTTGATTTTCACTTGGACGCTTTGATGTAGTGAGACGTTGGGAAAACAGTGCCATAGGCTTGTATTCCTGCACCGGCTCTATGTCATGTGATGCATTGCTAGATTCACCATCATCCTTCGAGTCTTTGAACTCCTTAGATTTCTCAACCTTCTTAAGAATCTCCATTTCAATCTCTTTTCCACTTCTCAAGGTGGTGATGAATTTAACATGTTCCACATGTGGTGTTGAAGAGTTAAGATCACTTATCTCAAATTGTCTCGTAGGGTTAGGTTGAGGTTGGGCCGGAAGCGTCCCTTTCTCCCTAACATTTATCGTGTCTCAATTCTGGCAACCGAAGTTCTGAGTTCCACTACCAAAAAATGGAGCAAAGGCTACGTACTATAGAAATTTTTTGCTATGGATATAAACTGCAGTTAGTATGCTACAGATTTAATCTATATCTAAAACCTACTACCCCCACTAGGACCTTTATTAGAGATTGACAGTTCTTAACTGGCTCCATGAGGCCCATTGCAATATATGTATTTTATCTAAGCCGCACATCCATTTTGACATCTGATTTCAAGGCATGAGCCCCAAAAAGTAGGCAGATCGAAGGTCCAAGTGGACCACATCGTAATAAACAATGGAAATTAAGTTTCTATCATTAATATGTCATGTGCTCCACTTACGACTTCGATCTGAATCCTTTTTTGGATCAGCCGTAAAATGAACTATTACAATGGATGGACGGAGTGGATAAACCACATACATCAAGGTAGGACCCACGAGCCCCTTAATAGCACTGTCTGTGCTCCCTCTCCCTATCTCATTTTTCCCCCAAAAACCCAAATAGCGCCCTCATGCTCACCCGCTTACTCTCCTCTCCCCCAAAAACAAACTCCTCTCTCTCTCTCTCTCTCTCTCTCTCTAGCTCTCTCTCTCTCTTCAACTCCTCTCTCTCGAACTCGAGCCTCACTCTCTCTCTCTCTCTCTCTCTCTCTCTCTCTCTCTCTCTCTCTCTCTCTCTCTCCTCTCTCTCTCTCTCTCTCTCCTCTCTCTCTCTCTCACGCTCTCTCTCGCTCCCTCTCCTTCTCTCCCTCTCTCTCAATCTCACTGCGAGAGGTTGATAGAGGGGTTTGTTCCCCAAATCTAGCAATATATCTTTCCAACGATCATCCATTAAGTCAGCAACTCATCGTTGGTATCTCTCTCTCTCTCTCTCTCTCTCAAACATTGAATTAGGGTTTTGCATATGTAATCAATTATTAGAAATTTTTGTTTATTAACCCTATGTAATTAGAAAAAAAAAATTTCTAATTTGATGACCAATTTGAGTTTGTTTTTCATCTTGATGAATTTGGTCAACCTGGCCATGTTTTGAGTTGGGCTTTTTTTTTTTTTTTCCTTTTCAAATATTCCAGCAAGGTTTGTACAGTACAAGTGAATGAGATCCAAACCCATTGTTGGTTCAATATGGGCCCTACCTATAGTGGACATGATATACCCCTGATTGGGGTTGATCCTAACTGATGATTGGAGGACCATTGAGAATCACAAACGAAAGATTAAGAAAAGGGTAACCAACATTCAATTGGTGAAAAATTCATCCAACTGACAGCAAGTATATAACATATAGCCTATTCATGATAGGGCACAATGGATGAACAATCTGGATCTCTTACATGTGTGCCATGCATAAGGCTATCAATAGCTTGTTAAATAACCTTGACCTAATTCAATTCAATGCCGAATGGAATTTTGCTCCATTTTATATAAACCAAAATCGACACTTGATGGAGTGAACCGACTCTCAGCTTCTGCCAAATGGCACCACCTATCCTATAGCCTGCTAACTTCAAGGAAGCCTTGTATGATTATTAGTGACCTATCATACCTGTTGGACACACACGTTTGCATCATCCTGCTTCTACTTATGCCTTCAAAGCTAAACATAATGAAAATTGCGATTATTAGAAATTCTGTTTTTTAATTTCTGAGGTAGAGATGGAAATATATGATTTTATAATTTATTTATTTTTTTTGCATTTTCCGCATCATTTTGGTTATTTTGATTTTGTAATTTCTTTTCTTGCATTTTCTATATACATTTGGGGCTCACCATTCACCTATGAGAGTAGATGCAAGTGGAGCCCACTCACTCATCCACATTGTCATCACTCTTTTATATTATTCTCCACCTATATAGTACGATTGGTGGTTTTGACCCAAGCTGAGAGACACCTTTTTAAGTTTGGCATTTATGAAATGGTTGATGGTGGAGATGAAAATGACATTGGCTTTGGGTAGTTGGAAATTGAAATTGTTTTGTAAAAAGATTAGAAGATAAATCTAAAGCTCTCTTCTAGGCTCCTTTTGATATTCTCTTTTATTATTGCATGCATATGAGAAATATTTCTAAAATAAAACCTTTTAAGATCCCTTTCCAATAAAAAATGGGCAACTATATGTGAGTCATTTTCCATCATAAACTACCATGGGATCTATGAAAATTGATGGTTGATCTTCTCTCAATCTTGTTGGTTTGTGATTGTTGTGGTAATATTCTTTATTTTTACACTTTACTTAAAAGGATTGTAATTTGGAATACAAAACAAGCACAAAAACTCTCATTGACAATGGAATAAGTTTTCAAAATGAATAAAGTGTGGAAAGTACATTAGCTTCTTATTGCAAAAAGGACAAAAGGCTATTTAAAGTTGGGTCCAATTGTGAAAATGTTCTCACCTAAAAATCAGGCCAGTCCGCTAATCAGGTGGACCATAACATTTTTAAAAGATAAACAACTTAAAATGGTTCAACCAAATTTTTTGGAGCTGCCCATTTGTTTTCTAGACTATATGACCACTTAATTGGTGTACCGATCAGATACTTAGGTCAAAACATTGTCGGACCCAATAATGGATGGTGTAGATATTATGTCTATGTGCCATCTAGACACTATGTTGAGGCATGTGCATGAGCTACCTCTAAATTTAAATTGATATCATATTTGAATGGTTTGGAGATAGGATTTTGTTTGGTTCCTTGAAATGTTTAGGTTCTTTGCCATTGTGGGATGGAGCACAAATATCATATGACCATCATAAATGCTTTTCACGTGAATAGGCCAGAAATATGCCATGTGATGTTTGTTTTGGATGTCATGCAGTCATATAAAATTTGGTGAAATTGGTGCGACTAAGACCACCTAAATGGAAAAATCGGGTAACATATTCCCTAATTGGTTTGACTCATTTCAAGATGAATCTGATCAAACCATACAATTCAACCTGACATGGACCGAGTCAGGAAGAGTTTCACAAAGCAACTTATGATACTCATAGGAAGCATATAAATTTGAGGATGGTTTTCCAAAGCCCATTTTCACTCTTTTTTTCTTGTTTCTAAAGTTCGATAGGAGAGCGCTATTCGTTTTAAGATAAATTCTTTAAAATCTTTGGATTTTTCTACTAAAATTTTACATATAAAGTACCATTATGATTTCTCATCCTTGAGATAATATTTCAAAACTTTTTAGTGTTTTATCTGGTTTCAACTGAATATCATAGATGCATGTGTTTAGAATTAGATCCGTGAATGGGTGAATGATATTTATTTATTTATTTTGGTAAGGTGCAAGTTCAAAGTGGACCCTTGGGTTAATCGGAATCCGACTGTAATGGATAGGGAGTGGATGACACTAAGTTTCTCACACCCACATTTTATTTCTGGAATGAGAAGCTTTTTAAAGTTTACACGAGAACACCTTCCTAGTAGAGAAACCATTCTCTGTCCATGCACCACTTGAAGATATGTACGTTTACTGATTTCTTATGATGATTTGAAAATACATCTAATGAAAAATGGATTCGACCCAAGATATAGGGTTTGGAACATGCATGGTGAGCATGTATCACCTAAGTGTACTGAAGGTGCATCAAGTTCCCAACAATATCATAATGTCCCAGACTTAAATGATGTTCACAACACGATTGTTTAAAAACTCAGTGGTAACAACCTATATGAAGTTGTCTAGGATGAGCCGAACGTGACCCTTGCAGTCGAGGAATCTTTGGAGAAAAATGAAACTAATGAGTTTGGAGCAAATCTATAAGATGCAATGATTAAGTTGTACCCTGGGGCCCAGGATTTCACTGTGCTGACTTTCATTGTACAACTTTTCAAATGAAAGGTGAACTATGGATGGAGTGAAAAAAGATTTATAGAGCTCCTTCAACTACTAAAGAAAGTGTTACATTCCCCTAACGAGACCTGTTCACTCCCCAAGTATAGGGTTGTGATGTAGTAATAAACTCGGTAAGATCGAGGTCGAATCCACAGGGATTGAAACCTGTACGTTATCTGAAAATAACCAGATCTAGAACTAGGCTAAGATGAAATCTAAACCAATTGTGATTTGAAGAATAATAGTGAAATATTAATCTAAATTTAGAGAATTCAAAGAAGGGAACTAGGGATTCAGGGGATCCACTTGTAGAGATCAGGGAGATTACGCTTGATTTACGACCTCAACTGGAATTGAACTACTTTGATTAAATTTCCAAGGAGATGAAAGGTGTGAGACTCAGAATCAATTTCATCACAAAACCATGCCCATGAGACAAAGTAAACAACAAAACGAAGCCAATCCACAACCAATCAACAATGAATGAATGTTAGAAAAAGTTCTGTCATCCAACCATGTCCAAGGGGCAATGATGAATAACAGGATTTCCTAACATCAAGATAAAAATAAAGGAATTACATAAAGCTATCACAGATTAATTGTAATGACAGTCACAAAAAATTATTAAAAACTATATGTAATTTCTTATAATCAACTAATGGAGAAGTAGTTCAATGTATATGATCCAAGCCGTAAAATCCCTTCACACTACAAGCTTCACCCCTTAGCCCTAGCTAAGGGGTTTAGCCAACCATGTTTGGCTAGATCTCTCAACAGCAAAGGAAGAAAACAGTAAAAAATAAAAGCGATTCTCTCTCTTCCTTGTCTCTCCCTGTCTCTCTCTCTCTCTTTCTCTCCAGCCGTGAATGCCTTCTTCCTAGCCTGTCCGATCCTTTTATAGTTGCTGGGAGTCGACTCCAGCGTAGGAAAGAGAGATCTGTCCCTTTGTATCAGTCGGTGAAGAGGCTTCCTACACACGAAGAGAGAAACCGCAATTGCACAAAAGTTCCTGCAATGTTACCGGTTGCAGACCGTTTGTTTGCACTGTGAATGCTTTCTCAGTGCAAAACAAGTTAGGTTGGGTCTTAACCTATCCTCTGAGAACGATGAACGGATTAGATTTCCCAACTGATCACAGATGTGGGCCACATCAAGTCACAACAGCAAGGTTGTTGTGTCGCACGCGAACGGAAATCCCATCGATTCCGGGATTTTAAACAAAATTTCTTTCCGTTTCTCTTTTTCCTTCAAACCGTCTCCCTGCGTGGCCCATTCCTTGCGTGTGCTCCAACCAGATGGACGATCAAAGGTTTCAGTGAGGCCCCATCATCAGGTAGAATAGATCCCGCCTTCTGCTACCAACGTATTTCGGATGAGATATCCGTACATATACATGTAGATGTACACGAATTCACACCTAGAGTCCGGTCGAAATCACCTTGAGAGCGCTCTGGTTGGCTCAGATCTCTCCAAACACTAACGATGGTGGGCCATATCGAGTTTTACACGATCGCTGTCCAGAAAAATCACTCTGCGGTAGCCCTCTTTCTGCCGAAGAATCTGAGCACCTTCGTTCGTATTTTCGCAGGAAAACTCCTAGGTCTAGGAGAGTGGTGGCTTCCGAACATGATGAATGGTTTGGATTAGGCAGATGGTCCATGATAGTGGCCCACCGACTTCCGCAAACAGGCTCTGCTTCGCTGTTGGACAAAAAAAAAAAACGGCAGTTGCTGGACTCTCGGTGGGGCCCACTCCCCTTGTATTTTAAGAAATTCAAACCGTCCACCATATTCCCCTCCTGATTTCGGTCTAAAATGGATGGTTTTTACTTAAATTTGGTGTGGCCCACAGAACTTTCCTTGCCGCCGTCCATTCCATGCTTAAATGGTTATGATCCCATCTTCTTTGTTTCTTAAAATTCCGCCAGCTAGGCTTTGGTAAGCTGGGCCGTGGAAATCATGCAGACGGTGTGGATTACCATTTTGGATAGTGGGTGGGGCCCACAACTGCGGACAAGGCGGTCGGCTGCGAACGCTGTTTTAAAAACGAAAATTTCCATTTTTTAAAGACAAGCTCGGTCAGCCCTCTGTTTGACCGGATTCTCCGTCCGGTGTATCTCTTGATCGCCTGCACTACATGCACGTGCACCCTCGTGTGGGGTCCACTGTGATGTTCGCGAGAAATCCGCTCTGACCATCCATTCTGTCATATCATTCAAGCCGTGGGGACCGAAGATGAAGCATATCCAGAGATCAGGTGTGACCCACTTAGTGAATCAAGGGGCTGATCTGTCCGTTGGGCTGCTTTCGCGATGATCCGATGGATGAATTTCGACGTGTACGGTTCATTTAGAGTCCTCAGGTCTTGTATAGAGTTTTGAGCTAAATGGATTATGAGAACCTTGTGATCTTGCATTCTGGCTGACTTTTAGGCCACTTGAGCTTCAGTTCCTTAGTTTTCTTGGATTTCTGGCGTGCAAATCTGTCGATTTGGTCCCCTGGAGTCCGTCCCTTGCCTTGGTGTAGTCAGATCATTAAATTCATGCCTTTATCACCTTTTTGTAGTCTAAACTCTGAAGTCACCTTGCAACACAAATACGATTAAAATAGGCTGTTAAACCGTATCATGTTCATAAATTCATGTCGTAACTGGGGTCTGATATGCAATATTCGACCCTCAACACAACCCCCAACCAGCATTTTGCTAGTCCCGAGCAAAATATGCGAAGAATAAGTTGAGAATTACAGGGCAATTTCTATGAAACCGAGTGAAATTTTGAAAAACGATTCAGATACAAGAAATTTAAGATTCATGAATGTTGGGCATAAATTTCTCTTGGCGGTAAGCGCATGGTAGACTTCATAATCAAGTTCAAATATTAATCCATTAACTAGAATAATTCTACACATTGAGTTCCATGAGTGTATAGTGTGATCTCAGCTTATCAACATTAAGATTTACTTCTCTCTTTCATGATATCATTGGTTAATAAATAAGAAGACTCATGACAATCCAAACCTAAGCCAAAACCTGCCTCATAGATCAACATTCCACCCCTTGATTTTTCCATAAAAATTAATGCTAATGAAAGGAATCAAATCCTCACTTATAGGGAGCAAACCTATAGTGAAGATCAATTGCCCAAAAATCTTGTATTTTCTACAATTTTTTTTTTTTCAACCATGGGGAATCGAATCCTCACTTATAGGGAGCAAACCTATGGTGAAGATTATTTGCCCAACCTTTTCAAATTTTTTTTTTTTTTATACCCTGATAGCAAAATATTTCAGGCTGGTTCCTTTCATGCTTAGTGATTTCCAAGTTAATCCTTCAATATGAAACTGAAACCTTAATGTGAAAGCGAGATGTGACATGTGAAATCATGATTCAATCAATGTTTAAAACTTCAAATCATGGATTGATAAGTCGAACTCAACTATGAAATCTATCAAACAACTAGGTCCAAGAGACATAAATCCCCAACACTCCGTATCTTATAGTTCTAAATCAATGATGACTATCAAAATCACTTCGAAATCACAAGAAAGTCCAGAAAATTTTGAAAAAATTTCACAAATTTTGATCAAGACCAAGAGAATACTGATTAGGTAACCTAATCTCCCACCCCCAACTTAAAATTTGCATTGTCCTCAATGTAAAAGATATGAGCATGCAATGCACATGGGACAACGAAAGTAAATGAGAAGTGATGGGAAGATAGTACTTGGGTAACGAGTCGAGAGAGATTTTTCCGTAGAGAACTCAACATGAGAGCGGGTCAGCACAAGAGTGAAACCAATCGAAAGTAAAACACAAATAACAAAAATAAACTCCTACCTATACCACTTTCGCAGGTGCTCTCGATTGCATTTAGCATATGCAACAAGCCTTTAAACCCCTAGGTTGCCCCTAGTGGACGAGTTGTAGTCTCGTGAGGGTTTGCAGTAATGTTACCCACAAACATTGAACTATCTAACTAGGAAAATGAAATAAATGGAAAAGCTGGGTTGCCTCCCAGGAGCGCTAAGTTTAATGTCTTCAGCCAGACCAAAGCAACTACCCTAATCCTATGAAAGCAATAACCTACCTATACCTCCATCAGACTAGGAGATCATTCTTGGTAAACAGGATCAGTCAGAGGCATGGACATGTCCTCTGAATCAAATTTCTCGACAAATGGCTTTAAGCGATGTCCATTTACTTTAAACTCCTTGCCATTGTCGGGGTCTCTTATCTCGACAGCCCCATGAGGATATGCAGTAACGACAATGTAAGGGCCGGTCCAACGAGATCGAAGCTTACCCGGGAAGAGATGTAATCGAGAATTATACAAAAGGACTTTCTGACCTGGCGTGAATGATTTTCGTAGAATGTGTTGGTCATGAAACGCCTTCATCCTGTCCTTGTAAATTCTCGAGTTCTCGTACGCGTCGTTCCGGATTTCTTCAAGTTCATTTAATTGAAGTTTGCGTAGCGAGCCAGCGTTGTTCAGATTGAAATTTAGATTTTTGATCGCCCAGTAAGCTCTATGTTCCAACTCCACAGGCAAGTGGCAAGCCTTCCCATAGACGAGTCTAAAGGGAGACATTCCAATAGGGGTTTTAAAAGCAGTACGGTATGCCCATAAGGCATCGGTCAATCGAATTGACCAATCCTTACGGTCAGGGTTAACCGTTTTCTCCAAAATGTGTTTGATCTCCCTATTGGAAATCTCAACTTGCCCACTTGTCTGTGGGTGGTATGGGGTGCTCACCTTATGAGAGATACCGTATTTCTTCATTAAACTCTCAAATGGTCTATTACAAAAGTGTGAGCCCCCATCACTAATAATGGCTCGAGGCGTTCTGAATCGGGAAAGGATGTTTTCTTTCAGGAATTTAATGACCGTGCGATGGTCATTAGTTCGACACGGAATCGCTTCGACCCATTTCGTGACATAGTCTACGGCAAGCAAAATATATAAATTCCCAAAAGATTGGGGGAATGGTCCCATGAAATCGATGGCCCAGCAATCAAATGCCTCTATGATAAGAATGAGATTCAAGGGCATCATATTTCGACAAGAAAATGCTCCCAATTTCTGACAACGCTCACAAGCTTTGCAAAACTCATGAGTATCCCTGAACATAGTGGGCCAATAGAAGCCACACTGCAGAATTTTGGCCGTGGTCTTTTTTGCAGAAAAGTGACCATCACAGGCCTGTGAGTGACAGAAGGAGATGACATTCTGATGCTCATTGTCTGGCACACATCTCCTTAAGATTTGGTCTGGGCAATATTTAAACAAGTATGGATCATCCCAGAAGAATTTGCGCACCTCGGTGAAAAATTTCTTCTTATCTTGCACAGTCTAATGTGTCGGTATGGAACCTGTGGCAAGATAATTAGCGATATCAGCGAACCAAGGCGAATGGGAGACTCTGATCAATTGTTCGTCAGGGAACATGTCATTAATCTGTGTCGTCTCAAAGGAATCAGAGGGATTAAGGCGAGAAAGATGGTCAGCCACTACGTTCTCTACTCCCTTTTTATCTTTTATTTCTAGGTCAAATTCCTGGAGTAGGAGGATCCATCTTATCAGGCGGGGCTTAGCATCATTCTTAGACAGAAGATACTTAAGCGCTGCGTGATCAGTGTAAATAATGATCTTGGATCCAATCAAGTAGGACCTAAATTTGTCCAAAGCGAACACTACGGCTAAGAGTTCCTTTTCCGTAGTCGAGTAGTTCACTTGGGCAGGATTTAGAGTCTTACTTGCGTAATGAATAACGTAGGGTTTCTTATCTTTTCTCTGGCCTAGAACTGCCCCAAGAGCATAATCAGACGCGTCGCACATAAGTTCAAAAGGAATGCTCCAGTCAGGTGGCTGTATGATGGGTGCACTAGTCAATATGCCCTTAAGCTTAGTGAAAGCTTCCTGACATGGTTCAGTCCACTCGTATGGTGCATCCTTTTGAAGTAGATTACATAGAGGACGAGAGATGAGACTAAAGTCCTTTATGAATCTTCTGTAAAACCCGGCGTGTCCTAAGAAGGATCGCACATCCCTTATGTTCTTGGGTGGAGGTAGGTTAGAGATAAGATCGATCTTTGCCTTATCCACCTCGATTCCTTTGGATGAAATAATGTGTCCAAGGACAATTCCCTTCTGAACCATGAAATGGCACTTCTCCCAATTAAGTACCAAGTTCTTTTCTTCACATCTTTTCAGCACACATTTAAGACTTTCCAAGCACTCGCTGAAAGATGGACCGAAGACAGAGAAATCGTCCATGAAGACCTCTAAATATTGCCCCACCATGTCAGAAAATATGCTCATCATACATCGCTGAAAGGTGGCAGGAGCATTACATAGTCCAAACGGCATCCTTCGGTAAGCAAAGGTGCCGTAGGGACATGTAAACGTAGTTTTTTCTTGGTCTTTAAGGGCTATCTCTATCTGATTGTAGCCCGAATACCCGTCAAGGAAACAGTAATAGGAATGACCAGCTAACCTTTCCAAGATCTGATCGATGAAGGGCAAAGGAAAGTGGTCTTTCCTCGTGACGGTATTTAATTTCCTGTAGTCAATGCACATCCTCCAACCAGTAGTGACTCTAGTCGGCACGAGTTCATTATTGGCATTGGCTACGATGGTGATCCCAGACTTCTTAGGAACCACCTGAGTTGGACTCACCCATTGACTATCGGATATAGGGTATATGATACCCACATCCAATAGTTTAAGAACCTCGGCCTTAACCACTTCCTTCATGTTTGGATTTAGTCTACGTTGTGGTTGCCGAGTTGTCTTCGCATTATCCTCAAGATATATGCGGTGAGTACAAATCGATGGGTCGATTCCCTTGAGGTCCGCGATTGTCCATCCAAGGGCTCCCTTATGCTCCAGGAGAGTAGATATAAGCATACTCTCTTGTTCTTTCTCAAGGTGGGCAGAAATCACCACCGGGTATGTCTCATCTTGACCTAAGTATGCATATTTTAAATCAGAGGGCAAGGGTTTTAGGTCAAGCTTCGGTGGCTTGAGGTTAGACGGTAGAGGCACTTCATCAGTGTGGGGTAACTTTTCAAATTGAGGCCTCCACCAGTTAACTTCAAGTACCGGTACCGCATCAAGCATGGCACACGTCTCCCTAATTATGTTATCATCAAATTCATGGGAGTGAGCCAGGCACGTCTCTAGAGGATCAGAGGATAAGGTAAGGGGTGTCCTATCTTCCACGAAAGTATCGATCATGTTAATATCGTGGATATCGTCATCTACCTCTACCCGTCTGCCAGTGTTGAAAAAGATATTCATTTCTAATGTCATATTCCCGAAAGACATACTCATGACACCATTTTTGCAATTGATAATTGCGTTTGAAGTGGCAAGGAATGGGCGACCAAGAATGACGAGAATCTGAGTGCTTGTATTGTTGATGGGTTCGGTATCCAGGATGATGAAATCTACTGGGTAGTAAAATCGATCAACCTGGACCAACACATCCTCAATTATTCCTCTTGGTACACGAACAGAGCGATCAGCAAGTTGTAGTGTAGTTAAGGTGGGTTTTAATTCACCTAAATCCAACTGTTTGTATACCGAGTAGGGAATAAGATTAACGCTCGCTCCTAAGTCAAGAAGTGCGTGATCAATTCGATAGTCCCAATTACACATGATATGGTTGGGCTACCGGGGTCTTTGAATTTTTGCGGCACATCTTGTTTTAGGATGGCACTCACTTTCTCAGTCAGGAAGACTTTCTTTTGAATATTTTGCCGTCTTTTGGTCGTACATAAGTCTTTCAAGAATTTGGCATAGGAAGGTATTTGTTTCACGGCATCAAGTAGAGGTATGTTGACCTTCACTTGTTTCAACACCTCTAGAATATCCTGAGAGTTAGAGAGAGGTTTTGGTGCAACCAACCGTTGGGGAAATGGAGCAACCGGCTTCCCTTGAGGTTCCGGTTCTAACTCTGGTGGGGCATGGCTAGATCCATCTTCTTTATCCACTTCTGGGTCCTTAGACTTTTCAGCCCTAACCGGAATGATCTTGTCAATGATTTTTCCACTCCTAAGAGTGGTGATGGATTTAGCTTGCTCCATCTGATTTGAAGAGCTTGGGCCGCTAACTTCATATTGCGATTTAGGATTGGGAAGAGGTTGAGCTGGGAAGCTCCCCTTGTTCCCAATCGCATTTTCAGCCTTAAGTCCTTGTATTGCTTTTGTAAGGTCTTGAAAAGCCTGTAACATACCCTGATTGAAAAGCTCTTGCTTTTGAAAATGTTTCAGAACCGGATCCTCTTGAGGTTTCTCTTGAATTGGATTTTAATTTAGGAAACCTTGAGGTGTAGCGGTTTGTCCATTCCTCCAACTGAAGTTTGGATGGTTTCTCCAGCCAGGATTGTATGTGTTAGAAGTGGGCCCACTAAAAGGTCTTTGGTAATTGCTTACAGCATTGGATTGCTCATTCAATACCTCTTGAAAGGCGGATATAGTTGGGCAATTCTCAGTAGTATGAATGTTGCAACCACAAATACTACAAACAATTTCCTTGGCCTTATCCTTCTTTAATTCCATGGCCTCGAGTTTTCGAGTGAGATTGGCTACCTTGGCGTTAATATCATCATCCTCTTTCAGGAGGTACATTCCACTTTTTTCTTTGGAATGAGTCGGCCGAGGCGTAGTACTCGGTCTAGGGGAGATGTCCCATGTTTGTGTGTTCTCAGCAAGTTTATCAAAGTAGTCCCACACCTCATCGACACCTTTATTCATAAACTCCCCATTACACATTGTCTCAACTAATTGGCGCATGGGAGATGTCAGTCCATCATAGAAAAAATTTGTGATGCGCCACGTTTCAAAACCATGTTGTGGGCATGAACTGACAAGATCTTTGAACCGCTCCCAACATTGGAAGAATGTTTCATCTTCCCTTTGGGCGAAGTTCATGATCGACTTCCTAAGGGTGTTCGTCTTATGATATGGAAAAAACTTTTTAATGAACTCCCTTGTCATGTCATTCCATCTGCCAATAGATTGAGGACGTAATGAATGTAACCACGTCTTGGCTTTCTCTTTCAAAGAAAAGGGAAAGAGTTTTAACCTAACCGTGTCATCAGACACGTTAGGAAAGTATAGGGTAGTCATGATCTCATCGAATTCTTTCAGATGTAGATATGGATTCTCTGACTCAAGCCCATGAAATTTAGGAAGGAGTTAGATCACCCCTGGCTTGATATCCATATGTCCTGCATTCTCTTGAAAAACCATGTATGAGGGCGTACTCACCCTCGCCGGTTGTAAGTAATCTCGTAAGGTACGAGGCGGGGGTGCTTGATGCACCTCATTCTCATCCTGGACATCTTCTACCCTAGGTTGGGGTAGACGAGGTTGATTTTCAGCCATATCCTCAATTAACTCAGGGGAATTCGAGCGGTGTCTAGTCCTGCGATGGACAGTTAACCCCTCAACTAATCCTCCTTCAGTCAAGAGACGTCGAGTGTTGTCACGAGCCCACTTGGGCATGAAACACTCACAACCCTCAATCAAATTCTAAACTTAATCCTAAGAAGGGAAATAAAAATCTAAAAAGAAAGAGAGGGTTGGAAGGAAGTTACCAAATTGGAGTCCCTAAATTGAGAACCTGCAAAACGAAACCAAAAAGAGATTAGTTCCTAAAAATAGAAATTCTAAAGTTAGAAAATTCTAAGGTGGAAACAGAATTAGTTTCTAGAAAAAGAAAGTTTCCTAAACCTAGAATTAGAAAGTTTCTAAAAATAAAGGAAGAATGAGTTAGTTTCTAAAATTAGAAAGAGTCTCTAAAAAGGAAAATAACTAACCTAGTTTCTAAAAACAAAAGAGGAAGGTTCTAAACCTAGAGTTAGAAAGTTCTACATTAGAAATCTTAATCCTAAAATAGAAAGTAATGTGAGTTTCTAAAAAGGAAAGAATTTCTAAAATAAATGAAAGCCTAGAAATAGAAAAGTTCTAAAAATAGAAAGTAGAGAAATTCTAACCTAAAATTAGAAAATCCTAAGAAGAGAAATAGCAGTAAACTAGTTTCTAATTTAGAAAAAGAGAAATTCCTAAGAGAGTATAAAATTTCTAAAACAAAAGAGGAAAGTTCCTAAACTAGAAAGTAAGTTAATAACAGAAATTCTAAAAATAGAAAGTAGAATTTAGAAAGAGCTTACCGAATTAGAAATTTCTAAAAGGCCTACAAAACAGGAAAGTTAGTTTCTAAACAGAATAAAATAGGAAACAAAATTAGATTCTAAAAGAGTTAGAATTAGAAACTTACTAAAAAGGAATCCTAATCTAGAAATAGTAAGGAAGAGAGAAATTACCAATTTAGAAACCTATCTCAGAATCCTACAAAATAAGAGAGTGGGTTAGTTTCTAAAAAGGAAAAACCATCCTAAAATAGAAAGTTACTTAAAATATAAAATTTCTAAAAATTAAAGGAAAACCTGAATTAGGAAATTCTAAAAATAAAACCTAAGAATAAAAAAATTCTAATCTTTAAACTAATCCTAAAACTAGTTAATTTCAAAAAACGTAGCCGTCAATCCCCGGCAACGGCGCCAAAAACTTGTTCACTCCCCAAGTATAGGGTTGTGATGTAGTAATAAACTCGGTAAGATCGAGGTCGAATCCACAGGGATTGAAACCTGTACGTTATCTGAAAATAACCAGATCTAGAACTAGGCTAAGATGAAATCTAAACCAATTGTGATTTGAAGAATAATAGTGAAATATTAATCTAAATTTAGAGAATTCAGAGAAGGGAACTAGGGATTCAGGGGATCCACTTGTAGAGATCAGGGAGATTACGCTTGATTTACGACCTCAACTGGAATTGAACTACTTTTGATTAAATTTCCAAGGAGATGAAAGGTGTGAGACTCAGAATCAATTTCATCACAAAACCATGCCCATGAGACAAAGTAAACAACAAAACGAAGCCAATCCACAACCAATCAACAATGAATGAATGTTAGAAAAAGTTCTGTCATCCAACCATGTCCAAGGGGCAATGATGAATAACAGGATTTCCTAACATCAAGATAAAAATAAAAGAATTACATAAAGCTATCACAGATTAATTGTAATGACAGTCACAAAAAATTATTAAAAACTATATGTAATTTCTTATAATCAACTAATGGAGAAGTAGTTCAATGTATATGATCCAAGCCGTAAAATCCTTCACACTACAAGCTTCACCCCTTAGCCCTAGCTAAGGGGTTTAGCCAACCATGTTTGGCTAGATCTCTCAACAGCAAAGGAAGAAAACAGTAAAAAATAAAGCGATTCTCTCTCTTCCTTGTCTCTCCCTGTCTCTCTCTCTCTCTTTCTCTCCAGCCGTGAATGCCTTCTTCCTAGCCTGTCCGATCCTTTTATAGTTGCTGGGAGTCGACTCCAGCGTAGGAAAGAGAGATCTGTCCCTTTGTATCAGTCGGTGAAGAGGCTTCCTACACACGAAGAGAGAAACCGCAATTGCACAAAAGTTCCTGCAATGTTACCGGTTGCAGACCCGTTTGTTTGCACTGTGAATGCTTTCTCAGTGCAAAACAAGTTAGGTTGGGTCTTAACCTATCCTCTGAGAACGATGAACGGATTAGATTTCCCAACTGATCACAGATGCGGGCCACATCAAGTCACAACAGCAAGGTTGTTGTGTCGCACGCGAACGGAAATCCCATCGATTCCGGGATTTTAAACAAAATTTCTTTCCGTTTCTCTTTTTCCTTCAAACCGTCACCCTGCGTGGCCCATTCCTTGCGTGTGCTCCAACCAGATGGAAGATCAAAGGTTTCAGTGAGGCCCCATCATCAGGTAGAATAGATCCCGCCTTCTGCTACCAACGTATTTCGGATGAGATATCCGTACATATACGTGTAGATGTACACGAATTCACACCTAGAGTCCGGTCGAAATCACCTTGAGAGCGCTCTGGTCGGCTCAGATCTCTCCAAACACTAATGATGGTGGGCCATATCGAGTTTTACACGATCGCTGTCCAGAAAAATCACTCTGCGGTAGCCCTCTTTCTGCCGAAGAATCTGAGCACCTTCGTTCGTATTTTCGCAGGAAAACTCCTAGGTCTAGGAGAGTGGTGGCTTCCGAACATGATGAATGGTTTGAATCAGGCAGATGGTCCATGATAGTGGCCCACCGACTTCCGCAAACAGGCTCTGCTTCGCTGTTGCGCAAAAAAAATAAAACGGCAGTTGCTGGACTCTCGGTGGGGCCCACTCCCCTTGTATTTTAAGAAATCCAAACCGTCCACCATATTCCCCTCCTGATTTCGGTCTAAAATGGATGGTTTTTACTTAAATTTGGTGTGGCCCACAGAACTTTCCTTGCCGCCGTCCATTCCATGCTTAAATGGTTATGATCCCATCTTCTTTGTTTCTTAAAATTCCGCCAGCTAGGCTTTGGTAAGTTGGGCCGTGGAAATCATGCAGACGGTGTGGATTACCATTTTGGATAGTGGGTGGGGCCCACAACTGCGGACAAGGCGCTGTTTTAAAAATGAAAATTTCCGTTTTTTAAAGACAAGCTCGGTCAGCCCTCTGTTTGACCGGATTTCCGTCCGGTGTATCTCTTGATCGCCTGCACTACATGCACGTGCACCCTCGTGTGGGGTCCACTGTGATGTTCGCGAGAAATCTGCTCCGACCATCCATTCTATCATATCATTCAAGCCGTGGGGACCGAAGATGAAGCATATCCAGAGATCAGGTGTGACCCACTTAGTGAATCAAGGGGCTGATCTGTCCGTTGGGCTGCTTCCGCGATGATCCGATGGATGAATTTCGACGTGTACGGTTCATTTAGAGTCCTCAGGTCTTGTATAGAGTTTTGAGCCAAATGGATGATAGGAACCTTGTGATCTTGCATTCTGGCTGACTTTTAGGCCACTTGAGCTTCAGTTCCTTAGTTTTCTTGGATTTCTGGCGTGCAAATCTGTCGATCTTGGTCCCCTGGAGTCCGTCCCTTGCCTTGGTGTAGTCAGATCATTAAATTCATGCCTTTATCACCTTTTTGTAATCTAAACTCTGAAGTCACCTTGCAACACAAATACGATTAAAATAGGCTGTTAAACCATATCATGTTCATAAATCCATGCCGTAACTGGGGTCTGATATGCAATATTTGACCCTCAACAAGACCCCAACTAATACCTACCAAGCGAAGAAGTTCATTACAAAGTTGGGTCTTGATTATGTGAAGATTCGTGCTTGTCCAAATGACTGCATCTTATACTGAAGAGAGTATGAGACGAAAACCAATTATCCAAATTATAAAACTTCTATGTACAAGACAACAATGGATTATGAGAGAAAACAATCTCAAGTACCTGCCAAGGTGTTAAGCTATTTTTCATTAACACCAAGGCTACAAAGAATGTTCAATGTGCCATGGTTGGTGAAATAAATGTCCTGGCACTCAACCAGGAAATTGCAACATGAAAAGATGGAGCATCTGGCTGATTCTATTGCCTGGAGGAATCTCGATGATAAGTATACGGATTTTTTAGCTGAGCCTCATAATGTTAAATTGAGTCTAGCCAGAGATGGGTTTAACCCCTTTGGGGCTTTCAGTATGTCGTATAGTTCATGGCCCGTTATGTGTGTGACATGCAACCTTCCAACAAAGTTTTGTATGAAACCTCAGTTTACTATGTTGACTTTGCTCATTGAGGGACCGCAATAACCAGGAAAGGATTTTGACATTTATTTACAACCATTGATTGATGAACTGCAAGACTTATAGCGGAAAGGGGTCGTGACATTCGACACATACAATGAAAATAAATTCAACATGCGTACCATTTTATTCTAAATAATCTATGACTTTCTAGAATATGGTAATGTTTCTGGTAGTAGGGCCAATGGTAAGTATGGTTGTATTGTATGTGGTCTTAACACAAATTCATTGAGACTCCAATATAGAAAAAAAAATGTTTATATGGGCCACAGATAGTGGTTTCCAATGTTAGACCAGCTAAGAAGGACACAAGTGCTAACACATTCAATAAAAGGTGGAGATGAGACATCAACCGATCCGTCTGGACAGAATTGAGGTTGAAAGACAAACTGCGAACCTCAATATGCAGTGGAAGAAGACAGGGAAGAGGTATATAAAAGGATACAGACGGAGGCCAATAGAAGATAGCGGATGATGTTGAATCACCATGGCTCTTCAAACGGTCTATATCATTTGATCTGGAGTATTAAAAGGATATTCTCGTGTGTCACAACCTTAACGTTATGCATATCGAGAAAAATGTTTGTGAAATCATTATCGCTTTGATGTTGAACAAGCCTGATAAAACTAAGGATGATGCTAATGCGCTCAGGGACTTGAAACAATTGAGAATTAAGAAGCGTCTATGGCTGAAAAAGAGCAATGGCAAGGTGATTCAAAAACAAGGTCCTTTCTGTCTTCAAAAAGAAGAGAAAAAACTTTTCATCTAGACTTTACATGAGTTACATGTTCTGATTGGTTTTAGTGGGAATTGGAAGACCATCCCAACGGAAGATTGCATAGATTTAAAGGGAATGAAGTCTCATTCTTACCATGTGTTGATGCAACATTTGCTTCATGCTCTCATCCAGCATGCATTTAGGGATAAGAAGGTCATTTGCCCTGTAATTACAAGCTTTTGTACCTTCTTCAATACCCTATGCTCAACAACCATAGACCTTCAAACGCTCCTCACTCTCGAGAGGGGCATGGCTATAACGTTATGTCACCTTGAGATTATATGCCCCCCATTGATATTTGTCATGATGATGCATTTGTCGATCCACTTGGCTTACGAGGCTCGCATATGTGATCCTGTATATTATCGATGGATGGGTCCATTTGAAAGGTACGGTATGTGCTTAAAATGAATAAATCAGCAGAACATCTATTGTTGCATGTATACGTAATGTGTCATTATCTCTGTCAGGTTCATGAAGACATTCAAGGCCTATGTTCGTAACAAGACGCGACCTGAGGGTTGCATTGCAGAACAATACATCTAAGAGGAGATAATTATATACTGCAACCAATGCAGAGGAAAACAGAGAACAAGCCTCTTAGAAAAATTTAAAAAACAGCTTGACGGAGTCATTCCAAGACTAAAGAAGTTATAAAATATCATTGATGACGACCCTAATGATGAAGATGTTGGTCTAGTAGGTTCGGGTCAAAGTGTCATCTTAGTGGGTATCAAATATGAATAGGTTCCTACCTGGGTACTGAAGGGTCATCCCATCTACGATGGGTGGGAAGGGTATGTACAATTAGATCATATGTATATATCTTCCTTACTTTATGCAATTTTGATATAACAATGATATCGAATAACGCACATGAAGCACAAAGATTTTTGCAACAATATTACAGGAGGACCAATAGGGTGCCTAGCAAGGACCTCAAGCTTTTCTTATGTAATACAATAAGTATTGTATTAATGGTTTCCCTCTTGGATATATGTATCATGATCTAACCGTTCAAAACATGGGTTTGATCATTACCATTAGATTGGCGGCTCGCAAACAATAATTAAAATGAAACAGTCAAAGGTCCAAATTCAACGAGTAGATTTTTCCAAGGTCGGGTTTGTTCAATCAATCTGATTGTAGGTTCATACCACATATACAATGGAGTCCACATTTCAATTTTCAATGCTTGTCTCTTGATCTTTACACACACAGAATAAAGATATTTGTGAAGGTTAAGAAAATCAACACAATCAGAGCAGAGAGCTCGGACACAACCAACGACATTAAAGCTAAAATTTAAGATATGGATAACATTACAACTAATGTCCAGGAGACTTTCTTATCCAAAAACAACCTCAAGGATATCCATACAATGGTTAAATACGGATCCCAAGATGCCACAACCCTCAACTTACTAGTCCATTCAGGAGTTAAAATGCAAATTAATATCAAGATTCCTCTAATGAAGACAACCATTATGCTAGAAGTGAAGAATTGTGACACTATCTACAATGTTAATGCCCGAGTTCAGGAGAAGGAGCCAATCCCACCTGACAGACAAACCCTCATCTATGCTGGAAAACTGCTCGAGGATAGCCGGTCATTTGTAACACCCCAAGTTTTCGAAACCTGAGTATATGACTCATTCTCCAAAAACCCGAGTGTTAACCTTTAAAGATAGTCCAATTCAAGTATTTTTTTCCTTTTCTTTCAGAGTTAGCAGTTTAGTGAAAGATGGACAAATCGAACAAAAAGGAAAATTTTGCACTTACATTCAGAATATACGAGCGGCTGCCCATAATGACTTATACAAACAAATGTCTCTATATTAATAAATATAAGGATTACATAATTTACACATGAGAAATAATAAAATGCATAAAAACTTGGAACGCAAAACCGCGCAGCTTCTCTTGGCAATTACAGTCATGCGTCCCTGATAATTGTACCATGTTCTTTATCAATTTGGACATGAATATCTTTTAAGTCACCTGTACTACCTATACAGTTATATGTTCGATGAATGAGTGGTCAGCTCAGTGTGAGTTTCCCTCAAGATTACGCACTGCCGCATTAGGTAAGCATAGTTATAAATAAAAAGTATTCAAAACAATACACGATGCAGTCTTATTAAATGCATGGATGCGTGAGTGCACATCAACTGGGGATGCTCATCCAGTTGGCTTTTGGGCAAAACCCATGCATGTGGCCGATCACCAACGAAAGTACATCGTACATGCATAGTGTCAAACTCACCGAACGTGGGTCGATAGTTGATGGTCTGGGAGCTAGCAAAACGATACCACGACTAAGGGCACGTGCTACAGCATCAAGAATTAGTCATCCGTCATCGCCCGTATGCTATGAATGCATGATTAGCCAAACCATTATTATTCTGATTACAAGCAACCAATTTAAGAAAACATAAAGGTCACTAGGGGGTTCATCACCGAGTGTTGGCCGACAGCTCGGGCATAGTGTCCCATTTCACCATCCCCGGCTCATGAGACCTCCACCTCAGGATGTTTAATGGAAGCCCATCGACTAGTGACCAATTATAATTCAGTATATGGGACTTACCATCGCATGGTTGCACAAAAATAATACATCGAGCCCACATAGGGAAAATACCAAAATAAAGCCACATAGGGAATATCTCAAAACTAAGCCACATAGGGCAAATATAAATCAAAGTTGCATAGGGCAAATATCAAAATTATGTGATAAAAGATCATCTTAAAAAACCGCTTTGACACGACAACCCATGGATGGTAGGCCCACTTCAATATTCACATCATTCAAGTAACCACTAGATCGAGGGCCCGTTATAAACACAATCAATCAAGTTACATCCCAAGTATAGGTGTACATTTATAAGTGGGGTTTCCCAATATTTGATGTACCAGTTTAACTTCCATAAGCAATCCACATGTAATCCACAAGCATGAAAAAATATGCAGGATAAATATTAAGCATGTGATCTAGCATTCAATTCCAACAACTAGCACATGTAATTATAAGATAAAGATATCAATTATCAACCGAAATTAAAATAAAAACTATCACTTAAGCTAATGGAAAATGAAAAGCTCAAGGGGAAGAAATCATCACCTTACAAGTCGATTCACTAACTAATGTTGCTAGGAAGTGTGCATGCCCTTATCATCGAGTCCTACCACGAATTATGAAATTTGTATGGTTAAATCCAAGTTTTATACACTATTTTTAGTTAAAGTTCTAATCTAAGGTTTGGATCACTTAGGTTTAAGGTTTCACCCTAGAGTCTAGGTCTAGGCTTAGATCTTAGGATTTGAACTCTAGCTGATGTACAATTAATTACAATGTTAATTTAATAATTACAAGATAATTATTAACATTAATGATATAATTAATATTAGCTAATATGGCAATCATAATCATTATGATGGTGATAACTAGTATAGTCTACTGTCAATAATAATATTTAAGAATAGTAAATAAAATGCTAATGCCTAAGACCGGTATGAGTAATCAGCTTATGACCAATCATGCTTAATAGCCGCAATACTCATTGTAATACAAATGATAATAATAAACCAAAATAATCTACTTTGGGGAGGAAAGTTGACTTACGTTAGTCGATCCAACACCTCAAGTTGGTGTGCTTTAATGTGGCTTAGAGACGAACCTTGCCTCTTGACTCGAACCAAACTCAACAACAACTCACCTTCACACTCTTCTCTCCCTTCTTTTCTCTCTTCTTCTCTAATCATCCAGCTACCTAGCTAGTGACCCAAACCCAACTCAGATTCAATGTGTTGAGTCTACATGACCCGACAACAACCCATGACCCAAGCTCTCTCTCTCTCTATATATATATATATATATATATATTCTCTCTTTTTCCTCACCTCCCCATGCCTTCTCTCTCTCTCTCTCTCTCTCTCTCTCTCTCTCTCTCTCTCTCTCTCTCTCTCTCTCTCTCTCTCTCTCTCTCACCTCCAACATGTCCAGCAAGGTTAGCAGGTCCAAAACTCACCCAATAACTTGCCCCGATTCAAGCACAATGAGTTAGCAGCGAGTCGACAGTTTAGCTCGGTCTCAAACCGAGTCGACTCAGTGACTCTCCCTCCACCTTATTCTCTTCTTCTTCTACCTCTTTTCTTCTTGCTTCTCTTCTCTCCCTAGACTTCCCAAAAGTCCAAACTGTACTAGACTTGATGACTCAGTCGAGTCGACTCCAGTTGACTCGGCAGCGAGTGCAGTGCAACCCACGCTCGCACTCACTCTCTCCTTCTTCTTCTCTTTCTTCTCTTTTATTTCCATTTTTTACCACGTCCAGACAACGTCTGTCCATGACCAGACCTGTCTTTCTCGAACTCGGACGAGACCCGACTCGAGCGCGAGTGCAACAGTCGACTTGCATCACTGTTGCCTCCACACTTCCCTCACCATCTACTCCTTTCTCCTCCTTCCATCCAATTCTAATCTAAGGGTGAACCAGCATGGAATTGCAGCAACTCAGTGAGCCAAAACAACGATCATGCATGGAGTTTTGGCGAGAAAGATAAAGTGCGTGGTAATGGCGGATTGCAAATGGGGGCTTATTTCTTCTAAACGCCGATGTTGGGCAGTCAAGACCTATTCAAGGAAGCTCGTGGATGCTTGGAATCGAAGCTCTAAATGGGTTTCTTCGGTGGGTTCCAAGATGGGAGATTTTCGATAGCTTCCTCTCGAGTGGCCGTAAGAGAGGAGAGAGAGAGAGAGAGAGAGAGAGCTATTGCTCGATCCTCCTCTCCTTATAGAGAACCCTAGCTCTCTTGAGTTGTAGGATCAGAATCAAATGGCCAGGATTGTTCAAGTTTGCAACCGCTCTAAGTACATGTGGTAAAGTAAAGAAACCGGCCGCTGGTTTCTTTCTCTAGTATTGAGGGAGCCCTAAACCGTGCTGCCTTAAATGGAGGGTTGAGATTCTCCTTAAATGAATGGTTGGGATTGAAGGAGACATGCAGATGCGGATTGCCAGCCTATTGGTAAAACAGTTTTCGTTTTAAAAAACTTCCATCCGCCAGCCTGTCTTGCGCTGGGCACCATTTCTCCTGTGCGAGCATGCCCGTGTAAGGTATACAGGGTTTTGGTCAAACAGGGACCCTCTACCAGTTAGACGGCTTGGATCTTGCGTCAGGGTAATGGAGATGGGCCATGATCACGAGCAATAGACGACTGTCCAGTCACTGGCGAAAAATGTGAAAGGAAGAGGGAGTTTTCCCTCTTTAGTGCGAGTCAAACCCGGTTGGTAAAATAGCGAGTGCACCACCCCTGGTGCACATGCAACACCTGTGTGGAGTCCACCGTGATGTAATCTCTACATTTCCTCCATCCATTCACTATGGAGGTCCCCATCAGGGTCTCTAACCAAGGACTAGGCAAATCTAAAGCTTAGGTGGCCCTTATTTTATGGTTTTACATTCTGTATGGTGATACATGTTGATTCAACGGTTAGATCATGTCTAGACTTGATCATTAGTGATTCATAGGATTTCCCGCTCTACCTAAATGAAGATCCTTAGTAGATTTAGTGGTTTAAGGGCCCAATTGTAATGATTATGGGATGTATTTGACTCAAATCTCTAGCTTAGAGTTTTATGATTATTGGAAGGCATCTAGCTGACCATAACTGTCAATTTAACGGTCGAGTCGATTCCCTATCCACTCTCCATGTCCAGAAGTTATATAGATAGACTTTAACTGTGGCTTTCAAATTTAGCGTCCATGTCATGTAACAGAGTGTTAAATCACCACATAATAAGTTGTGGACCCAATAAATGGTGGAACTCATAATTTTGGGGTCCAAATTCTAAGATGGACGGTTGGATTTTTAACTATCAAGGGAATTAATATCCTAAAGTAAGTTTCTGTAATTACGTGATGGTCCATCTTAAGGATCAATCAAATGGAAAGCTCAATTTATGGGTGAATCCCACTCTCAGTGGTCAGATGACTTAATATATGAATGAAGATTGCACTAGACGGTCAAGATGGATAGATTGTGGGCTACTAGATAATGATGTATAAGGTAAGTCACGTGTGTTCCCACACACGTGTAAACTATTTTAGATCTTCATGGTAACACCCGAGTACTGAAAAGTACGTGGTGTTACATCATTGGCCTCTTACAACATCCAAAATGGAGCCACTCTTCATGCAATCTTCCGCCAGAGCGATGGAATGCAAATATTGTAAGTAGGCAAACATGCGATGCTATCAAACTTGAAGTGAAAGTTTGGTACTCCATCCGGGACATCAAAATAACAATTGAGAGCTTGTTGGGGGCCTCACAACACCGACAAATGCTTATATATGTTGGAAAGCTGCTTGACGACGATCCAACCTTGGTTGATTATAACATCAAGAGTGATTCCATTCTTCAATTACGACCTTACGAGATGCAGATATTTGTTCAGACACCGGCTGGAAGGATTATTACACTAGTAGTGGAGGTATGCAATCTTGTTAAGAATGTTAAGGCCAAGATTCAAAACATGGAAAGGACCCCTCTAAGAAATCAAAAACTCCTCTACTCAGGAAAAATATGTGACGATGATCGAACACTTAAGGATTACAACATTGAAAATGAATCCACCCTGCACATGTTTTACTTTAGAAAAGGAAACTCATGGAAGATGACATTTTAAAATCATCATCATGGCTTTTGTAAATGAGTATGATGTCTACCCATTTGTGGTAACATGGTAACACATGAAGCCTTTGTTTTGAACTCATTTAATTCTTAGAATTATTTTCACTTATGTCTGCATTCCATGAAAGTTTTTTTTTTTATCCTTCAATACCATGTTGAATTTCCAATGTTGTGATTGGTTAGATCTCTCAATCAAAAGGTATTTTCTCCCATTTACTAAACCACAAGTAGACACTACTCCTATTCGCTAAAATACCATCCAACACTTTCCTTTACTGGAATGTGCAATATTAGAATCGCCTCAAGTTCCTTTAAGATGCTTATGCTTTCAGTGGGAGTTTATATACTTCATTTTATTGATCCAAGCCAAACTATAAATTCTTCTAATTGATTTTTTGTAAAGGTTAGGGTTGAACCAATTAAAAACCTCTGATAGTGAATACCGGTGCACTTGAGGAGATTACGTCTGCTAGGAGCAGAGTAGGGATATCGAACTACTATATATGCTTGTGCTTGCGATTTTGAATTGCGTACATTTCTATCAATGATTGTGATTAATTAGTTGAATTATTTGAATGCATGAGTTAGATTATATGCTAGGTACTTAACTTTTTAAGCACACAGTGAAGGTGAAACTTTGTCCCACATCAGAAGCATTGTCCTAAGTTGTGATGGCTATAAGTGGGCTCATTCCTTAACAAACAAGACGCGTTTTAAAGTCGTGAGCTTTGGCAAAGCAGACAATATCTTGTGTTGTTGGGTCGGGCCTTACATATTTGTCAGGTCAAGTCTTTATATCGGGTTTTAAATCAGGTCCAGTCTTATACGAAACACCCCCACCCATTGAGGCTTTATATATAACTTGTCTACACTATTTAGCAAAATAGGAGACATCAATCACAACAATATCCTATTCGTGAAAGGTTTTGTATTAAAAAATTTATAGATTATTTTGTCACAAATATACACTATGCTTATATGGTTCAAATCATGGATTCTTATGTGTTAAATACATTTGAAGAAACTGTTAATGATCCTCAATCACAACATGCCATTGGAGAAGAGATGAGTGTACTGAAAAGAATGGCATATGAGACCTAGTTAAGCTTCTAGAGGAAAAGAAAGCGATTGGTTAAAAGTGGATATATAAAATAATAAAAATATTACAAGCGAACTCGAGCATTACAAGGAATGCTTGGTGGTTAAAGGTTTCTCTTAGAACATGGGAAAGACTAAAATGCAATATACATTCTTATTAAAATTTCAAGTGTGGTTGTTGTTATAGCTTTGGCAATTACAAATGGTTGGATGTGTGCATGTTATTATAGCTTTCGAAGTTGCAAAGGGTTGGACACTTCAATACAGATAATCCTTTATTTGCATCTTCCAAAAGGCAAAGTTTGAACCATCAAACTTCTCAATTCTAGTTTTCCCTTCTTCTGTCATAGCTCCCAATAGAACTAAACCAAAAGCTTTGATACCAGTTATTGCGCAGCACGCCAACAACCAGTCAGCCGAGATCTAATCTCAGGCCTCACCCACAAACGATAAACAAGAGGAGATATAAACTAGAAACAGATTAAAGCAATCCAAACAAACCACAAGACAAGATATACGTGGAAAAACCCCAACAAGGGTAAAAAAAAAAACCACGGATGCAAACTTCCACTATGAAGAACAAAGATTACAAGGCAATATACTAACCTCTCCATTAGAAGAACATAGAAGACCCTTTGCCCACACCTTAGAATTATTTTTCCAATATTCCAATACACCTAAAAAAGCCCTAGGAACACCTATATATAGTTTAGGCAACTTCCCTTCCGCATCCTTGCGAAAGGCGACACCAAAATCCGCAGTCCGCATCAGATTCGGAAACGAATCTGCGTAACTAGGTCGAGCGACCCCTACGACCGGTCGTGAATGGGCCACGACTAGTCGAGTACCTCGGGACCAAAAAACGATGCTCGCTAGACTTTGAGTCGAATCGGTCCACAACCGGTCGAGCGGGCCCCTTCGACCGGTCGAGCATAGCTCACGACCGGTCGAAGACGGCCCCAGATGTGGCTCCATATCTCAACAATCTCCTACTTGGAGACACATCGCCTTAAACCTTCATCTTCTTCATCCAGAGTGCACCACCAAAGGAGTTTATTCACATCTCTACAAATGACCAAGCAGTAAACACTTTTACCAAAGCATTAAGCACAGATAAGTTGAATATTTTCAAAAGAAGTTTGAGAATAAATGCAAGTACGACTTGATAATAAATGGGAGTGTCGAGAATAATTACCAAGTCCTAATTTAATTAGAATATTCAGTTATTAAGTAAGTTTCAATTTTGTCAAATTAGGAAAGTGGTTAGTTAGAATATTTTTCTTCTTAGAGTTGTAGTTTTACTGTGATTAAAAATAAGAAACTCTCTTTTATATAAAGGCTAGGTAGTATGTACATAATACATATGTAAAATCTCTCTCTATCCTCTCTTTCTTACTTTTTGAATAAAATAATTTTTATCTTTTAATATTTATTTTTGTTTATGTTCTTTCCACGCTCTCCTTTTGTCTTTTTCTTCCTCTCCATGGACGCCAGGACCCTCCTCTCCATAGACTTGCTTGTGTGATTTTCTTTATAAAAAAAGATGTTTTATACTTCTCGTCTATACTTATCCAGACCATCAAATTGTGGGGCATATTATGAATAGAACAAAGCTTGAAAATGTCACTGACCAAGCAATCCTAACAATACAATTGGTGGCTATTAAGTGGATGGTTAATAGTAAGATAATGAGTTGTTAAAACTCAAAGTGCAAGTTAAGGTGGTTGATATCATTTGCTCGGTAGGAAAAATAAATTTTATGTTCACATTTCTGTCCCACCAAATAAAAGGATTGAATCACATAAGAGTATTCCTTGTCAACATAGTAACCTATGTGAGAGACATAAGACTATTATTAGGTGGACCAACATGATCAATGCCTCTAATTGATCAAATCTATTAATCGTTAGACACTTAAACTAAGCATACTGGTGAACCCCATAGTATTTTTGATCAGTTAAAAAATTTAAAGGGTGGTGGGCTTGAACTATACTATGTATGGAGACATGAATTCTTACAAATATGAAGACTCTTGGAATAGTTGTGGTGGGTTGAAGTACTCTAGCCCTCATTCTTATAAATAAAGTCTTAGTCCCCTCACCTACATAAGTATAGAAAAATATTGGGGTCCCTCCTCATGTGGAGGTAGGACCCACATGCATGGCTTAAGTATTCTTTTTCTTTACCACATGTGTGTGGGGGCATTTTTTATCTTTTGTCCAAACAAAGTAAAATAAGAGAAAATGGTTTTTTCCTAGAGTGAGTTTTACAAGAAATAGAGGAGAAAGAAGGAGAAATAATGAGAGAAAATGTGTTTTATATAAGAGGAAGAATAAGAGCCTGCTACTATCAAAATATTTACATCCGAGTTCGTGAGGGTCCATTCACAATGTCAGTTTCTTTGATTGTCTTCTACAAGGGTTGTGTTGGGATTTTCTACAATCCATAATTAGTGAGAAATGCATTTCTTTCATTATTGCTTGTATTTCACATTTGAGTGATGTAGTTTGGGTATCCAAGAGAGGTCTCTTGATGATTGTACTTCCATTATTTCTATGATAGTGGATTTGTGCCAAACTAGGTCCCATGGTTTTTTTCCTTCACATCGAAGGATTTTTCACATAAAAATTTCAATGTCTCTTACATCCTACATGTTTAATGATTTATTTTCTTATATCGGAAGTGATTAATATCGATTAATATTTATGTATAATTAATCTCATTGATTTGCACATAGAGGGGAAATGTTTGTGGTTTCACAACAAGTGATATCAAAGCTTTAGGTTGGTTCTAATTATTTCTTGTGTGAATTATGGTTACAAGAACAAGTCAAATGGTTAGTATGAATGGAAACAATTGAATAATTTTTAAAGTTAAAATGGAAGACTTTTTATATTGTAAGGACTTATGTGTACCTATGAAAGGTGATGGGGCCAAACTGAAAGATACGACTAGTGATGAGTGGAAGAAACTAAATCAGAAAGTCATTGGAGTTATTTAGTAATGATTGGATGATAATGTCTTTCATCATATGTCTACAGAAACTCCGACGCAATCACTTTAGAAGAAATTAAAAAGGTTGTATGAGAGAGACCACGGGCAATAAGGCTTTCTTGATTAGAAAGCTTGTAAATTTGAAGTATAAAAGAATAAAGTTCAATTGCAGCGCATTTGAAAGAATGAAGATGGTGTTGGATGACGAGTTGTAAGCCTTGTTACTTCTTAGTTCTTTACCCGATAGTTGGGAGACCTTAATAATATCTCTGAGTAACTCCACTCTAGATGGAGTTGTTATCATGAGTCAAGTAACAAGATGTTTCTTAAATGAGGAAACAAGAAGAAAATTCTCAAGCTCCACTTAATCAAAAGCACTTGTCGTTAAAAAATAATAATAAATAAATAAAATAAAATAAAAAGGAGAAAGCAAAATCAGAAAGCCTCACTATTGTGAGAAGTTAAGAGGGAAATCCAAGTTAAGAAATGATGTTAATTATTATAATTGCAGCAAGCTAAGCCACTATCCAAATGAGTGTCAAAAGCCTAAAAAGGAGAACAAGAATGGAAAAGGAAAGGAAAAGTAAGAAGAGAATGACACAACTACAGTTGTCTTAGACAGTGATATTATTGTCTTCTCAGGCTGTAAATAGGCATGTCTCAATCTCACTTATCAAGATACAGATTGGGTTGTTGACACTGGTGCATCATATCATACTACTCTTCACAATGACTTTTTTATATCTTACAAGTCAGGGGACTATGGTCTTGTGAGGATGGGTAATAGTGTGTAGACACCCCACCCCAGGCCGATAAGCTGATTAAGTTTGAATCAATGGATGATCAACCAAAACCCTAATCCTAGACCCTAACCTTAGAGACCTAAATCCTAAGAACCCTAATCCTAAACCTTAAACTCAACCTAGTCAACCTAGCCAACCCTGTTAACCCAATTGATCTAATCCTAAACCCTAAGACCCTAAAACCGTAGAGCCTTTTGTCAACTCACTGAGCCGAATTGCCGAGTCAAATCATCCATTCAGCCTACCTAGTCTGACAACCCAGTCAACTCACCTAGTTAAGCCCAAAACTAATCCTGAATCAAAGCCCAAAATCAAGCCCAGTCGGAGTATAGTACGCAACAACAATGCAACATCCTTCACAGCAGAACCTCCACATGAGTGAGGAAGTGTGGATAGGCGACAACCTAGTTCTCGCAAGCCACCTGACACTCTTCCTTTTCGGGCTGGCATCCCTCAAGCATGTGGAGCCCAACTTTTTGATACTCTATGTGTGTAGTTCATGCGTATTTACTCCGATGCCTATCTCCTTATCCAAATTTACCCTTTTACCACATCATCTAACCCATAAGTTGATGCCAAGTGGTAATCTCCAATCCTAACCCCTTCAACCACCTTTTTTCCCTAGACTTTACAAGAATTGAAAGGAAATCAGGTTTTCAGGCTATAAATAACTCCCTCTCCTTCCCATTTAAAGCATCGAGAAGCATACTCAAGTATCCCAAAAAGCATCTAAAAAATCACTTTCCATGCCTCCATAAAAGAGAGAGAGTGAGAGAGAGAGAGTCCAACCTTGATCTAGTCTAGCCTAGCCAGAATCTAAGTCTCCTGAGCCACCTAACTCCTAATCCAAGCAACTCAATCTTGCCTTTGCGACATTACCGTTCATCCAACCATTCCAGTTTCAATCAGTTGCATCTAAGTCAAAGCATTAGCACTCATTCCCTTCTTAACCCCCATGCTCCTCAAATACATCATCAATGCATTGCATTTCATTATTTTCTTGTATTTAATTGACATGTGTATACTTTGTAGCTTGCCGATATAATCGGAACCTTCCCATAAAAAACCCAGCTAGTTAGATGTCATTTTGGCATAAGCATCAACATAGCATCAAGCATCCCACACATTACATTTTCACATACTTCGCACCCTGCACTTGGTCGGTTTGAATGTATGCACTGCGGCTTGCTAATGTAATCGGATCTTGGCCATCAAAAATTTAAACTGATTAACCATCATCATCATTGCATTTTATTTCAATCTTTGTGCGTAATAATTAATCTTATTCAACATAAGTTTGTCAAATCTTGTGAAGTAAAGACCATACGCGTGTACGAGCTGAGTGAGTGCCTAACACCTTCTCTCTGTAAGTGTCGTCCCTTACTCAGAATCTCTGAAATGTAAACTTAAGAGTCATCTTAGGGTTAAGAATCTTCAAATTATCCATCTTAAGTGTTTATACAGGGTCTAACCGACTGCAGAATTGAAGTAATTAGTTAGTGGTGACTTCAGTCAAACACAACACCCTCTTAACCCCAAAAAGTCCATGAAAGAGGCAACCTGTGGAAAGTGAGTCGATTCCCCCACCCAGGATCCGCCGTCCACACAGTGACTCTTCAAAAATTATGAGGATGATTATGTGCATGTTGAGACCAATGTTGGTTGCACATTGGTTCTTAAGAATGTGAGATATGTACCCGATCTTCACCTTAATTTAATTTCTGTAGGACAATTGGATGAAGAAGGTTACAATAATCATTTTGGTGACAGACAATAGAAGCTTACAAAAGGGTCTCTTATGGTGGCAAGAGGCGAGAGGTGTTATATGTTCACTCCCCAAGTATAGGGTTGTGATGTAGTAATAAACTCGGTGAGACCGAGGTCGAATCCCAAGGGACTGAAACATGTACGTAGTCTGAAACTAAGTAGAACTAGAACTAGAATAAGATGGGATCTAAATCAAATAAATTTGAGGAATAATGGTGAAGTATTTATCTAAAATTTAGAGAATTAAAGGAAAGAAACTAGGGATTCAGAGGATCCACTTGTAGAGATCAGGGAGATCTTATGCCTGTATCAGAAAATCAACTGGACTTAGAATCCATCTTAATCCAGTTGAAGGTGTAACCATAGGAATTAAGACTAAACTTCCTTTGATATAGTTTTCAAGAGATGAAAGGTATATGAATTAGAATGGATTCCATCATCAAACCATGCCCAGGAGATAAAGTAAATAACAGAATTAAACTAATTCCCAACCAATCAACATGTTATGAAGGTTAGGAAGGGTACCGTCATCTGACCATGCCTATGAGACGATGGTGAACAACAGGGCTTCCTGACGTCATAAACATCAAAAGGAAAAGAACATGCTCAAAGCCATCACAGACCCATTGTAATTTTAGTCACAACAAACCATTAATAACTAAAAACATTCCCTTAATTAAACTAAAATCAACATCAATTCAGTGTAAACAAAAAGCTCAAGCAAATAGTTCTCCCATCATGCAACAAGCTTCACCTCTTAGCCCTAGCTAAAAGGTTCAGCCCAACATGAATGGGCTGGATCCCTTAAACAAAATAAAATAAAAATAAAAATAAAAGAAAAGAAAACAAACTCTACTCTCTGTCTCACATTCCAACCCAAGCCAAGATGCCCCTTCCTCATGTTCTCTCTCTCTGTTTTATAGGTGTCAAGGGCGGTGGAGAGGCGTTGGCTGGAGTCGGTTTGGAGAGCTTACGCACTCTCTCTGTTGCTGCGCAAAGGAAACACGCATAGGCAGTTGCGTTTTGGAAACGTTTTGGGACAGATGGCCATCCCATCTTCGTTTCGGCCATCATAGCGCTGGTTGTGGCCCCCTGTTGGATATTCTGATCGGTCCGGATCGGTCATTCGATCAACGATAGTGGGTCGCATCTTCCCGAAATTTTCGAAATTCTTGGACGTGCGTTGCTTACGCACGTCAGCCTGCGATGAATCCTGTGGGGCCCACAATCAACGTCGGTGAAGAAATCCACTCCGTCTATTGGAATCACGTCGAAAAAACAGTCAGATATGGACGGTTTTGGTTGAGTTTTGGTGTGGTCCACTAATGCTTTGCTTCCGTCATCCAACCTGCATTTGAACGGCTGGGAAACCATCCTCGCTGTCTTCTGGGAATCTGCCACCTAGGCGATGGTCACAGGTCCCTTTGGAGTCTACTGGACGGTCCAGATTGGACCTTTGAATCGTGATGGTGGCCCACGAAAATTCCTCCGCACGCTCTGTTTGAGCATTCGCCAGCGAGAAATAGGAAGGAAAAATCCTTCCGTTTTTCGGATTCTTGCGGTCAAACATAGTATGACCGACCCTCTTGATTTGGTATAATGTTAGTGCACCTTTGTGCGTGCACGCTCATGTTCCACTGTGGGGTCCACCGTGATGTTCATGAGGAATCTTCTCCGCTCATTCCTTTCCTCTTATAGATTAAGTGGTTGAGACCAAAATTGAAGAACATCCAGATATCAGGTGGGCCCCATATCACTGTTTTGGTGGCTGATCTGTCAGTTGGGCCACTTTCACAATGATCCAGGAGCTGAAATTCGACGTGTACGGTTCATTTATGGTCCTCAGGCTATGTATGGAGTTTTGATCTGAACGGATGGTGGGAACCTTGTGATCTTGCATTCTGCACATCTTTCGGGCTTCTTGAGCTTCAGTTTATCAGTTTCCTTGGATTTCTGACGTGTATATCCATCGATCTCGATCCCTGGGGTCCGTTCCATGCTTTAGTGAATTCAGATCATTAAATCCGTGCTTTAAGCATCCTTTTCAGTCCTCGCTTGTAAATACACTCTGCATCACAAACACGATTAAATCGGGCCATTAAACGGTATCATGCACGTACGTCCAGGCAATAGATGGGTCTGATATGCAATATTTGACCCTCAACACAACCCCCAACTAGCATTTTGCTAGTCCCGAGCAAAGTATGCGAAAAATAAGTTGAGACTTATACGAAAATTTTATAAACTCAAGTGATATTTTGAGAAACAATCCAGATCCTGAGATTCTAAGATTCATGAATGTTGAACATTAATTTCTCCTGGATGCAAGCACATGGTAGACTTCATAATCAAGTTTAAAGGTATTAATCTATCAATTAGGACAATTACAAACATTGAGTTTCATGAGTGTATAGTGTAATCCCGGCTTATCATCATTAAGAGATCCAATCGTTAATTTCATGATATCATTAGTAACCAATAAGAAAATTCATAATAACCAAAACCTGAACCAAAACTTGCCTCCCAGGTCATCTTTTCATTCTTCTAGCTTTTGATTTTTCCATCGAGGGGGAGAGAGGACCGAATCTGCACCTGTAGGGAGCAAACCTATGGTGAAAATCGTACACCCAATCCTTTTCACATATCATCCATGGGGAATTAAATTTACACCTACAATGAGCAAACCCATGGTGAAGATTATTCGCCCAACCCTTTCCAAAGGTATCTGTTTTTTTTTTTTTTTTTTTTTTTTATCATGATGGGCAAATTTTCCAGGTTGGTTCCTTACATGCTTAGTGATTACCAAGTTAACCCTTCAATATCAAACTGAAACCTTAATGTGAAAGCGAGATGTGACATGTGGAATCATAACTCAATCAATGTTTAAAACTTCTAATCATGGATTAATAGTTCGAACTTAGCTGTGAAATCAAATAAATGAATCCAAGAGTCATAAATTACCAACCTCACTTATCTTATAATTATGAATCAAAGATGGCCATCAAAATCACTTCGAATTTACAAGAATTTCTAGAAAAATTTAAAAATTTTCACAATTTTTGCTCAAGACTAAGAAAATACTGATTATGCAACCTAATCTTCCACCCCCAACATAAAATCTACATTGTCCTCAATGTAAAAGATATAAGCATGCAATGCACATGAGACAACGAAAGTAAAGGAAAAGTGATGGGAAGATAGTACTTGGATAACGAATCGAGAGAGAGACTTTCCAAGAGATAGCAGTATGAAAGCCAGTCAGCACGAGGGTGAAGACATGAAAGCAAACTATCCTAAAACAATGCAGGAAGCAAACTAACCTAATGGCATAAAACCATCTAACCTAGAATAGCATAAAGCAAACTACCCTAGTCCTATGAAAGTAGGGAAAAACTACTCGATCATGCCGCAAGGTTCCTCTTCCGGCCAATATCGTGGTAAATTTCTCAGTAGGTTTCTCAACAGGATCATCCAAAAGCCCTTTGTGCAATAGGCTTGGATGCCCTGGAGCTTGACTTTCCAGAGAAACTTATGTACCTCATTAAAAATTTGTCGTTGGTTCGTTTGAGGTATCCAAAGTATATATGATTCACCTGTGTCAGAAAAAGTTTCAAAGTTAGTATCCCGTGGTGAATCAGAGACTACAAGTAGATTAAATTGAGAAAAATTTTCAGGAAGTGGTGTAGTCTCAACACATTCCGAAGTATCAGACTTCGGTTCAATTTTCAGCTCCTCCTCCCTTAATGGTAAACAGTGAGGATCTGGGGAGGGAGGGGCTTCAGAGTAAGGGTTCTCTCGGTCAGTAATGACTGCCGAGATGTCGTCTTGCAAGGCATTCACTATGTCTCTTATCATGGGATCGTTTGAATCTGCAAAGTGTGCCAAGCAATCATCTAAAGAGTTGGGACATTCAGTTGAGAGTGACTCATTCTCCACATTGAAGTGTGTGATGATCTGTTCAAGGATTCCATCTTCTTTAAAAGTAGATGGAGGTATGCTCTCTTGCTTCAACCCTGCGCAAACAATTTGAGGGTCATGAGACGAAGTATTGATGTGAGGACTCTGTTCATTGATACTACTCAGAAGAGGCATTGAATCGTCAACATTCAACAGTTCGAATGGTGACCTCAACTGGGTGGTTTCCAATTCTAGAGTCATATTGAGTAACTCGTCCATTTCCCGAATCATATCATTATTCAATTCAGGGGAGTGGTCCAAACATATCTCATAAGAGATAGAAGGGTCGGTTGTAAGGAGCTCATCCACTTTTAGATCAGACATGTCAGGTGAGTGGAGTAGCTCATTTTGACCGTTCCCTTCGTGTATTTCTCGATCATTGTCCTGGACTAAACTTGAGGTTAATTTCAGGGAAACTGTGGCTACACATTCATGATCATCATCCCAATACTCATATATTCTAGTTCAGTGCAATGCACACTTGGGATGGGATCACTTCCCTCACATTCTACACCAAGAATGGGTTGAGGTTTGCATAAACTAACCTCTTCTTCATCATTAAAATCTAGTGTGTCATGTGATTGAAGTGTGTCATCATCATTATATTTGAAAGACAGTCATGTCTCTTCCCCATTCTTTTGAACAGTCATCGAGATCGACTCGTCGGGAAATTGAACCACATGCTCGTTAACATAATTCAACTCTTCATTCCAAATTTCAGAGTTTTTCAAAAGCGAGTGAGGATCACTTTCCTCGCATTGTATTTCTAGATTGGATTGTGGCTGAGATGAACTAGCCTCCATTAGCCTATCAAAGCGTGATTTAAGTGCTTCTATTAATTTCCTCATGTCAGTAACATAGTCTATATAACTCGGAGATAACTCCTCTTGGATCGTTTTTGGTGGATATTCAAACGTGGCTGATCCACGAGGGTTATTACCATGATGTTTTACTGACTCAACTTCGAAATATTTCTGTTTCCACTGATCAAAATCATACAGGTCATCGGTCGGGAGTTGATACGCGTCATCATTCCAATAATCACGTACTGCTTTCTTAACTCGTGGAACGCAATTATTCTCCCGCAGATAAGCACCGAAAGACTTCTTAATCGGTGGAGCATCATATTCGATTGGTTCTCAAGGATATTTTCAGAAGAATTTTGAGGCATAAAATGTTTTCCATAGGCTATCTCAACATACTAACGTGCCCACTCATTCATATACATGGTGAAACCTTAACTTTGAATCTAATCCTAGAAGAAAGCAAAATCCTATAGCAATACAGAAAGTAAAGGAGAAGTTAGAAAGATGTTACTAGACTAGAAGTTCCTATGTTAAAAACCTGCAAAACAAAACAAAACAAGTTAGTTTCTAAGAATAATAAGTCTAAGGTTAGAAATTTTCTAAAAATAAAACCCTAATTCTAAAAATAGAAAAAGTAAAGAAATTAGGAAGATATCACCAAATTAGAAGTTTCTATCTCAGAATCCTACAAAACAGGAAAGTTAGGGTAGTTCCTAAAAATCAAAAAAACCTAAACCTAAAGTTAGAAAACCCTAATCTTAACCTAATTCTAAAACTAGTCAATTTCAGAAAAACGCAACCGTCAGTCCCCGGCAACGGCGCCAAAAACTTGTTCACTCCCCAAGTATAGGGTTGTGATGTAGTAATAAACTCAGTGAGACCGAGGTCGAATCCCAAGGGACTGAAACATGTACGTAGTCTGAAACTAAGTAGAACTAGAACTAGAATAAGATGAGATCTAAATCAAACAAATTTGAGGAATAATGGTGAAGTATTTATCTAAAATTTAGAGAATTAAAGGAAAGGAAACTAGGGATTCAGAGGGTCCACTTGTAGAGATCAGGGAGATCTTATGCCTGTATCAGAAAATCAACTGGACTTAGAATCCATCTTCATCCAGTTGAAGGTGTAACCATAGGAATTAAGACTGAACTTCCTTTGATATAGTTTTCAAGAGATGAAAGGTATATAAATCAGAATGGATTCCATCACCAAACCATGCCCAGGAGACAAAGTAAACAATAGAATTAAACTAATTACCAACCAATCAACATGTTATGAAGGTTAGGAAGGGTACCGTCATCCGACCATGCCCAGAGACGATGGTGAACAACAGGGCTTCCTGACGTCATAAACATCAAAAGGAAAAGAACATGCTCAAAGCCATCACAGACCCATTGTAATTTTAGTCACAACAAACCATTAATAACTAAAAACATTTCTTAATTAAACTAAAATCAACATCAATTCAGTGTAAACAAAAAGCTCAAAGAAATAGTTCTCCCATCATGCAACAAGCTTCACCTCTTAGCCCTAGCTAAGAGGTTCAACCCAACATGAATGGGCTGGATCCCTTAAACAAAGCAAAATAAAAATAAAAATAAAAGAAAAGAAAACAAACTCTACCCTCTGTCTCACGTTCCAACCCAAGCCAAGATGCCCCTTCCTCATGTTCTCTCTCTCTGTTTTATAGGTGCCAAGGGCGGGGGAGAGGCGCTGGCTGGAGTCGGTTTGGAGAGCTTACGCACTCTCTCTGTTGCTGCGCAAAGGAAACACGCATAGGCAGTTGCGTTTTGGAAACGTTTTGGGACAGATGGCCATCCCATCTTCGTTTCGGCCTTCATAGCGCTAGTTGTGGCCCCCTGTTGGATATTCTAATCGGTCTGGATCGGTCATTCGATCAACGATAGTGGGCCACATCTTCCCAGAATTTTTGGATTTCTTGGACGTGCGTTGCTTACGCACGTCAGCCTACGATGAATCCTGTGGGGCCCACAATCAACGTCGGTGAAGAAATCCACTCCGTCTATTGGAATCACGTCGGAAAAACAGTCAGATATGGACGGTTTTAGTTCAGTTTTGGTGTGGTCCACTAATGCTTTGCTTCCATCGTCCAACATGCGTTTGAATGGCTGGGAAACCATCCTCGCTGTCTTCTGAGAATCTACCACCTAGGCGATGGTCACAGGTCCCTTTGGAGTCTACTGGACGGTCCAGATTGGACCTTTGAATCATGATGGTGGCCCACGAAAATTCCTCCGCACGCTCTGTTTGAGCATTTGCCAGCGAGAAACAGGAAGGAAAAATCCTTCTGTTTTTCAGATTCTTGCGGTCAAACATAGTATGACCGACCCTCTTGATTTGGTATAATGTTAGTGCACCTTTGTGCGTGCACGCTCATGTTCCACTGTGGGGTCCACCATGATGTTCATGAGGAATCTTCTCCGCTCATTCCTTTCCTCTTATAGATTAAGTGGTTGAGACCAAAATTGAAGAACAATCCAGATATCAGGTGGGCCCCATATCACTGTTTTGGTGGCTGATCTGTCAGTTGGGCCACTTTCACAGTGATCCAAGAGCTGAAATTTGACGTGTACGGTTCATTTATGGTCCTCAGGCTATGTATGGAGTTTTGATCTGAACGGATGGTGGGAACCTTGTGATCTTGCATTCTGGACATCTTTCGGGCTACTTGAGCTTCAGTTTATCAGTTTCCTCGGATTTCTGACGTGTATATCCATCGATCTCGATCCCCAGGGGTCCGTTCCATGCTTTGGTGAATTCAGATCATTAAATCCGTGCTTTAAGCATCCTTTTCAGTCCTCGCTTGTAAATACACTCTGCATCACAAACACGATTAAATCGGGCCATTAAACGGTATCATTCACGTAAGTCCAGGCAATAGATGGGTCTGATATGCAATATTTGACCCTCAACATTATACTTTATACAAAACGCAAGCACAACTATGTAGGACTGAAGTAAATATGATAAAGAATAATTCTTATACTGATCTATGGCATAAGCTGTCAGTTCTTATGAATGAGAATAGCTTACAAATCATCGCTAAGAAGCATTTGCTTCCCAATATAAAAGGTACACCTTTAAATAGTTGTGTTAATTGCTTAATTGAATCACAACATAGAGTTTTGTTTCATAAAAATTCTTTTAAAAATATAGATGTCTTGAAATTAGTTTATTCTGACATTTGTAGTCCTATAAAAGTAAAAACACTAGGCGATGCTTCCTACTTTGTTACCTTTGTAGATGATACTTCTAAAAATGTGTGAGCATATGCCTTGAAGATTAAAGACCAAGTCTTAGATGTGTTCAAGCATTTTCATGCTATGGTGGAAAGGAAAATGGGTAAATCATTGAAGTATATTAACATAGATAATGTGGTCAATATATTAGACCACTCGAGCAATACCGAAAAGGTTATGAAATTCAACACGGGCAATCTATTCCCAAGACTCCATAGCACAATGGTGTAGTAGAAAGGATGAATAACACTGTTGTGAAAAAAAAAAAAAAAAAGTCAGATTTATGCTCTTACAAGCAAAATTACTAAAATCATTTTTAGAGGAAGTAATGCGCACTACATGTTAATTAATATATCTCATTCGGTTCCTCTGAATGGAGATGTTGCAGAAAGGGTGTGAACCAGGAAATATGTTTCTTACAACACTTAAAGGTGTTTGGTTATAGAAAATTTGTGCATGTACCCAAAGATAAGTAGTCTAAACTTAACTGCAAGGTAAAACAGTGTATCTTCTTGGGCTTTGCAGATGAAAACGTTGGCTACACATTATAGTATCCAATTGATAAGAAGCTTATCAAAAGCAGGGATGTGGTCTTTCTTAAAGACCAAACAATCAATGATTTTGAAAGAGTTGAAAAGCATCCGCATAGTGTTAAAGACCTTATTGGTGTAGATCAAGTTCCTCCTCCTGTAATGCATGATAATGAGAGAGATGCGCATGGTCAAGAAGAGATAGTTGGTGATATTAAAAAAGAAGAATATGGGAGAAGTCCCCTCAAGAATGACTAGTTGAGCTTCGTTTGAAGTCCACTAAATCAAGTCAATCATCCAACAGGTCCCCACCTCATGAGCATATCATGCTTACAAATGAGGGTGAACCATATAACTATCAAGAAGCTCAAACCGACTAACATAAAGGAGAGTATATAATAGCTATGTAAGAGGAGATGGATTCCTTACATAAGAATCACACTTATGATTTAAGCTGCTAAAGGACAAGAAATCACTCAAGAATAACAGGATATTTATATTGAAGACTAAAAAGAAGAGCTCACAACTAAGGTATAAAGAAACATTGCTTGTGAAAGGATTTAGGAAAAAAGTGTATTGATTTTAATGAGATTTTTTCACCTATGGTGAAGATGTCATTCATCTGGCTCGTATTGGGTTTGACTCTAAGCATGAATCTAGAGGTTGAACAACGAGATGTCTAAACAATATTCATTCATGGTGATTTGGAGAAAGAGAGATATATAGAGTAGCTTGAAGGTAAGAAGTACATGGTTTCAAGTTGATAAAGAACATATACTGATTAAAACAAGCCCCAAGGCAATAGTATAAAAAGTTTGATACATTCATGATGGATTATATGTATAAAAGAACCGCTTCAAGCCATTTTTTATGATGATTTTATTATTCTTTTTCTTTATGTTGATTATTGGCCAAGATATTGGCAAAATTGACAGGTTTAAAATTGAGTTAAGCAAGTTATTTTCCATGAATGACTTAAGAACCACACAACAAATTCTAAGCATAAAAATCTCTTGTGATAGAAAGGTCGACAAGCTTTAGTTATCATAAGAAACATGTGTTGAGAAGGTGCTTAAAAGGTTCCATATGAACAAGGAAAAATTTGTTGGTTCTCCATTTGCATATCACTTCAAGTTAAGAAATGAGCAAAGTTCTTCAAGTGAAAAAGAAAATAAATAAATGAAGAAATTTTCATTTGCATCCGCAGTAGAAAAGTTTAACGTATATCATGGTGTGCACGAGGCTTGATATTGCATATGGAATTGGTGTTGTTAGCAGATTTCTTGCAAATCCTATAAAAGAGCACTAAAAAGAAGTTAAATGAATTCTCATATATCTCAAAGGTTCATCCAATGTGTGAATATGCTTTGAAGGTAGTAAACCTGTGTTAGAAGGCTATACAGATACAAAGATGGCAGGAGACATTGACTCTAGGAAGTCCACATCAGTGTACATGATTACTTTTGCAAAGAGGGCAATGTCATGGCAATCCGAATGATAAAAGTGTGTGGCCTTATCTACTATAGGAGCTGAGTATATTGCAATAACAGAAGCTTGCGAGGAAATATTGTGGATGACGAGGTTCTTTCAAGAACTTGGCTTGATGCAAGATAATTATATTGTTTATTGTGACAGTTAAATTGTCACCACTTCAGTAAAAATCCAAGTCTACATTCCAAGTCCAAGCACATTGATGTAAGATATCATTGAATTCATGATGTTCTTAAAGAAAAGTTACTACAACTTGAGAAGATTTATACTGAGAAGAATGGCTCAAATATGACGACCAATGCCTTACCTAGAGAAAATTATGAGTTTTGCAGAGGCATGATAGGTTTTGAGCATGGTAGAGCCCTCCTCATGAGTCAGGAGGGGGAGATTGTCGAGATCCCTCTACATGTGGAGGTGAGACCCACATATAAGTAGTCTTTTCATTTACCACATGCATGTGGGGGCATTTCTAGTCTTTTGGCCAAACAAAGTAAAATAAGAAAAATGACCTTTTTTTTTTTCTAGAGTGAGTTCTAGAAACATTTAGGGGTTTTCTTTCTTTGAGGAAAATATGAGAAAGAAGAAGAGTGAAGTTGTTTTGTAGAAGAGGAAGAACAAGAGCCTTCTACCATTGAAATTTTCGCATCCGAGTTTTTACAGGTTCATCCACAACATCGGTTTCTTTGATTGTCTTCTCTGAGGGTTGTGTTGGGGGTTTTCTACAATTCTTAGTTGGTGAGAAATTCATTTCTTTCGTTGTTTCTTGTAATCCGCATTTGGGTGATGTAGTTTGAGTATCTAAGAGAAGTCTCTTGATTATTGTACTTTTATTATTTCTCTTATAGTGGATTTGTGCCGAACTAGGTCTCTTGCATTATACATATTTGATGATTTATTTGCTTGTGTTGGAAATGATTAACATCTATGAATCTTTCTATATAGTTAATCTCATTAATTTGCACATAAAGGGGAAATGTGTGTAGTTTTTCAACAAAAAACTCTTCTCCCATTTCAAATTTCTATAACCGTGTAAGGTGCAAAAGACCAATTTTTTCCTCAATCGTAGACACCAGACATGGTTTCTCATTCACATACGTGATTTTACATTAAGTAGGAAAGTTGGGATTATATATTGCAACCGGAATCCTTGGCTCAATGTATTAAATTGACTTTTTTAAACCCATTTTATTACATTACACTTTTAACTCCAAAATCCAATAAGAGATAGAGAGAGAGAGAGAGAGAGAGTATATATACAATATGGATTGTAATTATTGTTGATGTTGTTACTTATCGGAGAATGCTAACTATGCATCATTGGAGGCTAATCATTATCTTCGACTCTTCTACCCCACCTTGCAATTATCCAACCCTTACTCTTCTACCCCACCTTGCAATTATCCAACCCTTCATCTAAAAGGTCTCGCCAAGGATGGGTGACATGTCATTAATCCCAATCACTAGAGATTATGATGTCCATGTAAAGGAAGTTGGAATAGATGGTTAAAAAGGTGGTTTCTTCTTATTTTCATGGATAATATCTCTCATCAAAGTTGGAAGATCGTTAAAAAGGTGGTTTCTTATTATTTTCATGGTAATATCTCTCATTAATGAGAAATGTAGACCCCATATAACTAGACCTTTTAGATTAACACTTCAAATCATCATGTGGTGGGCTAATATAGTCAAACATAAGTAAGAGAGTTAGGAAAGCTCTTGTCATCATCATCATCGTCGTCATCATTATGGTCATCATACTCACCATCATTATTACTACTACTATTGGAAAGTCATAAATATAAATAGTGTAAAACTCTCAACAATTTTTTCAAGCTTGTCCGAAATTGTTGAGAAACGTGCGGTAATTATTGATGAACTATACAGAATGATCAAAAGTAAAGCAAGGATGAACACAATGATTTAACGTAGTTCGGCAGTGTGCCTACATCCACAGGAGCGAGCAGCGAAGAAATTCAATATATATCGAAGTAGGGTTACATAATGTGTCTTTTATACTAACCCTAGACGTATAGGGTATAATTACAAAAATACTCATGTACCAAAACATACCGAGGGGGCGTTGCTCCCCCGCACCCCCCCCCCCCCCCCCCAACCTAATCAGCATCCCAAACAATGTATCAATCCCGGAAGGCAGATGCCATGTCGCTCCGTTCGCTCCAGCATCTACCTACTTTCTCACTACATGAGCCATATACTTCAACAATCTCCACCTTGGCGAATATCCACCCCTTAAGAAAAAAACATAACCTGGGACTCCACCTGGAACAATAGGTTGGGGCCGTCTCCCATCTAGCAACTGGAGACATTAATCAAGTCCAAGCAATGCTTGAACTTATTTGTAGTAACAGGCTTTGTCAACATGTCTGCTGCATTCTCAGAAGTGTGAACTTTCTCAAGTAGTAGTTCACCCGATGAAACCAATTCCCTGATCCTGTGAAACCTCACATCTATGTGCTTGGTCCTCGCATCATACACTTGGTTCTTTGCCAAATAAATGGCACTCTGACTGTCACAATGCAACTGAACTCCACCTTGCTGGACACCCAGCTCCTTGACCAACCATGTAAGCCACAAAGCTTTCTTGGCAGCCTCAGCTACTGCCATATACTTTGACTCAGTAGTAGATAGTGCAACTATAGACTGTACCATGGACCTCCAACAAATAGGTCCTCCCACAAGAGTAAATACATAACCTGTGGTAGACCTCCGGTCATCCAAGTCCCCTGCATAGTCTGCATCCACATATCCCACAACTGAAGGGTCACTCTGTTGTCTGCTAAACATGATGCCATAGTCTGTAGTACCCCTCAAGTATTTGAAAATCCACTTGACTGCATCCCAGTGTTGTCGACCCGAATTTGAAAGAAACTTGTTAACCTCGCTGACAGCTTGTGCCAAATCTGGTCTTGTACAAACCATAACATACATCAAACACCCCACTGCATTGGCATATGGGACCTTTGACATGTCATGAACTTCATCATCTGTCTTCGGGCACTGAGCGGTAGACAGTCTGAAATGATTCGCCAAAGGTGTACTTACTGGTTTTGCATTACCCATGCTGAACCTGTCCAACACCTTCTCAACATAGCCATGCTGAGATAGCCATAATCTCCTGGAAGCTCTGTCCCTGCGAATCTCCATCCCAAGAATCTTCTTGGCCGCACCCAAATCCTTCATGTCAAATTCTCTGCTCAACAAAGTCTTCAACTTGTTGACCTCACTCATGCTCTTAGCAGCAATCAACATATCATCCACATAAAGTAACAGAAAAATAAAAGAATCATCATCAAGGCTTTTCACATAAACACAGCAATCATACTCACACCTTTTGTAGCCAATCCGGATCATGTAAGAGTCAAATCTCTTGTACCACTACCTCGGAGACTGCTTCAGCCCATAAAGTGATTTCTTCAACTTACAAACCAAATGTTCCTGTCTAGGGTGACTGAACCCTTCTGGCTGCACCATGTAAATTTGTTCCTCCAAGTCACCATGAAGGAAAGCTGTCTTTACATCCATCTGCTCTAACTGCATGTTTAAATGTGCTACTAATGCCAACATTGCCCTGATGGAGGTGTGTTTGACCACAGGGGAGAAGACCTCATCATAGTCAACCCCTTTCCTCTGTGAGTAACCCTTTACTACTAGACGAGCCTTGAATTTTTCTCCCTCTTTTTCTGATACTGCTTCTTTCTTCTTATACACCCATTTGCACCCTATCGCTCTCTTCCCCTCAGGAAGCTCCACCAACTCCCATGTCTGGTTCTTATGAAGAGACTCCATCTCCTCCACCATAAGCACCCATCCATCTACTTTGCTCTTGCCTTTGTACTGCCTCCTGAAAAGTAGTAAGATCCCCGCTACTAGTAATAAGTGCATAAGAAACCAAATCTTCAAAACCATACCTGGTAGGTGGCTTGATATTGCGTTTGGGCCTGTCTGTGGCTATACTGTGATGCTGCGGATCAACTGAGCTAGAACTCTCTGTATGTTGAGCATCCTCTTCTCTACCAAGGTTCTCTAGCTCCACCTGCACCACATGCTCATTGGTGCTGCAATTTTCTAGCACCTGTTTCTCTTCTTCCTGAGTACGTTGCAACATGGCTTTTTCATCAAAAACCACATCTCTACTGATCACCATTTTGTTTGCCTTCGGATCCCAGAGCTTGAAGCCTTTCACCCCTTTCTGATCCCAGAAAGATACACTGTCTAGACTTCGAATTCATATCAATCTTTGACCTTTCCTCACTAGAAACATGTACATAGGCTGGACATCCAGACACTCTCAGACTAGAGTAGTCTACCTCACTGTCTGTCCACACCTACTCTGATACTTTCCCATCTAGTGCTACTCTAAGTGATCTGTTAATCAAGAAACATGCCATATTCACTGCTTCTGCCCAGAAGTTCTTTGCAAGCCCTGCATTCAACCTGAGACATCGAGCTCTTTCAGCTATTGTTTTGTTCATCCTTTCCGCCACACCGTTCTGTTGTGGTGTCTTGCGTACTGTGAAGTGTCTCTTAATCCCATACTGCTCACACAACTCCTTAAACTTTGAATCTGTGTACTCAGTACCATTGTCTGACCTAAGGCATTTAATCTTCCTCCCTGTCTGGTTTTCTACTTCAGCTTTCCACAACTTGAACTTGGCAAACGTTTCTGACTTGTGCTACATGAAGTACACCCAAACCTTTCGTGAGTAGTCATCAATAAAGGTCACGAAATACACGTGTCTCCTCGTGATGCTACTCTTACTGGCCCCCAAACATCTGTATGAACATAGTCAAGAATCCCCTCTGTCTTGTGTGTGGCTGCCTTGAACTGCACCTTATTCTGTTTCCCAAGAACATAAAACTTGCAGAAATCAAGCTTGCATGTTTTAATACCCTTCAATAGATTTCTCTTATGAAGCTCCATCATCCCACGCTCACCCATATGACCTAACTGCATATGTCATAAGACTGTATAATCTGACTAAGATTCTACAGCTGCAACTCCACCTACAACTGTGGTACCTTGCAGTGTATAAATATTTCCAGATAGTTTCTGCCCCTTCATCACTGTTAAGGCACCTTTACTCACTTTCATTACTCCACTTACAGACTTGTAACTATACCCATTACAATCTAAAGTGCCCAATGAAATCAGATTCTTTCTTAGTTTCGGTATATGTCTAACATCACACAACGTTCTAACCACACCATCAAACATTTTAATTTTGATACTCCCTATTCCAACAACTCTGCATGAAGCATCGTTACCCATCAGAATAGAACCAGAGTTTACTAACCTGTAGGTGTGAAACCAGTCTTTATTTGGTGTCATGTGATAAGAGCATGCTGAATCCAGAATCCAAGAATCTGTGAGATGATCCGAACTGGATGAAACAGAAAGCATATCCCCATCACCACTCTCTGAGTCTTCTTCTTCCACTACATTCGCAGACTTTGATGGACCCTCTTTGTTCTCTGCATTCCCTTTCTTTTTCTCTGGACAATCCCGTTTCATGTGCCCCTTTTTCCCGCACTTAAAACACATTATGTCCTTCCTCTTCCTGGATTTAGACCAAGATTTGTTGTTACTCAATCCATTCTGGGACTTGTTTCTTCCACGTTCCTGGTTACCCTTCACCACAAGTCCTTCACCTTGTGAAGTCTCATCACTGGCTTTCTTCCTCTGATGAAAACCTAACAGAGCACTTGTGATATCCTCCAATTCGAGAGTTTCTTTTCCCCACATCAGAGTCGTAACCAAGTTTTCATACGTAGGAGAATTCGATAAGGAATTCAGTAACATCAACGCCTTGTCTTCATCTTCAAACTTCACATCAACCCGCCTCAAATCACTAACGATCTGATTGAACACGTTGATATGTTGGTTCAGATCCGAGCCCTCTGACATCTTAAGACCATATAGTTTTTGCTTAAGATAGAGCTTGTTCGTCAACGACTTGGACATAAACCGAATTTCCAGTTTCAACCAAACTTCCGCCAGTGATTCCTCATCCATGACATGATACATCACGTCGTCAGCTAGACAAAGCCTGATAGTCGCCACAGCCCTCACTTCCAATTCTCTCCAATCCAAATCGTCCATTCCTGCCGGTTGTTTTCTGTATAACGCCTTCACCATGCCCTGCTGCATTAACAGGTCCTTCACCCTCCTCTACCATAATCCGAAATTCCCAGTTTCGTCGAACTTCATCATGTCGAATTTTGCAGAAGAAACCCCAGACATCGTAACTTAGCGCTTTGATACCAATTGTTGAGAAACGTGCGGCAATTATTGATGAACTATACAGAATGATCAAAAGTAAAGCAAAGATGAACACAATGATTTAACGTGGTTCGGCAGTGTGCCTACATCCACAGGAGCGAGCGGCGAGAAATTCAATATATATGGAAGTAGGGTTACATAATGTGTCTTTTATACTAACCCTAGACATATAGGGTATAATTACAAAAATACCCCTGTACCAAAACATTCCACGGGAGCGTTGCTCCCCCGCACCCCCCCAACCTAATCAGCGTCCCAAACAATGTATCAATCCCGGAAGGCAGATGCCATGTCGCTCCGCTCGCTCCGGCATCTGCCTACTTTCTCACTATATGAGCCATATACTTCAACAGAAATCCAACCCATTCAAAAGGTAGGCCCCACCATCATGAACATTAGATGCATGAATCAAGTCAATTCATTAATTAGGTGGTTAATGCCATAGCAAACAATTGATAATAACATGATCTAATACAAATACAAGCACGGCCCACCTAATGAGTAATTGGCCTAATTTTTTTTATAGACGACCTCCATGGAGCCCCAACCTATCGAAGAGTTCTAATGCCATACTCACATGACACGCAATTATTAATAATATTACCTTACATGGATTTGAAATACATTGGAAATGATAGGGTAGAGCCAGTTGAACGTTAATAAGATAGGAAAAGTAGCAAGTGCAAGGCATGTGAAGGGAAAATAGGAAAGAGGTAAAACTCAGCGGGAGAGAGAGAGAGAGAGAGAGAGAGAGAGAGAGAGAGAGAGAGAGAGATCAAAAAGAGGGAGAAAAAAAATCAAAAAGAGTGAGAAAAAAATGGAGAAATAAAGGAAAAGCGAGGGTTACGCATGGAGAGGAAGAGAGCACGATGTCTATGGTTTCAATGGTAGGCGATCCATCCTACATTCACCTAAATTGCAATCATCAAGTTTTAGATCTATTGCTTTTTCTAAAAGGTAGTTATGGGCTTGCACTATTTGATTAAGTTGGAGTTGTCTAGATGTATTCAGTTTGCTTTATTTGATATATATGTTATGCAGGGCCCTAGTTGTTTTGTTGGCACTGGTTGGAAAGGATGTATTCAATTAAATTAATAAAATTACAGGTAGTGTGCTCCCACTAATAAATGGAAGAAAATAAAAATAGATATGCAATATTTTTTAAGATAACTTTTTGACATGAGCCAATGCAACATATGTATCGCAAAGTCGTTACATTAGGATCACATTTTAACATAAGCCAACGCAACATGTGTATCACACCGCCATTAGATTGACTCCACAAAGTCTTTGGTGCACGGATGCCATTGTAACATGCGTAAGAAATTGGGCTACTCACGTAGAAGTTTGTTTAAAATTAACATGGATTGTGTGCTGATCCTAACAGTACCACAAACCTCTTTGCAAGACGGGGATAGCATACTTTGATGGACCTCGTGCCCTTTCTACAGGTGGCCCCATGGAGTACTTATTCAGAGCTATTAACTTTCAAGTACATTTTACCTAAGCCAGCTCTAACAATGATGCATGGCTCAATCAAATCCTGCCACATTTGTTTACAATGGATATGGTTGGTGTCATGGTCATCACTCAATCTGCCTGCACAACCTTATTTCTGCACCAGAAAGCTAGTTAGGTTAAGCCATGGTGATGTATGTGAGAAATCCACGCTATCCATCTATTTTGCCTGATCATATTACCGGGCTAAAAAATGAGGTAGATCCAAAACTCTAAGCGAGACACATTATAGTAAAAAAGGGTTAAGAATTGCCCACCATTGAAACCTCCCTATGGTCCACCATGATATTTATACGTCATTTATACCATTCATAAGATCATTTCTGTTGGATGAACAGAAAACATTAATTATAACAATAATAATAATAATAACAATAGCCTGATTCCAAACTCCAATGGCCCCACGTATATTTCAACGGACATTCAGTACTGGGGGAGGCAGATTTATGGTTAAAGCTGTGTTGGGATGCTAGGTGGGGCCATTGTGATGTTTGTGATAAATCTACTCCGTCCATCCATTTTCTCATTTTAGTACATGTCACAGAAAATGAGGTGGATACAAATATAAGTGGTCATATGAGAGGAAAAACTGGGGAAAGAGTTTTCCACCATTGAAATCTTCTTAAGCTCCACCTTAATGTTTATGTGCCATCCAAACCGTTTATAAGGTTATTCCCAGGTATAAAACGAAAAACTTAACCTGATACGAAACTTTTGTGGCTTTAAAAATATTTCAATGGTGATGACTGAATCCCTACTGTTTCATCTCGTGCGGCTTGTTTGAATATTGGATCCGCCTCATTTTTTATCAAATGTCTTAAAATGATCTCGGGAAAACAGATGAATGGTATGGATTTTTCAAAAACATCAAGGTAGACCCCACCTAGCATGTCAGAGCAGGAACTACAGCATCTCGCAAGGATATCCGCGTCCATGGGGGAATAATTTGGACGCGGATTTCCTGTTAAAGCCGCTGGAAACTTAGGTGGGCCCACTGTGATGTTTTTCATGAATCTAACCTGTCTATACTTTTTTCGAGATCATTTTAGGCCATGAGACTAAAAGTGAGCAGGATCCAAAACTCAAGTTAGGTGGTTATGGAAATTCCTACAGTTGAAACCTCCCGAGTTCATCAGTGATCTTTACGGGTCTGTTTGGCCGGGCGGATTAAGAGGGATTAGGAGGGATGGGATTGTAAAATCCTGGGATATGTCAGTAGATTGGTTTTAGATCCATGGGTTTGTAATATCTCGGGACAAGTTCATGGTTTAAGGTAATGATGAACTTGTCCATCATTATCTTAAAATTAATCCCATCCTTCTTAATCCTGTTCAATCATGCCTGGGCGTGTTTGGTTGGACAGAATGGAAGGGATTGAAAAGTAAAATCACGGGATATACTGGGCGTGCCAAACAGACTAGGTGAACTTGTCCCGGGATATTAAACTAATCCACTTACACCACCATCGTTACCTTAAAATCCATCCCATCCCTCCTAATCCCATGGGATCCGTCCGGCTAAATATGCCCTACATGTCATCCATACCGTTAATAACATTATTCTTACTGGGATGAACTGAAAACATAAATATTAGCATGATTTAAAACTCTGGTGGCCCTAATAATATTTCAACTGTGGACGTTCAATTATCACATTTTTTACCCACACATGCCTTCAATACGGTTTATTTTTTGCCTCATGTTCTATAATGAACTCGCAAACGGATGGATGGAAAGGATTTCTCACAAACATCACAGTGGGCACACCTGGCTCCTGTGCAGGAACTTCCTCCGAAATCCGTGTCGGAAGAATTTCTCACAAAAATGAAGCGGATTGGCTAGTGTACCATACACCAGCTATAGCTGATGTAGATACGTGTCGTGGTAAGATGAGTACCGACGCTCCTGGACCTCTGAATTGTACAAACGGTTCAAAGGAGATCAAAGTTACATGGCCCCACAATGATGTATTTATTATATCTACACTATTCATCCATTTTTCGAGATCATTTTAGAGCATTAGATAAAAAATGAATCATATCCAAATCTTAAATGGAACACACCAAAAATAGAAGGAGGATAATGATTTTCAGTGTTAAAAATTGGTAAGGGCCCACCATAATGTTTATTTTCCATCCAATCTGTTAATAAGGTTAAAAATACATAGATGAAGAGGAGAAACAAATTTCTTACTTATCCAAACTTCCGTAACCCCCAAAAGTGTTTCAATGGTAGACGTTCAATCCCCTACTGCTTTTTTGTAATGTGGTCCAATTGATCTTTAGATTTGTCTTATTTTTCAGTTCAATCCTTAATACGATCTTGCCAACTGGATGGACGGTTTGGATATAACACATACCTCATGATGAGACTCACAGAATTTGCTAACGTCAATACACCAGCTATATAGATGGTCCTTGGTACACCAGCCGATTAGCTTCCATTTGCGTAGTGAGTTACTTAATAGGCTGGAAACGGATTGGCTACTCCCCCATACACCAGCCAATGGCTGGTGGTCGGTGCACTGTGGGGCCCACCATGATGTATGTGTTTCATCCATGCCGTCCATCTATTTTTGCAGATCATTTTAAGTTATGAGACCAAAAATAAGATATATCCCAATCTCAATTCGACCACATTACAGGAAATAGTGTTTAATGAGCGTCGACCATTAAAAACATTTTGGGGGCAATAAAAGTTTTGGATCAAGCTGATTTTGTTTTTTTCCTTCATCTGGGCCTGTATGACCTAATCAACAGATTGGATGTCAAATAAACGGTACAGTGGGCCTTAGGAGGATATTAATGGTGGATATCCAATCACTATTGTTTTCATGTGGTGTGGTCCAGCTGAGGATTATATATCTCTCATTTTTTGAATCAAGCCGTAAAATGATCTTTAAAAATGGATGAACAGAATGGATGAAACAAATAATTCATTGTGGGTCTCACAGAGCACCGACCACATCCCCGGGGCTGGTGTCAGGGGGAGTAGCCAATCCGTTTCCTAATAGGCTATCACCGTACTGAGTAAACTCTGTTGAGCTCACTATGAATTCATGTGGTTTATACACACTATGCATCTTTTTTTTCCAAATCATTTTAAGTATTGAGCGAAAATACCCTTGAAACCTTCCTGAGGCCCCCAACTATGTTTATTTGCCATCCAAACGGTTCATAATAGCACACAGATTTCGAAGAATGGAAAACACAAATATCAGCTTGATCTAAAACTTACGTGGCCCTCCAATAACTTTTCAATAGTAGACTTCAATTCACATTGTTTCCAGTGGTGTGGTCTACTTGAGCTTTGGATATGCTTAATATTTGGATTAAATCCATAAATTTATATTATAAAACGGATGGACAGAGTTGATACAATGCATGAATGACGATGGCACCACGAAGAGCGTACCTAGCAAAAAAAATACCGTGGGGTCTACCTACTTTCCTGTCGCAGGCCCTTCCTGCGACAGGCTGTCGAAGGTGATCCGCGTCCGTTTAAAACCTTTCCACATCAACCAAATGATGAATGTTTGATGACCTAATAATAATAATTGCAGGGTTAAGAGTTGTCCCCCCTTCACGGGTTATACGTGGTACATGCTTCATATGTAGATAAAGATAGATAAAGCCCCAATGAGTGTATGCCACGTGGCATTTGAGAATACCTTTCGTAAAAATTTTCTCAGACTTTTCTTTCAAAATGCCACGTGGCATATACTCACTGGATTTATCCTACATACAAGTGCTCACATTCATTGTTCGTAACATGGCCCACCGTTTCAGATGATGCCTTCGTGGCTGCATCTTCCCAACATATGCATGTGTAAGTCACATGCATACATGCATGCATGGAGACAGATCGATCACTAGTTTCTATCGGCACACGCAAAAGCTCGTGCACGCATGAACGCGGATTAGCTGCGACCATGACCGTGGGGCCCACTTCAACATATAAGTTATATATCCACACCGTCCATCTGGTTTTGCATTTCATTTTAGTGCCAGATTTCGAAAATGAGGGATACCAAATCTCAGGTGGACAACATTAATGGAAAACAGTAGTGATTGAACGCCCACCATTTAAAAACTCCCTAGCGCCCCGTAATGTTTATTTTCCATCCAACCCGTTGATAATGTCACGAAGACATGGGTGAAGGAAACAGAAATATCAGCTTGATACAAAGCTCTTTGCCTCCCAAGAAATTTTTAATGGTAAGAATTTATTCCCTAAAGTGTTTTCCATTTGAGATTTGGATCTATCTGGTTTTTGACATAATGACCTAAAATGAGCTAGATACTTGGATGGACGGCATGGATATACAAAAAATACATGGATGTGGGCCCCACGTTCAGGTTCGAACCGAATCAGCTGGATCCACGGCCGTAGCTAATCCACGTACGTGCGCTCATGTGTAAGAAGTACTTAGTTGCATGTGCAATGAAATCGAGAAAATAGATTAGATGCGGGCAAATGCATGTGCACACATGCAACGGATGTTGTGTGCACGTTCGAGGAGAGAGGACACGTGAGAGCACATGGAAACGCTCGTGCACACACGTGGTATAAAAGAAGCCACGAGTATTCATCGACAGGCATCCTCCTCACATGCCAACCTGGTTAGTGAGTAGGACATCCGAGCCGTGCATAAGGTGGGCCTCGCAGTGAAGATAACAACACTCAGAAGTTAGGCTGGCTGGTCCACTAATCGTGTGGACCATCACTGTTAGGAAAATAATGGATGGTTTTTGTCGATATGTGTGGTGTGCCTGATGAATACATCGGCTTGATTTATGTGCATATGTCCATGTTATCTATACGGTCCACCTACAGAAATTTAATACGTACGTAGAAATGTACGAAGAAAACAAAAAAAAAAAAAAAAAAATGGAAATTTTCAATGGCTTATAGTTAACTCTGTGAAAATCAACGTACGGGATCATTTTTTAAAATGTGATTAGTTAAACATAGCATATTTATGATAAAAACCAAAGAATATGGATGGTTACATGATGGGAACGTCAAGGCATGTGGGGCCCAAGGTGCGACGAATGCCGGCTTTCTCCAGCACCGTGTTCTGCATGGTCGGTGATGGTTGGTGCTCTGTGGACCCCACCATGATACACCTGTTTTATCCACGCTGTCCATTCTTTTTTCAGCTCATTTTACATCATGTGCCGGATTGGCTGGTGTACCATGCACCACCAATTTAACTGGTGTGGGTACATGTGGCTACTCGAGCTCTGAGTTGTACCAACGGTTCAAGGAGATCAATGTTACATGGGCCCACAATGATGTATTTATTGTATCCACACTGTTCATCCATTTGGTAAGATTATTTTAGATATTAGTACCGAAAATGAGTCATATTCAAAGCTCAAGTGCACCACAACAAAAATAGCAGTGGGACAATGATTCTCACCGTTAAAACATTTTAGGGCACACTGTAATATTTATTCCCATCCAATCTGTTCATAAGGTCACACAGACCTAGATGACAATGAAAAACAAATATCATATTGATCCAAATTTTATGCGACTGGAGACAGTTTCAATGGTAGATGTTCAATATTGGTTTCAATCCCCCGTTGCTTTTTGCAGCGTGGTCCACTTGATATTTGGATTTATTTTATTTTCCGTTCAATCCTTACAATGAGCTAACCAAGTGGACATATGGTTTGGACGTAACTCATACCTCAAGATGAGACCCACCTAATTTGGTGACGTCAACACACCATCTAAGTGGGTGGTGTGTGGTACACCGCCCAATCCACTAACGTACCCAAAAATGAGATAGATGCAAATATTAGGTGACCAGAGTATGAGAAACAATAGTAATTAAACGCCCACCATTAAAAATTGCTTGGGCCTGACAAAAGTTTTGGATCAGGCTACTATTTGTGTTTTCCCTTCATCCATACTTGTGTGGTTGCATGGAAACTAAACCTTACAATAGGCCCTATAAGTTTTTTAACGGTGAGCATTCAGCCACTATTTCATGTGGTGTTGATCCACCTGAGATTCATGCCCACCTCATTTTTGGGCTCATGCCCTAAAATGATATGAAAAAATGGATGGACGGGATGCGGATTAGCGCTACCGACAGGCCGAGTAGGGATACTTGCTACTGAAGTGATGTCACCAAGTTCAGTGGGGCCCAACATCATGTATGTATTGTATCCACACCGTCCGTCCATCCATTTGGAGAGATCTTTTCAATGTATCATCAAAAGAATGAGGCAGATCCAAAGTTGGAGTAGACCCCACCATAAAAAACAGTGGGAAGAGAGACGCCCACTTTGAAATCTTACTAAGGTCCCCTCGTAATGCTTATTTGAGATCTAACTATTCATAAGTTAACATAGACATTAAAAAGGAAAAACACAAATATTAGCTTGATTGAAAACTTTTGTGATCTTAAGAAGTTTTTAATGGTGTGCATGACTCTCTCTGCTGTTTCCTGCGATGGGTTACCACTCGGGATTTGGATCTGATTCATTCTTTGCTCATACCCTAAATGATCTCTTCAAATGGATGGACGGGGTGGATACAAAACATACATCATGGTCGGACCAACAAAACTAGGTGACGTCACTTCAGTAGGAGTCTCGCTACTGAACCTGTCAGTAGCTAATCCGCGTCCATGGACGGCGTGGATAAAACACACATCGTGGTGGGGCCATAGAGCACCGACCAGCACCGAGAGATATCACTACCGAATCCGAGTCGGCTTTCTTTGGCAAGAAATGGAGAGATGCAGCAGGAAAGAGAGATATGTGACATGGTGGGAGGAACGTACACGTGTGAAAGGAATAGAAGTCACGTGCAGAAGGATGCATGTGTGGAGAGAGAGAGAGAGAGAGAGCATGGGCTGCCAGCAATCAGTTGGATGCAGGGAATGTGCAGAACATGCAGTACATGAGGCTTGGTTTAGTGTCCCACCCTGTCACATGGCTCCCTTCAAAGGTACATTTCTCCATGTGCACCCATGTGCTCAAAGCGCACCTTCCCTTCTCTCTCTCTTTCTCTCTCTCTCCACCTTCACTTCACGTGCCTCCTCTGCACCAGCCACACTCAGACACCTAAGACATCACCCCTTTCTACGGGTCTCCCTTCATTACCCTTGACTCACTTTACAATTTCCAAAATGCCCCTCCTTTCTTTTTCTTTTCTTTTTTCTTTTTGAATTTGAATTCCAACCCTACCTCCCGCTTTATTTCCTTACTCATGGTACACGTGGCAAACATCCCTGGTGACCTCAACCGCTGGGTTGGAGGCAAAGAGAGAGAGAAGGGGAGATGGAGGACTCCCAATGGAGGAGGGAGGGGTGTGTAAATCCTTTTTTATGGATGGATGACTCCCAACAATCAAAAACTGATCATTAGAAAGAAATCCTCTGTTATCCCAATTCCACACTAGAATCTGATTTCATTGGTTTCAGAGAATTAGGATTACATCTGAATCTCATTACTTCCGAGTACAAAGAGTCAAATGCCACCTTTTCCACCAAATACACCCAATTCCTTTCAAATACAAGGCACCAAACAACCTATAAATATATACACATAATTTGAATTATTTTATTTAAATTATTTTTCTAAAAAGAATACAAATATTAAGTAATTTGGAAGTGCTCATGTATCATCCATCACACACTACCAGTGTATCAAGTTTTTCTACTGGTTTTAAGTTATTCTCCCACAAGTGAGTTTCTTGGCAACTCGATTGAAATATCACCATGTAGAGTTAACTAGCCAGAGTTCAAATCCAATCAATTAGTTTTAGAGCTATGTTTTAAACCACGGACTTTAAAAAGGACTTGGACCCAATAAGACCCCAACCCAGTAAACCCGAGTAGTTAATTGAAGATCTAATCTGTCGACAGCCCTAATTATGGGTTTTTATAGGATCCAACTTTAGTTATTATCAAAATTCCACTTAGTAAGGGCCCATCACTTTCCTATTGTTAGATGAATGGTCTTTTAGACATTTCTACCACCAATATTCCTACATACAAACCACTTACTCCTTCACATATCACTATCTTCCATTAAGTATGCCCAAGCCCCATAAGTGGGTCCCACTAGATGGAAGTGGAACATCCAACACACATGGAAATTGGTCGCCGTCTAGTGGAAAACATTTTAGTTAAACAAGTAATTTGGGCCTAGTAAGAATGGTTTTTGGAAAGTGTTGCCTGACTAATGATGGGGTTTTTTCCCCGTGCTCGACCGGTCGTGAGCCTTACACGACCGGTCGAGGGCTGGTGCACGACCAGTCGAGCAGGGCTCGACTAAAAGTCCAGCGAGTTGAGGTTTTGGATTTCCGAGGTACTTGACCAGTCGTGGGATGTGCTCGACCGGTAGAAGGTGTCACTCGACCAGTCGAGGGATCCACTCGACCAGTCGTGGTTACGCAGATTCATTCTGCGAATTTGTGCGGATTGTGAATTTTGAGTCCTTTTACAACAAGGATGCGGAAGGGAGTTTCCTAAACTATAAATAGGAAGTACCTAGGGCTTTCTAGGTATGACAAGAGGGTTTCTTAAAGCTTTACAAGGAATTTGCTAAAGGGTTTAGGGTTATCAAAGGTGTGAGAGAAAGAGAGAAAGAGAGAGAGAAAGCTTGTAGAAGGGAGGTTATGCTCATGGAGGTTATCTACTGTGCAATTTATATCTCAACGCTTCTACGTCCTTGTAATCGGTGATATCTCTCCATTTTTCATTTATTCTCTCATTATTTATTCACTCCTGCGTGAGTGAAGAAGGTTATAACGTTCTACTTCATAGTGGATTATTGATCTGGACGAGGTCCCGTGGTTTTTACCTCTTTAAGGGTTTTCCACGTAAAAATCTATCTTGTGTGGTGTGCGGTTAATGCTTTGATTTATTTACTTGCTTTATTATCCATAATTCTGGTTTGTTTCGGGAGGCTAGATCCTAAGGTTTTGTGCAAGGCCCCCAACAAAGTGGTATCAAAGCTAAGTTCATTGAATGGGTAGGATCGGTTTTTTAAATTATGGAAGGTGGCTCATCAAGGATGATCAGCCTCAATGGTTCTAACTGGACCATATGGAAGGCTAAGATGGAGGACTTGCTTTATTGCAAGGACCTATATTCTCCAATTTTAGGCATATCAGCAAAATCCAAGGATATGACTGATGATGATTGAAAGAAGATGGACCGAAAGGCAGTGAGGTTTATTAGACAATGGTTGAATGATTCTGTGTTCCACCATGTGTCTACAGAGACCTCAGCCGCTAGCCTGTGGCTGAAATTAGAAAGGCTGTATGAGAGGAAGACAGCCGGTAATAAAAAAATTTTGATAAGGCAACTTGTGAATCTCAAGTTCAAGGATGGTGGTTCTGTGACTGAGCACATGAATGAGGTCAGCAATATAGTGAACCAACTCTCCTCTATGAAGATGGTCTTGGATGATGAATTGCAGGCTTTGTTATTGCTTAGTTCATTACCTGAAGTTGGGAGACATTGGTGGTGTCTTTAAGTAACTCCATGCCAGACAAAAAGATATTCATGGAACAGGTAACCAGTTGTCTCTTCAATGAGGAGACAAGAAGGAAGTCTCAGGGGTCTACTCAGCAAGAGCCCCTTTTGACACAGGAACGGGGGAAAGGAAAGAACAGGAAGGGTGGGAAGGCCCGAGATAAATCAAGAGACAAGTCGAGTAACAGAAAAGATGTTGATTATTGGAATTGTGGCAAGAAGGGCCACTACAAGCATGAATGTTGTAGTAAGAAGAACGACAAGAAAGGAAAAGGAAAGGAGAATGAAGACGAATCAGATTCCACTGCGGTCGCCTTAGATGGCGACGTTGTGGTTATTCTTTCAGTAGATCACGATGTATATCTCACAGCTACGAGTCAGGACACCGACTGGGTGATAGACTCGAGAGCTTCTTTTCATGCGACTCCACGCAAGGACTTCTTCACAAGTTACAAGTCAGGTGACTATGGGACCGTGAAGATGGGAAATTCTGGCGTATTGAAGATCGTAGGGGTCGGTGATATTTGTGTGAAGAGCGATGTGGGCTACACATTGGTTCTCAAGGATGTGAGGCATATCCCAGACGTTCGCCTCAACTTGATGTCGACGGGAAGGTTGGATGATGATGGCTATAAAAGCCGGTTTGCTGGTAGGCGCTGGAAGCTCATCAAAGGTTCGTTGATTGCAGCCAGAGGAAAGAAGTGTTGCACCCTTTACAAGGAAAGTGTCAATGTGTGCAAAGGTGGGTTGAACGCAGCGGAAGATTCAGCTATTGACATATGGCACAGGCGTCTAGGGCACATGAGTGAAAAGGGGTTTTAGCTACTAGCGATGAAGCGAATCCTTCTATACGTGACAGGTACACCTCTTAAAACCTGTCTTGATTATTTATCAGAGAAACAGCATAGAGTTTCTTTTATTAAATTTACTTCTCATGTTAATAAAGTGCATGCATTAGATTTGGTTTATTCAGATGTTTGTGGTCCTATGAGGACAAAAACCTTGAGTGGGGCATTGTATTTTGTTACTTTTATAGATGATGCATCAAGAAGTTTTTGGGTTTATGCTTTGAAATCCAATGACGAGGTCTTTGGTGTGTTTAAATTATTTCATGCTATGGTCGAGAGAGAGACAGGTAGATCATTGAAGTGCACCGTACTGACAATGGTGGTGAATACATTGGTGACTTTCATGAGTACTGCAAGTCCCTGGGTATACGGCATGAACAGACAGTTCCTAAGACCCCCCAGCATAATGGTGTAGCTGAGTGAATGAATCACATCATTATTGAGAGAATCAGATGCATGTTATCCTATGCGAAGTTGCCCAAGACGTTCTGGGGAGAAGCAATGCACACAGCAGTATATTTGATAAACAGGTCTTCATCAACTCCGTTGAATGGAGAAGTACCTGAGAAGGTGTGGACTGGACAGGATCCATCATACAGTCATCTCAGAGTGTTTGGATGCAGGGCATCCGTTCACGTACCAAAGGACGAGAGGTTCAAGCTCGATATGAAGAGCAGGCAATGTGTGTTCTTAGGGTACGGTGATGAAAAATTCAGTTACAGATTATGGAATCCGACCGAGAAGAAGCTCGTCAAGAGCAGAGATGTGGTTTTCTTTAAATATCAGTGTATAGAAAACATTGGTAAGCTAGAGAAGAACCAGTCTAGTTCAGGTGAGCTAGAGGACATGGATCCTATTATCCCTCCCGGGGTGCCTGATGACGGGAGAGTACAGCAAGGTGCAAAGGACAAGGGAGTTCCTTTAGATGATGGACCAGGGGAGCAACCCCCACTTGATCCACCTGTGAGGAGGTCATCTATGGACAGACAGTCGTCAAAGAGGTACTCGCCGTATGAGTATATTATACTCACCGATGGGGGAGAACCAGAAGATTATTCTGAGGCCTTAGCCAACAAGCATAAGGAGGAGTGGTTGAAAGCTATGTAAGAGGAGATGAAATCCTTACATAAGAACCACACCTATGATATGGTGAAATTGCCTAAGGGCAAGAAAGCTTTGAGCAACAAGTGGGTGTTCAGAAAGAAGATTGAGAAGAAGAATTCACAGACAAGGTTCAAGGCTAGACTTGTGGTGAAAGGGTTTGGTCAGAGGAAAGGCATAGACTTCAAGGAGATATTCTCACCAGTGGTGAAGATGACATCCATACGGGTGTTACTTGGGTTGACGGCTAGCATGGATTTAGAGATAGAGCAATTAGATGTTAAAACTGCCTTCCTCCATGATGACCTGGAAGAAGAGATATACATGCACTAACCAGAGGGGTTCAAAGTCAAGAGCAAAGAGCATATGGTGTGTAGACTGAGGAAGAGCTTGTATGGGCTGAAACAAGCTCCACAACAATGGTACAAGAAGTTCGACTCGTTTATGTTGAAACATGGGTATGACAAACGGAGTCGAACCACTGTGTGTTCAGGCGCAAGTTCTCATATGGTGATTTCTTAGTTCTGCTGTTATACATTGATGACATACTCATCATGGGAAAAGACATCAAGAATATCGACAGGCTGAAACAGGAGTTGGGTAAGTCATTTGCGATGAAAGACTTGGGCCCAGCTAAACAAATCCTAGGAATGGAGATAACCCGTGACAGAAGTAGCAGGAAGCTTTAGCTGTCACAAGAGCGGTCTATTAAGAAAGTCCTATGGTTCAATATGAATGCAGCGAAGCTGGTCAGTACTCCACTGAATGGTCACTTCAGATTGAGCGACATGCAGTGTCCCAAAACGAAGACAGAGGTGGAAGAAATGCAGAAGATACCCTACGCGTTAGCTGTAGGAAGTTTGATATATGTTATGGTATGTACACTCCCAGACATAGCATATGCAGTTGGTGTTGTCAGCCGGTATCTTGCCAACCCTAGCAAATAGTATTAGACAGTGGTGAAATGGATACTGCGGTATCTGAGAGGCTCATCCAGGTTGACCCTATGCTATAGTGACGGTAAACATCTGTTAGAGGGCTACACAGATGCAGATATGGCAGGTGACATAGACTCCAGGAAGTCTACATCGGGGTTCATGTTCACATTTGCAGGGAGCGGTTTCTTGGCAAAGCAAGCTACAGAAGGTCGTAGCATTATCGACGACAGAGGCCGATTACATTGCAGTCATAGAGGTATGCAAAGAGATGCTTTGTATGAAGAGGTTCTTACAGGAACTGAGTCTGAAGCAGGAGGAGCATGTGGTCTATTGCAATAGTCAGAGTGTTATACACTTGAGCAAGAATCCAAGTTAACATTTCAAGTTAAAGCACATAGAGATTCGATATCACTGGATCAGGGATACTTTGGAACAGAAGATGTTACAACTTGAGAAGGTCCGCACGGACGATAATGGGTCTGACATGATGACTAAGGCTTTGCTCAAGGGCAAGTTTGAAGTTTATAGAAACTAGGCTGGCTTGAAGAAGGTAAATCCCTCCTAGGTCAAAAAGGGAGAGATTTGATAGGATTTTTTCCCCGTGCTTGACCGGTCGTGAGCCTTACACGACCGGTCGAGGGCTGGTGCACGACCAGTCGAGCAGGGCTCGACTCAAAGTCCATCGAGTTGAGGTTTTGGATTTCCGAAGTACTCGACCAGTCGTGGGATGTGCTCGACCGGTCGAGGGATCCACTCGACCAGTCGTGGTTACGCAGATTCGTTCCGCAATTTTGAGCAGATTGCGGATTTTGAGTCCTTTCGCAACAAGGATGCGGAAGGGAGATTCCTAAACTATAAATAGCAGGTACCTAGGGCTTTCTAGGTATGATAAGAGGGTTTTCTAAAGCTTTACAAGGGATTTGTTAAAGGGTTTAGGGCTATTAAAGGTGTGAGAGAAAGAGAGAGAGAGAGAGAGAGAGAGAGAGAGAGAAAGAGAGGAAGCTTGTAGAAGGGAGGTTATGCTCGTGGAGGTTATCTACTGTGCAATTTATATCTCATCGCTTCTACATCCTCGTAATTGGTGAGATCTCTCCGTTTTTCTTTTATTCTCTCATTGTTTATCTACTCCTGCGTGAGTGAAGAAGGTTGTAACATTCTACTTCATAGTGGATTATTGATCTGAACGAGGTCCGGTGGTTTTTACCTCTTTAAGGGTTTTCCACGTAAAAATCTCTTGTGTGGTGTGTGGTTTATGCTTTGATTTATTTTATTATTTTATTATCCATAATTCTGGTTTATTTCAGGAGGCTAGATCCTAAGGTTTTGTGCAAGGCCCCCAACAACTAAAAGAAGACATAATGTATATAGTTGAATCTAACCAATTGATTGAGATGATCTTCACATGTAGTCAATCTTCTAAGGGACTATCTTCTAGCTCCCTTTAATATAAACATGGCCTTCCTCTATCTTTTTTTCATTGACCTAAGACACTTAGGTTTTACTTCTTAGTAGGGCAATCATCTTGAGAGAGCTTAAGGCTCTGTACCATATAACTCGAATCAAGTACTAGTAAATTAAGTAAAGAAGTTCTCAGTGACCAAGCAAAGAGAACGTGGTTGTCACAATCATTGAAAATGAAAGTTGAGCTCTCTCATCTTGCTCGATGGAATTTGATCGGGTGATTGCTTGGGGTTGGAGAGTATAAGGCATGTTGGATTAACATCGCATTTAGATATAATTGTTTTATGAGCCCTGTGAGTTCGTTGTTCTTATTATCCCCTTATGTATATGTGAGTATGGGCCTTTCTTGAATCTCTGCTCAAGAAGGTATCCTTATTCAAGGATTGAGGGGAGGTGTCGGGGTATTGAAATTGTGTTAATCTTGTTAAATTTCTCGCTGGTGTCCTATTAGCTTATTTAATTTTTAGGAGCATTTATATGTAGCTTGATCCATATGATGTTGTTAGATATCTTTAATCTGACTGGAACAGGGTCACCCTGAATTTTGGCTTTTACTCATTGGGCAAATTTTGAAGCATTCATAGATCTCATCAAGGGCGGCTTCGATATTATCAACAGGCCTCGGTGGTTGTCGATCCTATCGACTATGCACATAGTTTTGCATAAGTGCGCGATTTGTCTCCTACTCCGGGTGCGACACTATACATATGGGTGTAAATGGGATTATGGTTAATTCTAATCAAGGGCTAAACATTTTTAAGGTTCAAGGAGATGAAAACAATAATTTTTTGAACATTATAAGTGATTACATCTCTTGTATTTTTTCTTTCATAGCAATTCATTGTCGCTTTATACCATGATTTTTTTTTTCCATAAGGGTTTTTCTACATAAAATTCATGTGTACTTGTGATCATTTTTTTTATTTTCTTAACTCATGTGATTCGAGTTTACGTTTGCTTCCGCAGATTCCCAACATATGATAGACATGGTAGTTATTTTTTGTGTCTATGCCCGCCCAAATGATTCTACAAAAGTTATTTTTAAATCGATAAGATTATAAGTAGTGTGCTCCCACCTTTTGGTAAATAAATAAATAAATAAATAAACAAAGAGAGTAAAAGAAGTATACTCTCAGAATGAGACCCAATGAGCATTACTTCAATATAATCCCTATTCGATGTGTCATGTAACCTAATGTGCACAATCATGTACAAATGCCACAAATTAAATAAAATTCTCCAAGACTCAACTGTACTGCTTAAGAATTCATCAGTATCATGATAACATTCCTAATAAGTTGTCTGGGCTCATTACTTATTGTGAACCGATTTAAGCTATACAAGGCATAATCAAACAACTCCATGTCATTGGCTCAATGGAAAAACAAATACATGATTATTAGCATACAACCTATGTATAATGAAATATGCTAGAATAAAAATAATTATTATTACGACTTAAGCTAAGGATATAAAAATTACAAGTTAAATTAGCGATTATATAAATGGAAGAGCTTCTTATTTGAGAGGTAGAAAATTTTAAACTCTTGAATTTTAGTACAACATGCCAAATTCCTCCAGGTCCTTATGTGATCTCTTCTCTCTCAAGTAAGCTTATCAATACTTAGATGTTGGTTGACTCGTTTATAAAAGAGTTTTTAGTAGTTTGAGTTTTCATCATCTTTCATTTAAAATTATCTCTATCACCAGTGATATATAAGAAGATTCGTGATACGGATAAGAATCTATATAATATAAAGTAATTGTACAAAGCATACAAGTATATGTGAATTGACATAAAAATTTATGAAGATTGATTTGAATCAAATCCGACCATTGATTGAGTAATCATGGTCCTAGGATCTTGAAAGGAACTGCTCTGATCACTTAACACAATTTAATCTGTGATGAATTTTCACACATAGTACACATGATGAGGAAAGATAACCCAAAACTTCTTAGAATAACATGTCCATGCATCCCTTTAAGTGCATTGGCTATGGGCGGATGATGGCAAGTGAAAATGATAGATTCTATAAGTGAATTAGTGAGAATGGGGCCAAATTCCTTCAATAAGACTAGAAAAAAAATTCCTTACTATAAAAAAATTTTAAAAAAAAATGAAACCTTAAGGCGAAGTAAAATCAAATCAAATTGACGTTATTTAGAAAAAAAAATGAAGATAAAGATGATGATGATGATGATTACAACTACCGTAATGATGCTAGTTTGTTGAAACTTGGGAGGAGAATGTATGAGAGAGGATGGATGATTAGTACTTAGTACGGTAATAGTAAAGAAAGAAAAGAAAGATTGATTATGATTTATAATATTCCTTCTATCATTTAGAAAAACCTTAATTACTAATGAATAATTAAAAGCTAACTAATTATAATACTTCAATTTCTCATTCTCTTAAAAAATTTATTAATTACTTAAGTAAACTTGTTAATATATTAATTACTAATCCATTTCTCTAAATTTAGTAATTAATTACTTTTCTAAATTGTGCTAGTGACCGATCCAATAAGTCCAAATTGGACTCATGTAAAATTTTGCTTTGCATCATTTAGGTCAAGTTTATTTTAATCAGGTCAAAATTTTAGACCCACGCTGATATCCATTGTTAAGTTATATTCAACGTTCCATCTAATTAGTTTTTGAAAGTTTAATTTAAGGGAGGATGTTAGAAGTCTTGTGTAAATAAATATTTTTTAAGTCCTTTAATATATATATATATATATATATATATATATATATATATATATATATATATATATATATATATATATATATATATATATATTTCATGTTGAGTAGTTAGTGTTTTTTTTCATATGTTTACGTCCTTTGGACTCAATTAAATTGATGCCACATGAATTAGTAAAGTCCGTGTGTAATGTCTTAAGGTCTTGGGCTTTATAGTTATATTGCTAAGAGTGATCTTGAACATATCAGTAGTAGAATAAAACAATTGAAAACCATTAGTTCAATTCCTCTCATCTTTATTCTACTAGCAATCATTCCCTCTCTTCTGCCTCATTGATATGGATTGATCTAAGTGTGTGTTTGTATATCCTAAGGCATGGTTTATCATAAATGGCCATCTAATTAATCTATGGAGTCATGCTTTCAATTAAATAATAATTAATAGATTGCACTCTAACTTAGGAACATAAAACAAATAAGATATATAACAACGAACATCATTGCTTGCAGCTATTAGAGTTTATACCTCACCTTCTTGTTATTATCAAATTTAGCCATGGAACCAATTCATTCATCCAATTCTGCAAACATCTCATTCTTTCCATATATGATTATAGCATCCAATATCTAATTACCCGATCACACATTCGCTTTCCTCTATAGCATTACATTTTTTTAACAAAATTAATGTTTTGAGCGTTTTTAACTAATAATATTTTATTGCAATATGAACACTTAATTTTAGATTCGTCATTCTCTTGACTTGATGGCTTTTTTTTGACCCATCTTCTACTGGTTGTGAGCCTTGCTCGACCGGTCGTGGGCTGGTGTTCGACCGGTCGTGGGTTCGAGTCGTGGTACGATTCAAAGTCCAGCGAGTTCGGACTATTTTTCTCCGCAGTCTTCGACCAGTCGTAGGTGAGCTTCGACCAGTCAAAGGTAGGCTTCAACCAGTCGTAGGTGAGCTTCGACCAGTCGAAGGAGGCTAAGACCAGTCCTGAAATTTCCAGGACTAGTCGTAGGTTATGCAGTTTGTTCCGCGATTTTGCGCGAAACTGCGGATTTGAGTCCTTTCGCAATTGGGATGCGAAAGGGAAGTTTCCTAAACTATAAAAGGGGTTGCCTAGAGTTTTCTAGGTATAACAAGAGGGTTTCCTAAAGCTTTACAAGGGATTTGCTAAAGGGTTTAGGGCTATCAAAAGGTGTCTGAGAGAGAGAGAGAGAGGAAGCTTATAGAAGGGAGGTTCTGCTCGTGGAAGTTATTTACTATGCAATCTATATCTCAACGCTTCTATGTCCTCGTAATCGGTTAGATATCTCCGTTTTCTCTATTTCTCTTATTGTTTATCCACTTCTGCGTGAGTGAAGAAGGTTGTAACATTCTACTTCATAGTGGATTGTTGATCTGGACGAGGTCCCGTGGTTTTTACCTCTTTAAGGGTTTTCCATGTAAAATCTCTTATGTGGTGTGTGATTGATGCATTGATTGTTTTCATTGCTATATTATCCATAATTCTGGTTTGTTCTGGAGGGCTAAATCCTAAGGTTTTGTGCAAGGCCCCCAACAAAGTGGTCTCAGAGATAAGTTCATTGAACGGGTAGGATCGGTTTTGAATTATGGAAGGTGGCTCATCAAGGATGATCAGCCTCAATGGTTCTAACTAGACCATATGGAAGGCTAAGATGGAGGACTTGCTTTATTGCAATGACCTATATTCACCAATTTTAGGCATATCAGCAAAATCCAAGGATATGACTGATGATGATTGGAAGAAGATGGACTGAAAGGCGGTGGGGTTTGTTAGACAATGGTTGGATGATTCAGTGTTCCACCATGTGTCTACGGAAACCTCAGCCGCTAGCCTATAGCTGAAATTACAAGGGCTATATGAGAGGAAGACAGCCGGTAATAAAATTTTTCTGATAAGGCGACTTGTGAATCTCAAGTTCAAGGATGGTGGTTCTGTGGTCGAGCACATGAATGAGGTCAGCAATATAGTGAATCAACTCACCTCTATGAAGATGGTCTTGGATGATGAATTACAAGCTTTACTATTGCTTAGTTCATTGCCTGACAGTTGGGAGACATTAGCGGTGTCTCTAAGTGACTTCGCGCCAGACGGAAAGATATCCATGGAACAGGTAACCAGTTGTCTCTTCAATGAGGAGACAAGGAGGAAGTCTCAGGGGTCTACTTAGCAAGAGGCCCTTGTGACATAGGAACGGGAGAGAGAAAAGAACAGGAAGGGCGGGAAAGTCCGAGATAAATCAAGAGGCAAGTCGAGTAACATAAAGGATGTTGATTCCTGGAATTGTGGCAAGAAGTGCCACTACAAGCATGAATGTCGTGGTAAGAAAAACGACAAGAAAGGAAAAGGGAAGGAAGATGAATCAGATTCCACTGCGGTCGCTTCAGATGGCGACGTTGTAGTTATTCTTTCTGCAGATCATAATGTATGTCTCACGGCTACGAGTCAGGACACCGATTGGGTGATAGACTCGGGAGCTTCTTTTCATGCGACTCGACGTAGGGACTTCTTCACAAGCTACAAGTCAGGTGACTATGGGACCGTGAAGATGGGAAATTCTGGCGTATCAAAAATCGTGGGAGTTGGTGATATTTGTGTGAAGACCAATGTAGGCTATACATTGGTTCTCAGGGATGTGAGGCATATCCCAGACCTTCGCCTCAACTTGATGTCGACGGGAAGGTTGGATGATGATGGCTATGAAAGTCGGTTTGCTGGTGGGGCGATGGAAGCTCATCAAGGGTTCGTTGATCGTGGCCAGAGGAAAGAAGTGTTGCACCCTTTATAAGGCAAGTGTCAATATGTGCAAGGGTGGGTTGAACGCAGCAGAAGATTCAGCTATTGACATGTGGCACAGGCGTCTAGGCCACATGAGTGAAAAAGGGCTTCAGCTACTAGCAAGGAAGCAGCTGCTTCCAGACGTGACAGGTACACCTCTCAAAACCTATCTTGATTGTTTATCAGGGAAACAGCATAGAGTTTCATTTGTTAAAACTGCTTCTCATGTTAATAAAGTGCATGCATTAGATTTGGTTTATTCTGATGTTTGTGGTCCTATGATGACAAAAACCTTGGGTGGGGCATTGTATTTTGTCGCTTTTATAGATGATGCATCTAGGAGGGTTTGGGTTTATGCTCTGAAATCCAAGGACGAGGTCTTTGGTATGTTTAGATTATTTTATGTTATGGCCGAGAGAGAGACAGGTAGACCATTGAAGTGCGTTCGCACTGACAATGGTGGTGAATACATTGACAACTTTCATGAGTACTACAAGTCCCTGGGTATACGGCATGAACAGACGGTTCCTAAGACCCCCCAGCATAATGGTGTAGCTGAACGAATGAATCGCACCATTGTTGAGAGAATCAGATGCATGTTATCCCATGCGAAATTGCCCAAGACGTTCTGGGGAGAAGCAATGCACACGGCGGTGTATTTGATAAACAAGTCTTCATCAGCCTCATTGAATGGAGAAGTACCTGAGAAGGTGTGGACTAGACATGATCCATCGTACAGTCATCTCAGGGTGTTTAGATGCAGGGCATCTGTTCACGTACTAAAGGACGAAAGGTCCAAGCTCGATATGAAGATCAGGCAGTGTGTGTTCTTAGGGTACGGTGATGAAAAGTTCGGTTACAGATTGTAGGATCCGACCGAGAGGAAGCTCGTCAGGAGCAGAGATGTGGTTTTCTTTGAAGATCAGTGTATAGAAGACATTGGTAAGCCAGAGAAGAACCAGCCTAATTCAGGTGAGCTAGAGGACATGGATCCGATTATTCCTCCCTTGGTGTATGATGACGGGGGAGTACAGCAAGGTGCAGAGGACGAGGGAGTTCCTTCAGAAGATGGACCAGGGGAGTAGCCCCCACTTGATCCACCTGTTGAGCCATAGTTGAGGAGGTCATCTAGGGACAGACAGCCGTCCAAGAGGTACTCGCCGCATGAGTACATTATGCTAACTGATGGGGGAGAGCCAGAAGATTATTCTGAGACCCTAGCCGACAAGCATAAGGGGGAGTGGTTGAAAGGTATGCAAGAGGAGATGGAATCCTTGCATAAGAACCACACTTATGACATGGTGAAACTGCCTAAGGGCAAGAAATCTCTGAGCAACAAGTGGGTGTTCAGAAAGAAGATTGATCAGAAGAATTCGCAGACGAGGTTCAAGGCCAAACTTGTGGTGAAAGGGTTTGGTCAAAGGAAAAGCATAGACTTCGAGGAGATATTCTCACCAGTGGTGAAGATGACATCCATACAGGTGTTGCTTGGGTTAGCGGCTAGCATGGATCTAGAGATAGAGCAGTTAGATGTTAAAACTGTCTTTCTCCATGGTGACCTGGAAGAAGAGATCTACATGCACCAACCAGAGGGGTTCGAAGTCAAGGGCAAGGAGTATATGGTGTGTAAGCTGAGGAAGATCTTGTATGAGCTGAACAAGCTCCACGGCAATGGTACAAGAAGTTCGACTCGTTTATGTTGAAACATGGGTATGACAGAACGAAGTCGAACCACTGTGTGTTCATGCGCAAGTTCTCATATGGTGATTTCTTAGTTTTGCTCTTATACATTGATGACATGCTCATCATGGAAAAAGACATCAAGAAGATCGACAGGCTGAAACAAGAGTTGGGCAAGTCTTTGCGATGAAAGACTTGGGACTAGCTAGATAGATCCTAGGAATGGAGATAACCCGTGATAGGAGCAGCAAGAAGCTTTGGTTGTCACAAGAGCGGTATATTGAGAAAGTCCTAGAGCAGTTCAATATGAATGCAGCGAAGCCGGTCAGTACTCCACTAGATGGTCACTTCAAATTGAACGACAGACAGTGTCCCAAGACGAAGGCAGAGGTGGAAGAGATGCAGAAGATACCTTACGTGTCAGCGGTAGGAAGTTTGATGTATGTTATGGTATGTACACGCCCAGACATAGCATATGCGGTTGGTATTGTCAGTCAGTACCTTGTCAATCCTGGCAAAGAGCATTGGACAGCGGTGAAGTGGATACTACGGTATCTAAGAGGCTCATCCAGGTTGAGCCTATGCTATGGTGACGGTAAACCTGTGTTAGAGGGCTACACAGATGCAGATATGGCAGGTGACATAGACTCCAGGAAGTCTACATCGGGGTTCATGTTCACGTTTGCAGGGGAGCGGTTTCTTGGCAGAGCAAGCTACAGAAGGTCGTAGCATTGTCGACGACAGAGGCCGAATACATTGCAGTCACAGAGGCATGTAAAGATATGCTTTGGATGAAAAGGTTCCTACAGGAACTTAGCCTAAAGCAAGAGGAGCACGTGGTCTATTACGATAGTCAGAGTGCTATACACTTGAGTAAGAATCCAAGTCAGCACTCCAAGTCGAAGCACATAGAGGTTCGGTATCACTGAATCAGGGATATTTTGGAACAGAAGGTGTTACAGCTTGAGAAGGTCTACACGGACGATAATGGGTCAGACATGATGACCAAGGCTTTGCTCAAGGGTAAGTATGAGATTTGTAGAAACCTAGCTGGCTTGAAGAAGGTGGATCCCTCCTGGGTCAAAAGGGGGGAGATTTGATGGATTTTTTTGACCCGTCTTCGACCGGTCGTGAGCCCTGCTCGATCGGTCGTGGGCTGGTGTTCGACCAGTCGTGGGTTCGAGTCGTGGTACAACTCAAAGTCCAGCAAGTTCGGACTATTTTTCTCCGCGGTCTTCGACCAGTCGTAGGTGAGTTTAGACCAGTCGAAGGTGGGCTTCGACCAGTCGTAGGTGAGCTTCGACCAGTCGAAGGAGGCTAAGACCAGTCCTGAAATTTCCAGGACTAGTCGTAGGTTACGTAGTTTGTTCCGCGATTTTGCGCGAAACTGCGGATTTGAGTCCTTTCAAAACTGGGATGCGAAAGGGAAGTTTCCTAAACTATAAAAGGGGTTGCCTAGGGTTTTCTAGGTATAACAAGAGGGTTTCCTAAAGCTTTACAAGGGATTTGCTAAAGGGTTTAGGGCTATTAAAAGGTGAAAGAGAGAGAGGAGAGAGAGAGAGAGAGAGAGAGAGAGAGAGAGGAAGCTTATAGAAGGGAGGTTCTGCTCGTGGAGGTTATCTACTGTGCAATCTATATCTCAGCGCTTCTATGTCCTCGTAATCGGTTAGATCTCTCCGTTTTCTCTATTTCTCTTATTGTTTATCCACTTCTGCGTGAGTGAAGAAGGTTGTAACGTTCTACTTCATAGTGGATTGTTGATCTGGATGAGGTCCCGTGGTTTTTACCTCTTTGAGGGTTTTCCACGTAAAATCTCTTGTGTGGTGTGTGATTGATGCATTGATTGTTTTCATTGCTTTATTATCCATAATTCTGGTTTGTTCTGGAGGGCTAGATCCTAAGGTTTTGTACAAGGCCCCCAACATGACTGTTACCTTAGCATTATCTCTTCCCTTTCCTCTCAATGAGTTAGCTTTGATTTCTCTCTTTCATCTCTAGATGATCATCTATAGTAGCCAAGGCCACAATTACAGTCACAGCCACATCCACCTCTACCCTTTCCATTCTTAAAAATTTTCAGCCATCGACAATTGAGCTAGTGAATGCTAAAGTGATGGAATAGCCCTCCAATTCATCTGTTTGAACAACCCATGAGTTCTTAGATTAACAAAGCATAAGTTCTTCGATGGACATAGTACAAACACCTTTTATTTGCTATCACCTTTTATTTCCTTGATAGCACAGACCACATGCTTAAAAAATAATACAACCCACATATTATACGCTACGAAACATAGCAACTTTAGCCTTAAAAAATTTTAATAAATAATAAAAATATAAAACCAAATAAATGGTTCTTTGATCATTGAAAAGAAAAGCCAAATCCAACAGCTAGTCCTAAGATTTCATATTGCAGTAATAGGGATATGTAGTCAGACAATCCTCTATATAATACTCTAGTAGGAAAGTCTTTGTAGAGTCTGATTGATGATATGCGTCACTTAGACTTTTGCTTGGAAATTGCATTCGTGGCAAGCACTTAATTCAAACTAGGCCATCCAAATTTATAGGTTTTAGATTCAATTTAATATAAAATTAACCTTATTAGGGTATTTGAGTATCCGTTTGGTAGACACTGATTGGACCGTTAAATTTTAAAAACAAATAAGGATCCTATTTCAGCTAACAAGTGTCCTTGAATCAGAGGTTAGAGACTGTTGATTCCACAATTCACTCCATTTAATTGGGGTGCATCCATGCCACGTGTACAATTTCATGCCCGCTTGTCATGTCATAGCTGCCAGCGTATCAGATAGCCTCCCCCTAGTTATTTTATACTCTGGCAGAGCATGAGGCTTAACACACAGACATAGTAATTGTACATGTGGCACACAGTAACTCAAATTAAACTGAATTAAATAGCGTATGCCACTGTTTCTAGATCAAAAACTGAAAATTAGATTGGTCGAGCAATCCTGACCATTGATTTGTGTTGGAACATGACCATTTGGTATTTTTTAAATTTTAACCATATGATAAACTTTTTTTTAATAGCTTTTTTTTTTTTAACACGCGCACACACACCCCCACACACTCAGGCTAGTGGAATTTCACCACTTATGGGTATTCGAAATCTTGACTTAGAGTTGAAACTCCTCAGAGTCTACCACCCGAGCAAGAGTAAGGACCCCCATCTGATGAACCTTGGCCGCTTCATTTGAGAAATCAAAAGTGGGACTCATTACTTGAGCAGATTTATTTGAATTACTTGTATGCCACGTGTGCAATTTATAAGTGCCTGTGTATCATCCATCAGACTCAACCCGGGTATCATAGTTTTTCTCATATTCTATGCGGAGGATCTTTCAAGCGGCCGGGGGACTTCTGCGTACTCTGCGTGGTGACCTCAAGAGGTATCTCCACTCGGTCTGCTGTGGGCCAACTGAAATTGCATTATATATATATATATGACCTTACCGGAACACATACATACATGTATGTGTATATATATACATACATATATACATACATGGAAATGGTTCTATGCGTCGACCTTATGGGAACTTCACATGAGGTCCACATGTGTGGGCCCCACCATGACGTGTATTGAACATCAACACTGTGCATTTGATGAGTCCCCTTTAAATTATGGGATATCCCAAAAATCAACATTATACGGAACTCAGGTGGGCCATACCATCTAAAACCATATGAAGACATGCCTAAAACATATAAAAGCACTTAGTTGGGCCCACTTAGTTTTGGATGTTGCTGAAACTTGGTCTGACCCCTCATCCAAGTGGTACATACAATGGATGGACTGGATTTGTGAACCACATCTCAATGGGCCCAAAAAAAGATCACGAATGTTTTAATGGAGAATAACCCCTCTCAACTTTTGTGTGGTGTGGCCCAAAAAAGTCACGGATTGACTTGAGATTTTTAAGCCCGAGTCCCACCATGGAATGGTGCATCTGACTGATGGGGTAGATGTTCGACACACATCGGTGGGCCCACACAGCTCAACCTTTTCCCATGGTCCATTGCACCGACGTTGGCGTTGTGTGCGAAGTCCGTCAAGATCATAGGTGCCCCTGTAGTCGGAAGTTGTGTAGGGCCCACAGTAATACCCCTGGCAAATCAACTCCGTCCATTAGTTTTTCAAGTCTACAATAAAACTGGAGGCTAACAATCAAACAGATCCAGAACTCATGTAGCCATACCACGCAAAATAGCAGGGATTGAACACTCACCGTTGGAAACTTTGTAGTGGCCACAAATGTTTTATATCAGCATGATATTCATGACTACAGGTTACCTGAATATTACTAACACTATCAATGGTTTTGGATGGCATATAAACATCATTGTCAACTAAAGGTAGGTTTCAACAGTGAACGATTCCATTCCCACCGTCTCATTTGGTGTACATAGAGGTGGGCACTGGATGACTCCATCTGACTAACTCAACTCATCCGACTCGGCCCGAACCGAATGGGTGAGTCGGTCTGAACCGAGTAGGCTTCGCCCAATCCGAATTCAAACCAAGTTGAGTTCGAGTTACTAGACTCAACCCAAAACTCGGTACGGTTAAACGCGACTCGATTCGAAACCCGACTCTCTAACTCGCCACACCCTACCCCGACCTGATCTCAAAATCTCTCTTTGTCCCTCGTCTTCCTCATATTCCAAACTCAGCCTTCCTCTCCCTCCCTCATCCTCCTCATCCTCCAAGCCCGACAACTACCCACCACCAGCACCCTCCTCCTCCTCCTCCTCCTCCTCCTCCTCTCTCTCCTCTCCACTCTCTTTGTCTCTTCCTCCCTCATCTCTCAATCCGATTCGGTGCCAACTCAACCCGACTTGGTACTTCTGACCAGTTCGGACTCGGTCCAGATCAGTCCAAGTCAGACCGGACTTGTATTGAGTTAGGCATGCTGGAATCAGTATCGATTCAGATCAAGTTCCAGTCGGACCTATTTCAAAACTGAATCCAGTCGAGTCAGCCCTAACTCGGTCCAACTTGACTGGACGCCCAGCTCTAAGTGTAGCCCATATGAGTTTTTTTTTTTTTTTGGTTAGCTTTTTAGTACACCCACTGTCAGTTCATACTTCACTCTTAGCCACCCTCACTAGGGAATCGATAAAACAAGACCTCAATGTTGAGATGAGGTATCTTTCACTCAATCTACCACTTGAGCACTCAGATCCATAGCTCAACTGGCTGACTGAGTGGAGATACCTCGTTTCAACACTTGAGGTCTTGGTACGGATCCCTAGTGGGGGTGGCTAACATGGAGTGTGTGTACTGACGTGGTCGTGTACTAACAAGCTAACCCAAAGCTAACCCAACAAAAAAAAAAAAAAAAGTATACCACTGGAGCCATGGATCAGGGTGTAGCCCATATGAGTCTTGATTCTGCTTGATTTTTAGATTCCTTGTTTTATCTTGGCCTTGCAAAACTGATGGATGGAGTAAACTTATCATGGGCATCTATGCAGGCCCACACAGCTTCGGACAACAGGAGTCACATTGATACCTCTGTCCCCAGGGTACATGCCATCCGCGTAACTGCGCAAGTAAAAGATTGTAGCGGATTGTCTGTAACCCTGCCGGCCCACATAGGTGTACCTTGCCTGGGCTGTTTAGGGTCCACAGATATATGTCCGTGATAAATCTACACCATTCATTTCTTTTGAAAGACCACGGTAGGACAGTAATCTAATATCTATGCTGACCCAAAACTCAGGTGAGCCACACCAAATGAAACAGTAGTAACAGCAACATCCATAGTTAAAACTTTCCTGAAGCTGATTATAGTGTTTATGTGCCATCTAAACCGTTCATAGGGTTATCACCATTCAGATAAACTGTAGGCACAAATATTATCCTGATATAAAACTTCTATCACAGTACCATGTGATCCTAGAAAGCTTTGTTGGCTCTCACCATGATGCATGTGTTTTATCCACACCTTGAAAGGTTTGTTGGCCCACCATGATACATGTCTTTTATCCACACCGTGATTTAGGGCATGAGCCAAAAAAGATTAATCTCAGGTGGACCATACCACAGGCAACAGTGGTGATTGAACACTCACCATTAAAAACTTATGAGGGGCTACAAAGTTTTGGATCAAGTTGAAATTAAAAACTTTCGAGGTTACAATGACCTGGTCAACAAGTTAGATTGAAAATAAACATCGCGGTGGGCTTCGCTAAGAAGTTTTTAATGGTGGGCATCCAATCACCAATGTTTCATGTAGTGTGGTCCACTAGATATTTGGATTTGTTAATCAAGTGTCTTTAATCTTGTATAAGATTGAAGCACTGTTTCAGTCTAACCCAATTTTCAATTGGTACGACCAAAATTTAGTCTTCACCATTTTGAGTTCGCCTGAATGTTTGTATATGGGTGTCATCCAGTGCGACTGAAAGTTCATTTAATTCAACCACACTTAATGTATAAGTGTGAGTTTTGTTTTTTATCGGATACAAAATGTATAAATGCTCTTATAGTCTTGTGAATAGGGCATGTAATCACAAAAAAGCTGAAGAGCCAAATGAGTTTTGAAATGAGAAACTATGATTTAAGTTGTTCCATTTCTGATCACTTTCTACATATAAGAGATTGATCGTCACTTTGTGCCCTAATTTTTTTCCACATGTTTTTCAGGTAAATTTTCTATAATTTTTGTAATTAGAAATTTTCTTTCTCCATATTACATGGGGTTAAAGAGTTTCGGTGCCCAAGATGATTTATCTATTTTTGGCTCCTGCCCTTTAGGGTTGTACACGAACTGAGTTAGCTCGCTCGACTTGACTCGAAAGAGTTCGATTCGACTTGGTTCGAAACTGAGACCAAGCCGAGTCGAGCTAATTTTTTGAGCTCTTGAGCTCAAAAAAATTTTGAACCAAGTTTGACTAGACTCAAATTAAACCCCAACTCGAATCGAACTCAAATCAAACCAGTTTGATGACTCAGATACTTTGATATTGATGTTACTCACCAAATGTTTGATGAAATGACTCAACGAAGTGTCAATCGATGCAAGGAAGGTATGTATATGAAACAAATAATCTTTTTTCTTAATTTCGAAGTTGCCTAAAGGGTGTTTGATGAAATACTTGTAAACAGCTACTGTTGTTTTACATACAATAAGAAATTAAAAGTGCACTTCATGTGTTTGTGAAAATGCCATACAGGCTCGAACTCGGCTCAAACTAGCCCGAGCTGGCTAGTCAGGCTTGAGGATCAAGCCAAGCTGAGTTTGAGCTGGGGTCAGCCAGTGGCCAAGCCGAGTCGAGCTAAACTCAACTGGATGTGACTCGTGTACACCTCATTGCCCTTAGGGCTTGTTTGGCCGGGCAGATTGGATGGGATTGGATGGTATTAGAGTGAATTGCACGGATTTCAAAGTAATAATAGCTGCGTCAGTGGATTGGTGCAAGATCTATGGGATTGCTTTATCTGGTCTGTTTGGCATGTCTGGCCAATCCCGGGATTAAACCTTCTAATCCCTTTCAATCCTTCGAACCAAACACGTCCCAGGCAATTTTGAGGGGATTAGGGTGGATTGGATGTGATTTAAGGACCCGTTTGGACAGGTGGATTGGAAGGGATTGAATGGTATTAGGGTGGATGGCTTGAATTTCAAGGCAATGATGGTGTTGTCAGTGGATTGTCTTAAGATCCATGGGATTGTTGTATCTCGGGATTACTATATCGAGTCTATTTGGCACGCTCGGCAAATCTCGGGATTAAACCTCCTCATCCCTTCCAATGCCTTGAACCAAACACGTCTCAGGCAAATTTGAACAGCTTAGGGTGGATTGGATGTGATTTAAAGGTAATGATGGTGTTGTCAGTGGATTGTCTTAAAATCCATGGGATTGCTATATCCCAGGATCATATCACCCAGTCTGATTGGCAGGTCCAACCAATCCCAGGATTTAACTTCCAATCCGCCGGGCTAAACGGGCCCAATGATGGTGATGTCAGTGGATTGTCTTAAGATCCATGGGATTGCTATCCCGGGATTAGGATTTCCTTCATCTGCTTGGCACCTTGGCCAATCCTGGGATCTATTGTCCTATCCCTTCCAATCGCATCCAATCTGCCCGGCCAAACAAGCCCTTAAAATGAGTTGAAAATATGGATAGACATGATGTAACACACATGGTGGTGGAGCCCACATAGCTCTCGAGTAGCAAGAGGACCTACATCGGTGCTGTGTTATACTACACGATCCGAGTCCGTATTGGACCAACACGAAGAGATAGTCCAATGATCGTAACCGTCCATTCCACAGGTCCTATTTTGGACGAAACAATCAAGTTGGAAAATAAATAGAGGCATGTTGTCACATTCAGCTGCAAACATCATTAAATAGTCAATTTCTTCTACTTGCAGCAGTATTAAAATATCACTCATGCCCGTCCATCTATTGTGGCCTTTCATGGATGGATTATTATTATTACTTTTTTTTTTTAAATAGACTTTATTAAAAGGTCACATCCATTAACTTTCTTCACTTAATGTGGACAGTTAAAGTCGATGCGACTAGACCTCGTGTCATGCCACATCAGCCAGTCTCTTGTCGTTTTCTAAGAGTAAAACTCCACCTTATTGGATTTTGTGGAAGCTTTTCACAAAACGACAGAAGACTTGCTTATGACAGGGGACAGAAGAGTCCTCTATATAATTCAAATCTAACCGTCGAAACCGTGAACCACACTACAGATGGACCATAGACCACGAACTGCACTACACTAAAAGAAATGAACGGTCCAAATTCAAGAAATAATTGTCTACTGATCAAAGGTTAGGATAATGAAATCTGTCCCTTTTAGATCACCACCAATCTACAGTAGATTCAGTTATATGGACGGTTAAAAGTTACCATCACACTCTGGCCAGAGTATCAAATAATTCAGTAGTCCGAGGTTAGCTGAGCCCACAGAGCGTATCAGGTATTTCATGTACCCGCCAATATATGTGATAGCATGGTACACGTGGATGAGATCCAAGTGGTATATCATGTGGGTCCCATCAGTTAGATCGCAGGATATGAAAAACTGTCGTGGTCGACTTGAGCCTTGGATGACAAATAAACATCACTGTGGGCCAAAGGAAGGTCCCTGTTGTTTCCTGACATGTGGTCTATTTGAATCTTGGATATATTTCAAATTTTTTTATCATATCCTAAAATGAGCTGATAAAATGGATAGACGGTGTGAATGATACACATATATATCATGGTGGGCCCCACAAAGTTTACTATGTTTGCAAGCGGCTTCCAAAAGAACTTGCCCAAAGTCATTTCATCCGTTCACTTGTTTTGAGAATGTGACGCAGGATGAACGGGATGAGGATAAATACTCCGAATCCATGGAGCTTTTCTAGACTCCTCACAGAGACTTCTCGAATCCACGAGGAAAGAAAGCAGAAAATAGAAATAATTTCTAATAAATTCAAAACTAATTAATTAATTCATAAAAACGAGTTCACAACCTTTTAAATAGGGGTACCAAGTAATGGAAAAGAAATCAGAATCAAACTACAACTGCAACTCCTAGAATTCGCGACTTACTATTTATAGACGGTCGTGATGTCTACTAGTGCGCAAGGTTTTCGGCCAAAAATAGTAAGTGTCCTATTTGGCTTCATCAAACCATTCTCCTAATTATTCTAAACTCTTTTCACGTTGGGCGCAACTCCTAAAGCCCAACAGATGAAGAGTTATAATCAAACTAAAACTTACTATTTATAGTAAAATTGAAATTAAAACAGGGAAACGACCGTCAATCCAAGGGTTTTTCGCAATTCCGGGCATTGCAACCCGACGTAGTGGGTTGGTTGGCTAAAGTAGCTCGTTCTACCCTAAAATCATATATTTTACGTCAGATAACTCATTCCGGATTGCGAGATACGCCTAATTTAAGGTCCAATGGTCTGGATCACTTCTGTCGTCGACCGGGCCTTTTTTATCCATCTTGGCCATGTAACTGTTCGCGACCCGCTCTACATCAGAATGTGGCCAACTTGTTCACCCAACTCTCATGTTTTGAGCCCACCTGATGAACGATAAGGATCTTATCCACGCGTGTCATGCTGGCAAATGTAGCATTACTGGAAGAGGAGATTCGACACGTGTGTGTGTGTGCGCGCGCGCGCTTAGCAAGCATGTGTATAACACGTACGCCAATATATGTGACCCGAGTATGGTACATCATGTGGGTCCCACCATGTAGATCACAGGACAAGATGTTTGCTCCCCTGCAGGAAATTTGAGCTGTCTGGCCCACCGATATGCTCGTAAGGACACAAGAGTTTTAGATCAAGCTAATATTTGTGGTTTCATTTCATCACAGTTAAAATGACTCCTTTTTTTTCTTCATTAGCTTGTGTTAGCTTGTTAGTACACACCACACCGTCAGTACACACTTCACTGTTAGCCACCCCCACTGGGGAATTATGATAGTTTTGGATGGCATATAAACATTATAATCGGCTGAGAATGGTGTCAATGGTGGGCATTTTTATTTCCACAATTCCTATAGTGTGGTCCACTTGAGTTTTACATCACACTAACTTTTTAATATCATGTCCTAACATGACTAGGAGAAATTGGTGGATTTCTCCTGGACTTCTTAGTAAGCCCCAAATAGTTTTTGATATGCCTTGCAAGCAGCTTGCATCCTCGGCCATAAAATTATCATGTTGTGGAAAATGTTGGTAAAAATTTTTAGACAGCTTAAATAAAGCTTGCCGAAAGTATTTTCATCCCTCTAACTTCTTTCTGAGTTGTGATTTATACTATTTATTTTTAAAAATGATGAAAATAGTCTTTAATAACATTAGTCAAAGCTAATAATTTGAACTGTCTGAAAGTACGTAGACAGTAAATAATAATATGAACTATTTTAAAATGGTGAACGGATCTAAATCATTTAACATTTATTGTTTTGACAATTTGAAATATTCAAAAGTAGGTGGACAACTATTTGAGCCATTACCAGACCGTGGACAACTATTTAATATATTCAAGAGCAGAAGTACAACAACATGGGTTGTTTCAAAATGGTGGACAGCAATATGGACTCATCCTTTCATCAATCAATATATGCAAAGATATGACTATTAGCTAAGTATGTGACTTGAATTTTATAAAAAAGAGTTAAAATAGTTGGTAGGGCTGAAAGTTGGGCGGGTTCAACCCGACCAACCTGTGACCCACCTGACATTGGGTTGGGCTCGGGCAAGATGTATCGAGTCCGATCTCAGGCTTGGGCTATACAAACACCAACCCAATAAAACTTGGGTCGAGCTCGGGTTGAGATCTTGGGTTGCCCGACCCAACCCAACCCAAACCCAATCAATATATAAGTTACTAATAAATTATAATTGAGTGTGGATCTTTTGTGTTGAAGAAGGCATATGAAATTTAGTGTTGTTGGGTCTCATTGGTCCACATCATTTCTATGACTTAAGCTAATAAGATATGCCAAAATTTTCTCCCCCAAATAGATTGCGTGCTATACGGCATGACTTTTAAAGAAATAGTTATCTTATATTTTAGCTTGTTTGTTTAGAAAAAAATGAAATCCTGTACTATAAATAACTACGTATATAATTAATAAAATTATAGATATAAAAAATAAAATGTGTATTGAAATACAACAGACTAATGTAATAATGAAAAAATTATCATGCATCCACCCGACCAAGCCGGCTTGGGTTGGGCTTGGGTCAAGAATTCTCAGCCTAAAGTTGGCTTGGGTTGGGTTAGGGTTGAGGTATAAGAACCTTAGGTTGGGCTAGGGTTGAGCACCAACCTGCCCCAACCTGCCCCAACCCTCCCGACTTTCAGCCCTAATAGATAGACATTTTGAGGGCTAATTTCTAACAAAAATCTCCTGGGTGGTTCTATCTAAATAAGCATACAACTGGGGGGCCATTTCAAGAAAATCCCACGGCAAGTGAATTTGAAGAGAAAAAGGAGTGGCATTTTCGTAGTTTCATTCAAAGTGGATGTCATTTCCCTGGCTGCCTCTTACTTAAACCGCCGGACGCGCCATTCCATCATACCATCGCTTCCGACGCTTCGACTCGGTGCGCCCAAAATGTGCTCAAACCCCGTAAGCCTGAAACCCAAGAAACGCTCAAGAAAATCCAAGAAGAAACGTTTCCAACCCATCTCCACCGTCCGTTCCTCCTCTTCCCAAAATACCCAAAACGGCTGTGGCGTTTCTGAGAGGCTCCAAGCGCTCAAAGAGCTGATCCCAGCCACAGACGTCAAGATGGACGGCCCAGATCAGCTGTTCGAAGAAACAGCGGATTACATCCTCTTTCTCAGAAGGCAAGTCCTTGTTTTGCAGAGATTGGTCGATTTCTATTCTTCAATGGAGGAAAAAGGGTGTCTATTGTGAAGAAATAAATGGCTGAAATGCTTTCGAATGGTGGGCGGGAATCTCAACGCGCATTTCGGAATAGGGGTTTGAGAATTCGCGTTTTGGGATGGTTGATAGATTCCCGCCTGGAGATAATGCGCGCACGGGCTCTCGGTGCTCACTAATTTCGTTTTATTAGTATTTTTTTTTTGTATTTTATTTGTATTTGTTACTTTCTTTTAACAGAATTAATTAGAAGATCTTCGATCTGCTTTGCAAAGTATCCTCGGGTTTTTCAGTTCAGACGAGTGGGGCCCATGGCTCGGTAATCCAGACCGTTGGTCTGTTGAGTCTCACGGTGGATGGACCACAACCCAAGGTATCCGAATTTGGTCTCCTTCCACTCGAATTTGGACCGTTGCTGTAATACTCTCTTTAACCTTCTATTCGTAGGACATAAATAGAACGGTTGGGATTGAAGGCATTGTCCATTCACGGGGCGATCTGTTATGCCAATGGTTTGGATTACTTGACCATGGGTCCAATTTGGGGCATTGCATAGCTTACAGGTTTTCAATTGTGACATGTGGGGCCATGGTTCGGTAATCAAAACCGTTGTTGTGTATGGACCTTTGTGGATGAATCATACCCTAAATATCTCCACCGTTGACGATGGTAATGGTCTACGATTAGACGGGTAGGAAGGGAAATACAGTAATGACCCACTTTCAACTGGGAGAAAAGTCCCAAAGTTGAGACTTCTAAGAGATTCTTGAGTAATGGACCGTTAACACAGTGGACCCCAGTAAACCAATGGTCTGGATTACCGAATCATGGCCCAACTGATTGCAATTGAAAACTCGCGTGTGTTTTGCAATGCGTATCTTAAGCCCGAACATTGTGCATTCCACTAGCGTTTCGGTTATTCTACACGTTGATGGCTCATGGTTCGGTGATCCAAACCGTTGGTATCATAGGCCTCACCTTGGATGGCCCATGGGATAAACCTTCGCCAGATGATCTCTTGGTTGAGTGTGGACCGTCACTGTATTTTCTTTTTTAACCGTCTATTTTCTAGCCACATATTGTTTAAGATACTCTTCATATGGAAGTCTGTTGTACAACTGGAGTTGGGCCCACAATATCAACAGTTTGGATAACTTGAAAGTGGGCCCCACTTATAAAATATCTTGGGTTACAGTGAGAGCATGGAATAAGATGCAGTACTAACGGTGCAGCAACACCCTTTGGTACACGTGAGATTATGTGGTCATGGAGAGCAGGGAGTCACATAGATATCTCTGTGCCTGGGGTTATTTGCAATCTATAGAGATATCCTACACAAATCCACTCCGTCCAACTGTTTCTAAAGATCACAATAGAACAGGATTCTAAAATTCAGTAAGATCCAAAACTCAGGTGGGCCACACCAACAAAACAGTGGGAACAACAGCGTCCGCTGTTGAAACCCTCTTGCAGATAACCATGATCCTTATATGCCATCCAAACCGTTCATAGAATTATTACCACTCAGATAAACTGTAGAAACAAATATCATCCTGATACAAAGCTTCTGTCATCACCAGGGGTTCAATCCCCACTGTTTCGTGTGGTATGGCCTACATGAGTTTTGGATCTGCCTGATTTTTAGCATGCTGTCCTATTGTGACCGTTCAAAACAGATGGAGGGAGTGGATTTATCATAGACCTCTCTATGGGCTCCACGCACCACCGACAATCCACTGTTTGGAGGGTAGAGCTGTACACTGAGTGGCACTCGGTCGAGCTTGGCACAGCTCGACTCGGCTTGCCAGTAGCTAACCCCTGCTTGAAATCTGCTTGTCTCGGTCCTCAAGCCTGACCGGCCAGATCGGGTCAGTTTGAGTAGAGTTCGAGCATACATAGTATTTTCTCAAACACATAGAGTACATCTTTAATTTCTCACGGAATGCAAAATGGTGATGGCAGTTTACAGGTATTCCATCGGATACTTTATGGGCAACATCAAAATTAAGATATGAGAGTAGTTTTATAATATAATTTATTTTTTTAATAAATAAATAAATTTTAGTGATTTGTTTCATATCCATTCCTTCCTTGTCACTGGCCAATTCCACAGAGAATGAATGTACTTGAAACAGAACTTTTTTGAGTCATTTCATCAAAAGCCCGGTGAGCAGCATCATCAAAATAACTGAGTTATCGAGCTGATTCAATCCAAATTGATTCGTGTGGAGGTTCAATCCAAGTCGAGTAAAGGTGGGCAAGCGCGAACTCAGCTTGAATTTTTTTCAAAATCCGAAGTCCAACTCAACTCGATTTGACTTCAACTTTGAGCCAAGGCTAGTGGAGCTTTTCCGAATCAAGTGGATTGAGTTAGCCGAGCTAACTCGACTCGTGTACAGCTCTAGTGGAGGGCAATGGACGTGGATTTCCTATGCTGCCTGTGACCGGTGACCCCCACAGGAAGTTTCTGTCCAGTGACCCCCACAGGAAGTTTCGGTTGCGGAGCTATGTGGGCCCCACAGATATGCCCGTGAGAAATCCTCTCGGTTTCTCAGGCTCACAATTAGATGGGAACGGAAAAAATCAGGCAGATCTAAAACTCAGGTGGGACAACATGTCAAGAAACGGAGGGGATTGAACACCCACCATTGGAAACTTTGTGGGCCCACAGAAGTTTTAAAATAGAATGGTATTTGTAATTACAGTTTATAATATAAGGGGAAATAACCTTAGGGCTTGTTTGGGAGCGTGGATTTGGAACCCCCTGGATTGGCAATCCTCCCTGTGTGTTTGGCACCCTGGAGTGTGAATCAACTTTAATTCAAAAATACCTATGCATGGTATATTTACATGCGTTTGAGTTTAATTACTAAATCAACTTTAATATCCCCAATTAGTGAGATATATAATTTTTGACACTATGGTTGTGATAAGCCTGCTGAAATATATGTTTTGCTTAAAAATGATGAAATTCAAAGTCTGGGATAGACCGCAAGCACAAGATTATGTCTGAGTGACTAACCAACGATTTTTAATTGTTGATTAATATGGACAATGTTTGGAGGGTGATGGACAATGTTTGGACGGTGTTGATTTACATGGACAATGTTTGGACAGTGCTGATCATCATTAGTGGGCCATGTGCCCAATAGAATGATAGTGTACAGTGACACACTTGTTACACACGTGCAACTATTGAAATGATTTTAAGTGTAATCCAAGCTCTCACCGTGGATTGCAAACCCCCTCAAAGAGGGGATTAGAAAACCCCTGGATTTGAAACCCCCAGTTACTTTATGCTACCAAACAACCAAGGGGATTTGAAACCCCCTCCAATCCCCTCCAGTCCACGGTGCCAAACGACCCCTTATCAACGGATTGGATGGCATATAAGCATCGTTGTTGCTCCAAGAAAGTTTGGATTGAGTTTGGATTGTGGATATTTTTGTTCTCAATATTTCCTATCATGTGGCTCACATGAATCTTGGATCTGACTGATTTTTGGATTCTTGTTCTACTATGAGCATGTGAAACCGATAGACGGAGTGGATTTCTCACGGGCATCTTTGTAGGCCCCACAGCTTCCGACCACAGGAACTTCATGCAGCCGGGGTACAGGCAATTCGCATCCCCCTCCGATCTAGTTGAGCGGGAATCCCTATGCAGATTTGAAAAGGGTATGTGCGGGAGTCGCGTTTTGAATGTGCATGTTGATTCCCTCCCATCAGCAATGGAAGGCTGACAGCCAATGGGGCACAATCTCCTCCTTGCACTGGCAACACTAGTCGGGTCGCGGCTTTGGCGGATGCGGTCCCTTACATCCACGCCGTCCATATGTTTTGACCACTCATTTTAGGTCTAATCCAAAAACCGAAGCAGATCACAATCTCAGGTGGACAGGAAAGAGTGATGATTGAACATTAAAACTTCTTGTGGGCCACAAAAGTTTTGGATCAAGCTGCTATTTGTGTTTTCTCTTCATCCAGAACTGTGTAACCTAATCAATGGGTTGGATGGCAAATAAACATTATAGTGGGCTTGAGAAAGTTTTTAATGGTGGCCTGGTGGGCATTCAATCACCATTGTTTTCCTGTGGTGTGGTCCACCTGAGATTTGGATCAACGTTATTTTTAAAATCATGCCCTGAATGATTGGATAGAGTGGATATGCAACACATGCATGGAGGTATACAAGTCGGTCAGGTTTTTTATGTGGCCCAACCTATGTATGTGTTGTATATCCATACCGTTCATCAGTTTTGTCAGCTCATTGCCAAGAATTCTGGCGTGAGCTTAACATGTGAACCATTATCCTGTCGCCTCCATCCAACCCACCTAAAATTCATCAAACCCAGACCCAAATTGACCTGACTGACTAAATTGTAATCGGGTCGGGCATGGTTGACCCACTTTAAAATTTTCAACGGTTAGCATGCCACACTCAGTTTTTGGGTAAAAAGAAATAAAATAAGAAGTGCGGTCCAGTGGTACTGGGATATCGTGGGCCCACGAGATGTATAACTGACATGCAAGATGCAACCCGTCCATGAGATGCATCACCTCATTTTACCGACCGGCACCGATTGGGTACTACCCCCGCCAGTACCTAGCTAGGGACGGATTGACCTATCAAGCTTCCGTGGAGTCCACTGTTATGTATATGTTTTATCTACGCCATCCATCCATTTTGAAAGACCGTATTGTAGATCGTCTTGTGGCACGAGACCATAAATGAAGAACACTGAACGTTCAAATTGACCACACCGCAGGAAGCCGAGGAGATAGAAAGCTTGTCATCGATGACGTCCTGGTGTGTGTATATATATATATATATATATATATATATATATATATATATATATATATATAGGAATGCTCAGCTACGCACCGTTTCGCATGTCATTACGTGCGAACCTTCCTATCAACCGTTGGATAAGGTAGACGGTCTGGATGAAGGCGCTCTTAGGGTGAGCTTAAAAAAGCGAGTTTCCTTCTCTCTCACGCCTCTTCACCCTCTATTGGAAGGATGCGGCGAAAGCCTTTTCACATAAAATTCTTTCGCTAGGATGCTAGGTGGGTCCCACCAAGATGTTAATGATAAATCCACGCCGTCCATACATTTTTAAAAATAATTTTATGGTATGAAACCAAAACTGAGGTAAATCATATTCTCGAGTGGGCCACACAGTGTTGATTGAACTCTCACCAATAAAAACTTCTTGGGGCTACCAAATTTTTAGATCAAGCTGATATTTGCTTCTTCTTTTTTTTCCATCATCCAGGTCTGCATGACCTAATCTAAAGGTTGGATGTAAAATAAATATCACGGTGAGCCCTAAAAAATATTTAACGGTGAGAATCATTATCAGTGTTGCTTCCTGTGGTGTGGTCCACTTGAGATTTGGATCTGCCTTAGTTTTGGGATAATGCCCTGAAATGATAAGGAAAAATGGATGGAAGGGGTAGATTTCTCAAAAACATAATGGTTGGCCCCACCTAGATTTCCAACGAACTTTGCAAATTTCGAGTGCAATTAGGGGGCAGATTTTATTTCCGGTGAAAGCCTTTCGCAAGAAGTTCCTGCGCAAGGATGCTGGGTGGGGCCCACCACCATGTTTTTGGGAAATATACTTCGTTCATCCGTTTGTCAAGCTCATTTTAGGAAAATCGACCAAAAACGAGGTGGATCCAAAACTAAAGTGGGTCAGGCGAGAGAGAAAATTGGAGAAAGAAATACCTACCGTTGAAACCTTCCTAGGTTCCGCCTTGATGTTTATATGCCATCAAAACCGTTTATAAGGTCATTAGCACAGGAATGAAGTGAAAATATAGAAAAATTATCTTGAAAAAAAGCTTTTATGATCATAAAAATGTTTCAACGGTTCTCATTGAAACCCTACTGTTTCCTCTCATGTGGCCCAGTCGAGTCTTGGATCCACCTCATTTTTTGTCGCTTATTCTAAAATTAGCTTACAAAATGGATGAACGGAATATATTTTCCAAAAACATGGTGGTGGCCCCCACCCAGCATCCTTGCCTAGGAACTTCTTCCCAAAGGCTTTTGCAGGATATCTGCGTCACCACAGGTTGACGCGGATTGGATATTGGCGTAGGTTGAGTAGCCAAAGACGACTGAAGCGATGTCACCAAGTTCTGTGTGCCCCACATGATGTATGTGTTGTATCCCTGCCGTCCATACATTTGGAGAGATCATTTTAGGATATGGTCCAAAGAATGAGGTAGATCCAAGGCTGGGGTGGACCCCACCATAGAAAAGTGGTGAGAGTGACGCCCATTGTTGAAACCTTCAAAAGGTCCACTGTAATTTTTATTTGAGATCCAATCTATTCATGTGTTAACGCAGACATGTGATGTAGAGCAGGTCGTGGACAATTACATGGCAAAGATGGATCAGAAAAGGCCCGGTCGGCGACAAAAGTGATCTGGATCATCAGACCTTCAATCAGGCGTATCTCGCAATCCAGGATGAGTTAGCCGACGTAAAATATATGATTTTGGGGTAGAACGAGCTACTTTAGCCAACCAACCATGCTATGCTGGGTTGCGACGCTCGGAATTGCGAGAAACCACTGATTCGACGGTCGTTTCCCTGTTTCAATTTCGTTTTTACTATAAATAGTAAGTTTTAGTTTGACTATAACTCTTCATCCGTTGGGCTTTAGGAGTTGCGCCCAACGTGAAAAGAGCTTAGAATAATTAGGGGAACGGTTTGGTGAAGCCAAATAGGACACTTACTATTTTTGGCCAAAAAACTTGCGCACTAGTAGACATCACGACCGTCTATAAATAGTAAGTTTACTATTTATAGTAAGTTGCGAATTCTAGGAGTTTTAGTTGTAGTTTGATTATGATTTCTTTCCCATTGCTTAGTACCCTTATTTAAAGGGTTGTGAACTCATTTTTATGCATTCATTAATCTATTTCGAATTTATTAGAATTTATTTCTATTTTCTGCTCTATTTTCTCGTGGATTCGAGAAAGTCTCTGTGATGAGTTCAGAGAAGTTCCATGGATTCGGAATAGTTATCCTCTTGAGGAAGACGGTGCTCGACCTCACGTCCTCCCCTGCGTCAGTTTAGTATCAAAGCGAGGCTTCTCCTCGGATCGATGACTTCTAACGACGTGTCGGGCAACAATCCCATAGGCAGTGCTCCAGGGAATTTGCCTTTAACGGCGGAAACTTTCCAAGCAGCGCAGCAAGAGAATCAGCAAGCCATGCAAGGGCTACAGGCTTCCATGGACCGCATAGCGAATCTCTTGGCAGAAACCCTAGGGTAACTCCATGTTCCTGGTTGTAATCCTCCACCGCCAATTGCTGAGACTCGTAATCGGCCTGATCGCAGAATTATACCGGCAGTGCATCCAAGGGTCATGCCTGAGGACGGGGGCTCCAGTGAGGAGGACATCGACGACATAATCTTCCAACACCCCAGACCAGGCGGCGATCGAGTAGATCGAGAATTCAAGATACAGGTTGATATTCCTAACTTCAATGACCAACTACACATTAAGGATTTCCTCGATTGGCTTTCTGAAGTTGAGCGATTTTTTGACTATATGGACATCCCTGAAGCAAAGAAGGTCAAGCTGGTGGCCTACAAGTTGAAAGGAGGAGCGTCAGCTTGGTGGGAACAACTGCAACTCGCACGAACCAGGCAGATGAAAGCACCAATCCGCACATGGCAGCGGATGAAGCAGCTACTACTCGCCCGATTCCTCCCTAGCGATTACGATCAGGTATTATTCCAACAATACCAAAATTATCGACAGGGTAGTCGGTCGGTGAGAGAGTATGCAGAAGAATTTTACCGCCTAGCGGTGCGTAACGATTTGGTTGAGACTGAATCGCAGCAAGTCGCCCGATTCAACGGTGGATTGCGTATAGCGATTCAGGATCGGGTCCAGATGCAGTCCGTCTGGACGATGAATGATGCGATCAAGTTGGCTACTCGGGCAGAAATGCAACTTGAACGTCCTAACACACGAACCTATCCTATTGCAAGGATTACTACGGCAGGTCCACCTCAAGGAGCTCCAAAGCCTAAGGGGAAGGAGCCCGTAGGAGCACGCACTTAACCTCCTACGTCTGAGAATCGAGATCAGGGAAGTGGGCTAGTTAGACCCCAAAGGGGCGTCTCGACTGCTGCTGGTCCAAGTAGAATTTCGAACCCTTATGCTTGGCCAAGGCCCGACAGCTGCTATCGTTGTGTCCAGCCCGGCCACCTGTCAAATACTTATCCCCAAAAAGTGGCAAACCTCGCCATTAATGATGGTAGTGCTGATAACGCTTATGAAGATCCAAATATTGAAGAACAGGAGCATACCGCCGAAGACGAGGTACATGATTCAGATTGGGTTCAGCAAGATCACAGCGAGTTGCTCGTCGTGAGGCGGCTATTATATGCGCTAAGAAAAGAAGTGCATCCACAGCGGCATAACATCTTCCGCACTAGGTGTACGGTGAATCGAAAGGTTTTTGATGTGATCATTGACAGTGGAAGCAGCGAGAACACATCTCCAGGGGCATGGTGAAAAAATTACAATTGAAAACAGAGCGTCATCTCTCTCCATATACAATCAGTTGGATCAAGAAGGTCAGCGAAACAAAGGTAACTGAATGGTGCACCATATCTTTTTCAATTGGCAAACATTATAAGGATAAAGTAGTATGCGATGTGGTTGATATGGAAGTATGTCACATACTACTCGGTCGACCTTGGCAATCTGACCATGACGTCACTCATAAAGGGCGAGATAACATATATATCTTCGTCAAGGACGGCCGGAAGACCATATTGGCCCCTATGGATCCAGAAAGACCACCTGAAACTCTTAAAGTGGAAGTCATTTTCTCTTAACCATTCGGGACTTCGTGGAAGAATCCAAAGAAACAGGACAGACTTATGCATTAATTGTGAAAGGGGAAGAACTCGAGCCTACCATCATCCCTGAAAGACTAAGGCCCTTGTTATATGAATTCCAAGAAATCTAGCCCAAGGATCTTCCCGATGGGTTACCCCCTATGTGAGATATCCAACACCATATCGACTTTGTCCCTGGGTCCAGTTTACCTAATCGTTCTCATTATCGAATGAGTCTGAATGAGTGTGAGATTCTGCAGGGACAAGTGGAGGAACTGATCCGTAAGGGTCTTATTCGAGAAAGCATAAGCCCATGTGTTGTACCAGCTCTGCCAACTCCAAAGAAAGATGGGAGTTGGCGCATGTGTGTCGACAACCGAGCCATCAACAAGATCACCATAAAATACAGGTTTCCTATACCACGGTTGGATGATATGTTGGATATGCTAGAGGGTGCAAAAATATTCTCTAAATTGGACTTAAGGAGTGGCTACCATTAGATTCGAATACGGCTGGGTGATGAGTGGAAAACAACCTTTAAGACCAAGGAAGGATTGTACGAATAGATGGTCATGCCTTTCGGTCTTTCTAATGCGCCTAACACATTCATGAGGTTGATGAACCAAGTTCTGAAACCTTTCATTGGGCGGTTCGTTGTGGTTTATTTCGATGATATTTTGATATACAGTCAAGACGAAACCACCCATATGGAGCACCTCAAGAAGGTCCTTAAGTGCTCACTGAAAATAAACTGTACCTCAATTTAAAAAAGTGTAGCTTCATGACTGATAGCCTATTGTTTCTGGGTTTTGTAGTTACATCCACGGGCGTTTGAGTGGATGAGGAAAAGGTGAAGACAATCAGAGAATGGCCGGTTCCCAAAAATATTCACGAAGTGCGAAGTTTCCATGGACTACCGACATTCTATCGTCGGTTTATGAAAAATTTCAGTACCATTGTGTCACCGATCACAGATTGCATGAAGAAAGGGCAGTTTCAGTGGACTGATGAAGTTGACAGGAGCTTTGCCAAAATCAAGCGTAGATTATCTACAACCCCGGTTCTTGTACTTCCTAACTTCGACAAACTGTTTGAAGTCGAATGTGATTCCTCATATGTCGGGATTGGGGGAGTTTTATCTCAAAAAGGTAGGCCGGTAGCCTTCTACAGTGAGAAACTTAGTGATGCACGCAAGAATGGTCTACATATGAGATCGAGTTGTACGTGATGGTCTAGGCACTGCGACACTGGTGACATTATTTGATTTAAAGGGAATTCATACTTTATACGGACCATCAAGCCCTCAAATTTATTAATAGTCAAGCTAACATTAACCGTGTGCTTGTTAGATGGATCTCGTTTTTACAGGAATTCGCATTCGTGCTAAAGCATAAGTCAGGGCAACAAAATAAAGTAGCCGATGCGCTGAGTCGCCGTGTAACTTTGTTAGTCACTATGAGCAATGAAGTTGTCGGGTTCGATCGCCTCAAAGACATATATGCCGACGACGACGACTTCAAGGACGCATGGGTTAGATGTCAGGAAGGTCACCCCGGTGACTTACATATACAAGACGGGTTCCTTTTCAAGGGAAATCGACTATGTATCCCAAAGAGCTCGCTAAGGGAACAGATAATCCAAGAGCTATATGGAGGTGGCCTCAGTGGACACCTTGGGCGAGACAAGACGCGAGCTCTTATAGAAGAACGGTATTACTGGCCGCAATTGGTACGTGATGTGGGAAAGGCAGTCCAACGTTGTTATATTTGTCAGACTTCTAAGGGGCAATCTCATAATACGGGCCTCTACACCCCGTTACCCGTGCCTGACGGCCCTTGGAAGGATTTATCTATGGACTTTGTGCTTGGTCTCCCACGAACACAACGCGGCATGGATTCGGTGTTCGTGGTAGTAGATCATTTTTCCAAGATGGCGCACTTTATTCCATGCAAGAAGACTCTCGATGCAACACACGAGGCGAATCTATTCTTCAGAGAAATTGTGCAGCTACACGGGTTTCCAAGACTATTACTTCCGACCGTAACACGAAGTTCATAAGCCACTTTTGGCGGACTTTGTGGACTCGATTCGATACACGTCTTCAGTTCAGCAGCGCATACCACCCACAGACTGACGGTCAAACTGAGGTTGTGAATCGCACGTTGGGAAACCTCCTTCGATGTATTTCAGGAGAAAAACCGAAGCAGTGGGATTTTGCCTTGTCTCAAGCGGAGTTTGCATTCAACAACATGGTGAACTGCTCGACAGGGAAATCCCCGTTCCAGGTTATTTACGGACGAGTACCTCGCCATACACTAGACTTGGTCCCTCTGCCCAAGCTCCCAGGCATGAGCATTGCAGCAGAACATATGGCAGACAAATCATGGGCATTCATGCAGAGGTACAGAACAAGCTACATGCCTCGAACGAAAAGTACAAGGAGCAAGTGGACAAGCATCGGCGACAGAAAGTGTTCGAGGTGGGCGACCAAGTAATGGTCCATCTGGACAAAGAAAGATTTTCGACCGGAACGTACAATAAGTTGAAGAATAAAAAGATTGGACCGGTACCAATCATCCGAAAGATCAATGACAACGCTTATGTTGTTGATCTTCCAGATGATATGGCGATTTCACGGACTTTCAATGTCGCGGACCTGACCGAGTATCATGAACCAGCGCATAATGATAACTCGAGGACGAGTTCTTTTGAAGTGGAGGAGACCTATGTAGAGCGGGTCGCGGACAATTACATGGCAAAGATGGATCAGAAAAGGCCCGGTCGGCGACAGAAGTGATCTGGACCTTCAGACCTTCAATCAGGCGTATCTCGCAATCCAGGATGAGTTAGCCGATGTAAAATATATGATTTTGGGGTAGAACGAGCTACTTTAGCTAACCAACCCTATTATGCCAGGTTGTGACGCTCGGAATTGTGAGAAACCCCTGATTCGACGGTCGTTTCCCTGTTTTAATTTCATTTTTACTATAAATAGTAAGTTTTAGTTTGACTATAACTCTTCATCCGTCGGGCTTTAGGAGTTGCGCCCAACGTGAAAAGAGCTTAGAATAATTAGGGGAACGGTTTGGTGAAGCCAAATAGGACACTTACTATTTTTGGCCGAAAACCTTGCGCACTAGTAGACATCATGACCGTCTATAAATAGTAAGTCATGAATTCTAGGAGTTTTAGTTGTAGTTTGATTATGATTTCTTTTGCATTGCTTAGTACCCTTATTTAAAGGGTTGTGAACTCATTTTTATGCATTCATTAATATATTTCGAATTTATTAGAATTTATTTCTATTTTCTGCTCTATTTTCTCGTGGATTCGAGAAAGTCTCTGTGAGGAGTCCAGAGAAGTTCCGTGGATTCGGAATAGTTATCCTCTTGAGGAAGACGGTGCTCGACCTCACGTCCTCCCCTGCGTCAACATGAAAGAAGGAAAAACACAAATATTATCTTGATAGAGAGCTTTTGTGGCCCTCGGAACTTTTTAATGGCGGGCGTCACTCTCCCCGCTATTTTCTGTGGTGGGGTCCACTAGATCTTGGGATCTGACTCATTCATTCGATCATGCCCTAATATGATCTCCCCAAATGGATGGTCGGTGTAGATACAAAACATACATCATGGTGTGGCCCACAGAACTTGATGACATTCACTTCGTCAGGGAGTCTGTGGACGCATACCGCGTCCCACCTCTGCCCATCTCTGGAACGGGAGGTAGCTTTGAGTGGCCACGGTTATGTTTTTTACGGTCTTATCCACACCATCCATCCATTTTTTTTCATCATTTTAAGCTATTAGCTCAAAAATGTGGCAGATCCAAGATAGATGTGGGCTACACAGTGAGGATTAAACCCTTACCGTTGAAAAATTCATGGGGGCCAAAGAAGTTTTGGATGGAGCTGATATTTATGTTTTCTCTTCATCCAGATCTATGTAAATTTATGAATAGGTTGGATGGCAAATATAAATCACGGTGGGCCCTAGAAAATTTTCAACGGTGAATTATTATCACCGCTGCTTCCTATGGTGTGGTCCACTTGAGCCTTGTATCTGTCTAAAATTTGGTTCTATGCTATACAATGATGCTAAAAAATCGATGAATGGTGTGGATAAAACCCATACTTGAGTACTAGATCTTGTTCATTTTTGGCCCCATGTCCTAAAATGATCTCACAAATTGGATGGATAGATTGAATTTCTCATAAAATTGACGGTGGGCCCCACCTAGGTTTCCAACGTAGGAACTTCCTGCAAAAGGCAGGAAATCGGTGTCCCGATTCTCTCACACACAAGCCCCCCTCTCATATTCTCTCTCTATCCTAAAAGAAAATCTTCTCTCAAACCCACCCTATCAAAAACACCATAAACCTCTCTCTCTCTCGGCTCGACATCCGTGATAGCTTTCTAATTGTGCCATTCTTCCGTTCTCCCAGAATTTGGTCTCTCTCTCTCTCTCTCTCTCTCTCTCTCTCTCTCTCTCTCTCTCTCTCTCTCTTCCCCCTTCTCTATTGTTTTGGATCGGTTAGGGCTTCCAAGATTTGGGAAAGCTAAATCTGGTTAGAGTTTTGATATTCCGATTTCTGCAATGTGTAAAAATAAAAAAATAAAAAAATTTAAAAAGAAGCTTAATTAGAAACAATCAGATTTAAAGAGATATCATGAAATTGACCAAAAAACAGTTTTTCCTTTTCCTTTTGATTGAAAAAAACCAAACTTAAGTAGCACAACCTTTAAGAGAAACTTCACCTTATAAACTTATAAGGAAAAAAAATGATAACATTGCCTTAAAAAAACATATCCAAAAAAAGCAATGTGTATCAATGAATAATTATAATAATAATCTATTTAGCATAGGCAATGAGATTGAATTAATTACAAGTGAAGTGATATAAGATTTTAAATATGAGAGAGTTGAAGATGTTATTCTCAGCACATGCGGGAGTCATGGTGGTCTAGGAAGAGATCCGTTCCACTCATTAGATGGGTCCACCATGAATAACACCTTACCCAAAATCAAGCCCTGGTTGTAACAAAAAAAAGGACTAATAGGTTATTCAATGTACATGCTAGTACAATTGATGGGATTTTTTTCTGGTCCAGGGACTGTTGATAGTGGGACCCACCTGATGAGTGTCCTAGATCTTGAAAATGTGTACCACATTGACACAATTGTGACTAATGTTATCCTAAATCTCTACTCCCGCAAATCCCCTAACAAATGTCAACATGTAATTTCTTTTTTAGTTTAGATGAGTCACTCTCAAAGGCCGTGTAGAATGAAATTATTGTTCTGTGCAGTACTTTTGCTATTTTCTATTCCTCATATTGGACTTGGACAATGCCTCTGAGAAAGCATCAATTTTTTTTGTAGGTCATACTACTATTAACAAATGAATGCTAATGGAGAGGATCCCATTAAGGCAACTGAATCATGTGAATAAACTATTTTTAGAAGTGAATGGATTCCTGAAGTAGAAGAATCTAAAAAACCAATTGTAGGGAAAACTATATTCTCTTCATTGGAAGAAGCCTATGAATTTTACAATAACTATGCTGTAAGTGCAATAGTTATTTGCCCCTTTGGTTGTCAAATTTTGTAGTGCCAAAAACACAATCTATGTCTTGTGTAGCATGTTATGTTCAAGTCACTACATCAATGCTACAAGCTAAGAACGGTGATCTACTTCAAAAAGTTCAAGTTCAAGTTATTTGTCTACTTCTGCAAGCTTCAATGATCAGAATATTTCAAGAGCTACATCAGAAGACAAGTTCTTGTTCAAGTCTCAAGTACAACTCAAGATCAAGTATAACTCAAGATCAAGTACAACTCAAGAATAAAAGTACAAGATGAAGTCCAAGCTTTATAAGATCTCAAGTTCAAGATACATCAGAGATCTCAAGCTTCACAATCTTCAAAGGTCAACCATCATCTTAAGAAATGAAGACTCAATGTCCATACTTCACATTTAAGGTATAAGTGACCTTAGTTTGACCTTAGAGTAGGTCATTTTGTATACATAATTCAAATCGAATATTTTTATAAGTGTTTGGTCTATTCTTCGACTAGTCCTGGACTCTGTTCGACTAGTCCTAGAACTGGTTCGACCAGTCCAAGAAATCCCAAGACCAGTCCTAATTTGTTGCAAATTTTCAGAATTTTTTGGTTGAGCTTCGACCAGTCCTAGAATCTGCTCGACCGGTCGTAGGAACAGTGCCGACTCATTCACGACCAGTCCTGCAGCTACGACTCAAATTCCAACAACCATTCTTAGTTCCTCATAACTAATCATGTAGGCCTCACGACCAGTTGTGGACACCCTACGACCAGTCGTGTAACGGTTTTATCCGATCGTGCTTAAAATTTCAAAATGCAGTTCGACCTACGACTAGTCGTGGTTGCCACAATACCAGTCGAAGATGCAATTTCTGTAACTATAAATAGAACACGAATTTCAGAGTTTCTCAATTCAATTTAAGAAAAATCAAGGCATCACTCTGAGATAAGTTTGTATTAATTTTTAAGCTACGCTGTGCATATTTAATATTATCTTTGTTAGCTTTATTTATTTGATTTTGTTTTTGCATTCCAATCTAAATTGAAAAGAGGAATTGCTGTATTCCTTCTTCTTGGAATCAAAATCAAATAGAGCTAGCCCAACTGATTTAATTTAAAATCAATTAGAAATTAGAACCATATCAAAGTGAGTATTGGACATTGAACTTCTATATTCGAACTTCTACTCCGATTGGTTCTTCCGGGCTACAACGAAAGGAGAAATCCAGGTATTTTACTTTATTGTAAATTTCCTTATTTTTGGTTTTTATTTGAGATTAAGCCAAAAAAATCTCAATCTAGTGGTTATCTGAGGAGAGCCAGAAAACTCAGAAGTGTGGTTTTTTTCTAATTGTGTAAGCCCATTTGAAAGACACAATTGTGAAGGTTTTAGGTGAACCTGTGAAACCTATTTTCATAGTGAACGTTGATATCCCCTGTGTGAGGATATTAGGAGTGGAGTAGCAATCTGTGTGGCTGTTGTTTAACAGTTGGTGTACACACAGGCGAACCACTATAATTCTTTGTGTTTTGTGGTTTGAATGTTTTTTTGAATTTCTATATCTTTTATCATTCAAAGCTGTAGAATATATATGTGGATGTGAATGTCGTAATCCTTTACATTTCAAGCATTGTAGGGAATGTTGTAATGTTTAGAATTTAATTTTTGCTATTTCCTTTCAATTTGAGTTTTTGATATTCAAATTGTTCTAGTAAGGTT
>JAJHSJ010000010.1:56242306-56350667 GCA_021015155.1 Magnolia officinalis
GAAATATCCAAACTTCAGTTGAAGGAATAGACAAACTGCTACTCCTCAAGGTTTTTTTAATCAAATTCCAAATCAAGTTGAAACCTCAAGAGGATCCAGTTCTAAAAACATATTCAAAATCAAGAGCTTATCACTCAGGGTATATTGGAAACCCTTCAAGACATTTCAAAGATCATACAAGGACGTGAAAAAGGGATTCTTCCAGCCCAACATTTCCCCAATCCTAAACTGCAATATGAGATAAGTGATCCAAGCTCTTCAAATCAAATGGAGCAAACTAAGTCTATTACCATTCTTAGGAGTGGGAAATAATTGACAAATATATTCCGGTAAAGGCTGAAAAGTCTAAGGACCCGGAAGAGGACAAAAATGATAGACCTAGCACTGCTCCACAAGAATTAGAACCGGAACTTCAAGGCAAGCCATTTGCTCCATTTCTCCAACGGTTGGTTGCACCAAAACCTCTCTTTAACTCTCAGGACATTTTAAAGGTGTTGAAACAAGTGAAGGTCAATATTTCTCTACTTGATGCCGTAAAACAAATACCTTCATATGCCAAATTCCTGAAAGACTTGTGTACGACCAAAAGACAGTAAAATATTCAAAAGAAAATCTTCTTGACTGAGAAAGTATGTGCCATCCTAAAGCAAGATGTGGCATAGAAATTCAAGGATCCTGGTAACTCAACCGTACCTTGTGTAATCGAGAACTACCGAATTGAGCACGCACTTCTTGACTTAGGAGCGAGCGTTAATCTGATTCCCTACTTGGTGTATAAACAGTTAGGTTTAGGTGAATTAAAACCCACCCTAACCACACTACAACTTGCTAATCGCTCAGTTCATGTACCGAGAGGGATAATTAAGGATGTGTAGGTCTAGGTTGACAGATTCTACTACCCTGTAGATTTTATCGTCTTGGATATTGAACCCATCAATAACATGAGCACTCAGATTCCCGTCATTCTTAGTCGCCTATTCCTTGCTACTTCAAACGCAATTATCAATTGCAAGAATGGAGTCATGAGTATGTCTTTCATGAATATGACATTGGAGTTAAATATCTTTTTCAACATAGGTAGACGGTTAGAGGATGATGACGATTTCCATGACATTAACATGATCGAATCTTTCGTGGAAGATAGAATGCCTTTGACCTTATCCTCTGACCTTCTAAAGACGTGTCTGGCCCACTCCCATGATTTTGATGATAACATGATTAGGGAGATGGTTGCCATGCTTGACACTGCGCTGGTACTTGAAGTTAACCGGTGGAGGCCACAATTTGAAGAATTGCCACAATTTGAAGAATTGCCCCAAACCGAAGAAGTGCCTCTGCCGTCTAACCTTAACGCACCAAAGATTGACCTAAAACCTTTACCCTTTGATTTGAAATATTGTTATTTAGGTCAAGATGAGACATGCCCGGTGGTGATTTCATCCCACCTTGAGTAAGAACAAGAGAGTATGCTTATATCTACTCTCATTGAGCATAAGGGAGCCCTTAGATGGACGATTGCGGACCTCAAGGGAATTGACCCTTCAATTTGTACTGACCACATTTATCTCGAGGATAATGTGAAGACCTCACGGTAATCACAATGTAGACTAAATCCAAACATGAAGGAAGTGGTTAAGGCCGAGGTCCTTAAACTATTGGATGTGGGTATCATATACCCTATATTCGATAGTCAATGGGTGAGTCCAACTCAGGTGGTTCCTAAGAAGTCCAGAATCACCATCATAGCCAATGCTGACAATGAACTCATGCCAATTAGAGTCACTACTGGTTGAAAAATGTGCATTGACTACAGGAAGTTGAATACCGTCACGAGAAAGGACCACTTTCCTTTGCCCTTTATTGATCAAATATTGAAAAGGCTAGCTGGTCATTCCTATTACTGTTTCCTTGACGGGTATTCAGGATATAACTAGATAGAGATAGCTCCTAAAGATCAGAAAAAGACCACATTTACATGTCCCTATGACACCTTTGCTTACCGAAGGATGCCATTCGGACTATGTAATGCTACCGTCACTTTTCAGCGATGCATGATGAGTATTTTTTCTGATATGGTGGAGCAATATCTAGAGGTCTTCATGGATGATTTCTCTGTCTTCGGTCCATCTTTCATCGAGTGCTTAGAGAGTCTTAAATATGTACTAAAAAGATGTGAAGAAAAAAACTTGGTACTCAATTGGAAGAAGTGTCATTTCATGGTTCGTAAGGGAATTGTCCTTAGACATATTATCTCGTCCAAAGGAATCAAGGTGGATAAGGCAAAAATTGATCTTATCTATAAACTACCTCCACCCAAGAACATACGAGATGTGCAATCCTTTTTAGGACACGCCAAGTTTTATAGAAGATTTATAAAGGACTTTACTCTTCTCTCTTATCCTTTATGTAATCTACTTCAAAAAGATGCACCATACGAGTAGACTGAGCAATACCAGGAAGCTTTCACTAAGCTTAAAGGCATGTTGACCACTGCACTTATCAAACAGCCACCTGACTGGAGCCTTCCTTTTGAACTTATGTGTGACGCGTCTGATTATACTCTTGGGGCGGTCTTAGGCCAAAGAAAAGAAAAGAAGCCCTACATTATTCATTACGCAAGTAAAACTCTAAATTCTGCCCAAGTGAACTACTCGACTACAAAAAAGGAACTCTTGGCCTAGTATTCGCTTTGGACAAATTTAGGTCCTACTTGATCGGATCCAAGATCATCGTTTACACAGATCATGTGGCGCTCAAGTATCTTCTTTCTAAAAATGATGTTAAGCCCCGCTTGATAAGATGGATCCTCCTACTCTAAGAATTTGATTTAGAAATAAAGGATAAAAGGGGAGTAGAGAACGTAGTGGCTGACCATCCTTCCCGCCTTAATCCCTTGAATTCCTTAAGACTTTACATATTAATGACATGTTCCCTGATGAAGAATTGTTCAAAGTCTCTCATTCACATTGGTTCGCTGATATTGCAAATTATCTTGCCACAGGTTTCACACCGACACATTGGACTGCGCAAGATAAGAAGAAATTTTTCACCAAGGTGCGTACATTTTTTTGAGACGATTTATATTTGTTTAAATATTTCCCAGACCAAATCTTAAAGAGATGTGTGTCAGACGATGAGTATTAAACTGTCATCTCCTTCGGTCACTCACAGGCCTGTGGTGGTCACTTTTCTGCTAAAAAGACCACGACTAAGATTCTGCAGTGTGGCTGTTGCTGACCCACTATATTCAGGGACACTCATGAGTTTTGCAAAGCTTATGAGCATTGTCAGAAATTGGGGGCATTGTCCCGTCGAAATATGATGCCCTTGAACCCTATTCTTATCATAGAAGCATTTGACTGTTAGGGCATCGATTTCATGGGACCATTCCCCTAATCCTTTAGAAATCTATACATTTTGCTCGTCGTAGACTATGTCACTAAATGAGTAGAAGTGATCCCGTGACGGAACAATGACCATAAAACGGTCATTAAATTTTTAAAAGAAAACATCCTTTCTCGGTTCGGAACACCTCGAGCCATTATTAGTGAAGGGGGCTTACATCTTTGTAATAGGCCATTCGAGAATTTAATGAAGAAATATGGTATCTCTTATAAGGTGAGCACTCCATACCACCCACAAACAAGTGGGCAAGCTGAGATTTCCAATAGGGAGATCAAACTCATCTTGGAAAAGATGGTTAACCCTAACTGTAAGGATTAGCCAATCAGATATGGGCTTACCGTACTGCATTTAAGACCCCTATTGAAATGTCTCCCTTTAGACTTGTCTATAGGAAAGCCTGCCACTTGCCTGTGGAGTTGGAACATAGAGCCTACTGGGCAATCAAAAATCTAAACTTTAATCTGGACAACGCTGGCTCGCTACGCAAACTTCAGTTAAATAAACTTGAAGAAATCTGGAACGATGCGTACGAGAACTCAAGAATTTATAAGGACAGGATGAAGGCGTTTCATGACCAACATATTCTTCGAAAATCATTCACGCCAGGTCAAAAAGTCCTTTTGTATAATTCTCGGTTACATCTCTTTCTGAGTAAGCTTCGATCTCGTTGGACCAGTCCTTTCACTGTTATCAATGTTTATCCTCATGGGGCTGTCGAGATTCGGAATCCAAACAATGACAATGAGTTTAAAGTAAATGGACATCAATTAAAGCCATTTGTTGAGGAATTTGATTCAGAGAACATGTCCATGCCTCTGAATGATCCTGTTTACCAGGATTGATCTCCTAGTCTGATGGAGGTATATGTAGGTTTACTGCTTTTATAGGACTAGGGTGGTTTGCTTTTTATCATTCTAGGATAGTCGGCTTTATGTCGTTAGGGTAGTTTGCTTTCCAATTATTTTAGGATAGTTTTCTTTTGTTGGTTTAACTCTTGTGCCGAGCCACATTCACACTAAGATCTCTTTGGAAAAAGCCATTCAATATTCTCGTCAGGTACTATCTTTCCATCACTTCTCCTTTACTTTCGTTGTCTCATGTGCATTGCATGTTTATATCTTTTACATTGAGGACAATGTAGATTTTAGGTTGGAGATGGGAGATTAGGTTATCTAATCAGTATTTTCTTGGTCTTGAGCAAAAATTGTGAATTTTAAAAAAAAAATTTGGAAATTTTATGAATTCGAAGTGATTTTAATGACCATTTTTTATTTAGAAGTAATAAATACGTAATGTTGGTAATTTATGACTCTTGGATTTAGTTATCTGTTAGATTTCACAGTTAAGTTTGAATTAATAATCCATGATTAGAAGTTTTAAACATTGATTGAGTCATGATTTCACATGTCACATCTAGCTTATACATTAAGGTTTCAGTTCGATATTGAATTATTAACCTGGTAACCGCTAAGCATGGAAGGAACCAACCTGGGAAATTTGTCCATCATGTTCACTGAAAAAACAAGAGAATACCCAGCTAAAAAAACAGTTGTCAAAAAAATAGCTACCTGTTAAAGATCTTTAAAAAGGTTGACCCAGCGTGAAGCCATCGATGGAAAAATAAAAAACTAGAAGAATAAAAAGGCTGAACTATAAGACAAGTTTTGGTTTAGGTTTAATTATCAATGTTATCATGAAAATTGACAATTAGACTCTTAATGATGATAAGCCGAGATTACACTATACACCCATGAAACTCAATGTTTAGAATTGTTCTAATCGATGGATTAATACTTTGAACTTAACTATGAAGTTTACCGTGCACTTGAGTCCAGGAGAAAGTAACACCCAACATTGATGTATCTTAGAATTCTATGATCTAGATTGCTTTTCAAAAACCGATTGAGTTTATAAAAATTTATCTTGTGGTTCTCAAATCATTTTTCGCATACTTTGCTTAGGACTAGCAAAATGCTGCTTAGGGATTGTGTTGAGGGTCAAATATTGCATATTAGACCCCCGTTATTACCTGATTTTAAGAACATGATACTGTTTAATGTCCTATTTTAATCATGTTTGTGTTGAAGGATGAATCTAAGAGCTGAGACTGAAAAAGGGTGTTAAAAGCATGGATTTAACGTTCAAGAATCACCAAAACAAGGGACGGATCTTAGGGGACCGAGATTGAAGAATTCACATGCCAAAGATCCGAGAAAATCAAGTTATTGAAGATGAAGAGGCCTAAAAGTCATCCTGAATGCAAGATCATAGGGTTTCCACCACCCATTTAGTTGGAAACTTTATATCTAGCTTGAGGACCCTAAATTAACCGTACACGTCGAATTTTAGCCATTGGATCCTTGTGAAAGTGGCCCAACGGATAGATCAGCCCATAAAACACTGATCTGGGGCCCACCTGATATCTGGATATGCTTCAATTTTGATCTCAACCCCTTAAATGAGGTGGCAAAATGGATGGACGGAGCGGATTTCGTGTAAACATCACAATGGGCCTCACTTTCCGCACGCGAGCCACACCGGTCGGTTAGCCTGGTCAAAGTCGGGCTGACCCGACACTTCTTCCGCAATACACAGCGTCTGAAAGGTGCGGACGCTGTGATCGCTAGTGGGCCACCACCGTGGATCGTCTCAATGATCCGAACCGTCCATTTGCTAGGAGGGTGACCACGACCGTACTCATGCTTTTCTTTTGGTCTCATGCACGCGTACACACGCAGATCGCCCTCAAAAGTAGGGTGAACGGCCGGGTGATTTGATACAGTGGCCGCACTAAAACTCGACCAAAACCACTCATTTTTTTTTGAAATTTCACCAGGAATCTAATGAACGGGGTGGATTTCTTCGAAAACATCACTATGGGGCCCGCCGAACACGTCAGTGTTGAAAAGGACGAGCCCCAAGTCCTAGAGGGGGAGGGGTGAATAGGACTAAGCGAAATAAAAAAATGCAGAAATATAATACAAATAGCATGAATATAAAGCAACCTTAAATGCACAAGTATTGAGAGGTTAATACAAATGTTGTTCTAAGAACACCTTACACCAAAAACCAATGGCTTATGGTAGGACAACCTGATTTCTAGAACATATGTGAGTATCGAAAACGTAAACTGATACAGAGGCAAAGGAAATAAATCAAGCTATTACAACATTCACCACATGTGCATGAAAATAAATACAACATTCAGCACATGCACATACATCACCATCATCATCCAAACTCCGAGAATTATAGTGGTTCGGGTGTGCACCAACTGTTCTCAAACAGCCACTCTACTCCACTCCCAATATCCACAACCCACGGGATATCAACTTTCACTAAGAAAGAAGGTTTTCCAAGGTTCACCTTAAAACCTTTACAATTGTATTTTCAATGGGCTATCACTATTAAAAACCCCACACATCGAGATTTTCTAGCTATCTCAGTCAAAACCAAAATGAAAGATTTTCTGGCAATCTTACCAACCACAATGTAATAAATGAATTATACTTAGCTGATGGATGATCTTCGATGTAGCCAGTAGAACTGCCTCTTTGTAGATGAAGATGTTTAATGTTCAATCTCACAGAAGAAGGGGTTCTACGTCTAGATAAATTTTAAATTAAATCCAACCTTAGGCTACTTGGATTCAATTTCTTAGATCTCACAAAGGGTTAAATCAAAATTCCCTTTATATCAAGTAGAATGGAATCAAGAGATCAAGAAATTAAGAAACCAAAAAGCTATTAAAATGATTTATAAATACATCACAATAGCTTTACAATAGTGGGGACTAATCTCTCAGAGTGGTGGCTTGAATTGGCTTGGAATGAATGAAAAAATCTGAGAAATGTCCTCTATTTATAGGCCGCAATTCGGTTCCCTCGACTGGTCTTGGGTTTCGGGTCAACTAGTCCTAGCAGAACCAATTTTTAAATTTTCTGGTGCGATCGGATAAAATAGATCCTCGACTAGTTGAGTGGCTCGCTCGACTGGTTGAGTGGCTAGTTCGACTAGTCGAGTGAATAAAAATTGCGTTGTTGGACTTTGAGTCGAGCCTTGCTCGACTGGTCGAGCAAGTATCTGCGACCGATCGAGCATGGTACTTGACTGGTCGTAAACCAAACAACTTATCCAATTTTTTGAGTAAAATTCTGGACTGATCGAGCCAGTGCCTGGACTAGTTGAACCATGACTAGGACTAATCGAAGCAAAGCCTAAAAGAAATATTATGACCTAAATAAAACATGCACTGTTAATGACCTAATCCTAAGGTCTTTCTAGGGTCATGTATACCTTAAATGTGAGTATTGAAATTGAACCATCGGTCGCTTCGGTAGATAGGTCACTTTGAAGTACATGAAGCTTGACCTCGTACACTTGAACTTGTGTCTCGAACATGTGTCTTGAAATTTAAGCTTGAGCTTGAACTTGAGCTTGAACTCGAACTTAAGCTTAAGCAAATGTACTTGAGCTTGAAATCGAACTTAAGCATGAGCAAATGTACTTGAGCTAGAACTTGAGCTTGAACTCAAACTTAAGCTTGAGCAAATGTACTTGAGCTTGAACTTGAACTTAAGCTTGAGCAAATGTACTTGAGCTTGAACTTGAGCTTGAGATAGTGTACTTGGACTTGAGTACTTCAACTTGTTCTTGTAGTTGAACATGCACAATTGTAGCACACTCAATGTCGATGTAGATAACACGAAGCTCATCTTCGAATGAAGGTGAACTTTTCATCTATTTGAAATAACACGAAGCTCATCTTCGAATGAAGGTGAACTTTCCATCTATTTGAACTTGAAGATGAACTTTCCATCTATCAAAACAAGTCAAACATTCCAAAGTGCTTTGGCACAACAAAATTTGAAAATTCAGGTTGCTAGATTTACAACATAGCGCTTACAATCTCCCTCTTTGTCCAAAAACCAATCTTCTATACCAACTTATAGAAGATTAACCTATTATAATACACAGATTCACTCAGTTCAAAAATCTTTCATATAAAATTCGACAATCACAACCCCCCCTTAATCAACTCCCCCTCAACTTGAGCAGAGTAGAGACCTGTATAAAGATAAAAAAAAAAAAAAAAAAAAAAAAAAAAAAAGAAGCAATCATATATACTCAATTTCTCCTCCTTTTTGTCACAAAATGACAAAGGAAGAAAAGATGAAAAATATATGAATGTGGTATCTAATATGTGAAGAGAGTAAGAAAGAGTGTGAAAGTTAGCAACTTAAAGCATAATAGAGTAGAGTATCCACATCACACAACTATAAACATGACCAAATGTAAGAGTTACCAAGAAAAGTAAAATTAAGTAGTTATTACAAGTCCAACACAAGAAAGAGAACTAATTAGAACCAGATGAAGAGGGAGGTGGAATGGATGGATCAATCTGGTGTAATCCCTTATTTGTGCGTCTAAAGTACTTACACATATACATCGTTTAATTATCTTAAGAAATTTTCAGTCCATCCACCTTCTCTTCTAGTGAGCAAAGGCGCTCATTAAAATCAGAAGGCTGAAAATCAGGATCAGCCTCAAGATCATCTTCTTCTAGTTCATCAAAAATGTCATCCATCATAGTGTCTGTGGGCAATGCGTCTTCCTCTCCAACTCCCTCAGCTTCCCCATCCGTTTGACCAAGTGTCAGCTTCAAATTCATCTTATTGATGTTTGAATTATTGAATGGGAGAAGTGCAATAGGTGCTTCACCGGTTGACATGACCACATTACAATATGTAGCAAGAGTAGTCATCAAATAAGCAAACGAAATGTAACTGTGACCGGGGTGAAGTTGGAATTAGATAATGATGTGACAACTCAAAGATGGAAGACATACAAGAGTACCGGACACTACAAAATGAAGAATATGAACCATAAAGGATGTTAATTCAGCTTTGTTTCTGGATTTGGGATATACATTGGAAATCAAGATACGATGCAACACTCTATATTTGGGCAACATTTGGTTGGCCCGGAGTGCATTTCCAAAGTTTCATTCCAAGTCCATATTACATAGTTTGTGAGTTAAAAGCTGTTTTTCAGATTCAGGAATTTTCTTAGCTAAGACGATTATGGGTATACCGTCGTCATTGACATTCACATAGAAGGTCAGCAATAATAAATCGATCAACCTTATATAGACCTTCTCTGAATGAGATTGTGAAAGTCAATTCTTCAATTGACACATTGCTTATACAGGCAAACATGTCCTGCGCAATGGACCGGTATGCAAGTCCGCTCCAATTCAAAATATTTTGCCATCCTATAGCGACAAGTAAAGGAATGATCTGAAATTGAGTAAGATGACTTGCATTTTACTGTCTGTTCAACAATGATCTCCTGTTGACGGAAATCCCACACATAATCGGGATCATCACCGAGAGGCCGTAAGGTTCTAACCCTAACACTAGATGTCCGAGAGCTAGAAGATCTAGTTTTCTTCAGATAGCCTTCCATAACAAGATTAAACAAGAGAATCTAGCAAAGAAGGTATGGGATGCAAACACAACAGATTTTTAGCTAGAAAACCCAACAAACCACAAGGAAAGTTGAAATAAATGCAAGATTCAAGTAAGATGAGACTCAAAGATCCTAAAACTAAAAAGAAATTGAAAATGAAGCACTTAGTTGCATGAGTCAAAGATGGGTTCGACGGGTTGAAGAAGGGCCAAGTGAGGAAGAAGAGGTTTTTGGAGAAAAATTGATTTTTCACCCTAAAAAGGGGTGTTAGCCCACGCACCACAACTGGTTGGGTACATGTCGAGTATGTGCTCGACTGGTCGTGAGAGCACAAAAATTTGCATATTTATAATATTTAAAAATAAAAATAAATTAACAAAAATACGAGCATGTATTCATGAAAATCTCAAGTAGAATTACACATACCAATATCCATTTTTAATTTGGAAAACCTATGTCTATCAAGTGGTTTAGTGAATATGTCAGCAAGTTGATTTCCAGTCTGCACATAGTCCAATGAAATAACTTTTTCTACCACTAATTCCCGAATATAGTGATACCGAATGTCAATATGTTTGGTACGAGAATGCTGGATGGGATTCTTAGAGATATTGATTGCACTAGAGTTATCACAATATAGAATCATAATGTCTTGCATAATCCCGTAATCGTTCAACATTCTTTTCATCCACGCAAGCTGAGTACAGGCATTTCCGGCTACGATATATTCAGCCTCAGTTGTGGATAGGGATACAGAACTTTGTTTTTTGCTATGCTAAGAAACCAAACAGTTCCCAACATAAAAGCAACCACCGCTAGTGGATTTTCGATCATCTATATTCTCAGCCCAGTCAGCATCTGAGTATCCAACTAATTGAATATTAGTATCATGTGGATACCATAGACCTAAATTAATCGTACTTGCGACATACCCAATAATCCTCTTAACAGCAATCAAGTGAGATTCCTTAGGATCTGATTGATATCTTGCACAGATACCTATGCCGAATGCAATATCTGGTCGACTCGCAGTTAAATATAACAGACTACCAATCATACTGCGATACAACCGAGAATCTACGCTCTTACCTGTTGCATCTTTATAAAGCTTAAGAGTTGTACTCATAGGAGTATCAAAGTGCTTACCACTTTCAAAACCAAACTTTTTAACCAAGTTTAGAGCATACTTGGTTTGAGAAATGAAAATTTCGTCTTTCAGTGGTTTCACTTGTAGACTTAGGAAGTAATTCATTTCTCCCACCATGCTCATTTCGAACTTAAACTTCATCAACTCTGCAAACTCAGTAGACAGGTTAGAACATGTACAGCCATAGATAATGTCATCAACATATATTTGTACTATAAGTATGTGTTCATTATTTTTCTTAACAAACAGAGTTTTATCAACACTCCCCATAGCAAAGTTATGACTTAGTAAAAACTTAGTCAGCTTCTCATACCATGCCATAGGAGCTTATTTTAAACCATAGAGTGCCTTTTTTCAAGCGATAAACATGATTAATGTGTTTAGGGTCTTTAAAACCCTTTGGTTGTGTAATGCCCTGAAAATCGGGGGTCGAGCATAAACTCCACTCCCAAGTTCCAACGCATCACTTATGCAACATAGATAATGATGATTGAATGTTGTTCATATTAATGAAATAAACATGAGTGAGATTATACCAAAACAACATATCATACTCCAGAGACGGTTAAATTACGCAAGCGGAAGACTGTGATAGATATATAAAATATATAAACTGTTGTACGTCTCCAGAGTATGAACATGTTACCAGGTTAAAGATAGACATGTATACACCAAAAATGAACAAAATGAATATACATGGGTGTTCCAAAAGTGTAAACTAAAGTAATCCCTATACTCCCGTCGATCAGAAGATGGTCTACATAGACCCGCCTGATAGCTGTATAAGGAGAAACCCTCCTCCTCATTATAAAAGTTCGGCTCCGCTTCATAAGCATCGCCATCATCTGAAACTCAAACAGAGTCTGTTGGTGTGTACAATACCGTCCCGTAACGTGGGAGTGAGTGATCAACTCAGTGGAATAATAAAGCAAAGATTAACATGTTATCAATTCAATCAAGTGGTAATGATAAAACAGTAAATCACACATCCCTCAGTACTCTTATTAATGCAAGTATGGTATACATGTATGATGCATGCCCTCGCCTACGCTCCCTCAGCGACTCCTTCTTACGATCGCGGCATGCCACACTCCCTCAGTACTTGACCATCAACGCCAAACGCACACGTAATGCGATGCATGAACGTGATTACCAAGTTCCTTATTAGTCATTTTCATACAGCAGGATTGAGAAACTAAGGTACCTCCCTTATATCACTTCCCAAACAAGGATCCATTCTAGGGTCGTCAGTCCTAGTAAATCTCATACAATATTGCGGTTCTAGGTTGCTGCAATGGACTCGTTGCCAAATCAGTACAGGCCTAGTGTATACTTTGATTACCATGGAAAGGCTCGTCGCCTCTACACAGGTTCAGAGTATGCTCGAGGTCACTACAAAGGGCTTGTCACCAAATTAGTGTAGGCCGGTAGCTCGAATACAGTGTCTCATACCACTGTATTCGGCTCACGAGTCTGGGTTGCTCACTAGTCACTACGGGGAGGCTTGTCGCCCCAGCGTAGGCCGACAGATCGACCACGGTGTCCCATACCACCATGTCCGACTCATGAGTCTTAGCGGATCGAGGTACCAAGGTTAACGGGGTTTCACTGGTAAGTTTGGTACCTTAGGTTCAAGCAGTAGCGTCCAAACATAGTAAATATACAATGGCCAATCGGGTTATTAGATAAGTTCGACTAGTACAAGCGTACGCTGAAGTAACCGACAAGGTACCACTGTCAACAACCATCGTATGACTCGGACTCATCGAACGTGTCTGGCGAAATGACCTCAGCTACAAAATCAAAGCCTGTTACTGATTGCCTGGACTATACAATAGCCCCAATCACATTCAATTACAACAACATATCCTAGAAGATAGTTACAGCAGTTATGAATAAAGATTGCAAATCATATAATCAAAGGTCCAATAATGTCCGCTTTAGGGCTGCCAGGGCTGTTGCACGGAATCGTTACACCACTCCCCCATCACCCTTCACAGCACAACTTAAACATGGATTTATACATATGCATTACGTAGATAAACAGACACTATAATATACGATACATGGAGGAAATCATACACATAGTTAAAGTAGTTGAGAATCATATCTCAACACCCTTATACATTTCAATTCACTAACTACCTACTCATTCAGACAATTTTACAAACATTTATACTACACTTTCCAATATACCTGTAATGTGCTAGTTAAAACACCTGTCGTAGCGAATCCTTTCACAAAGGATTTGCTACATGAACCACGATCATGCATTCACGATCAATAGTCATGGCAAGCATAAATCATGGCCCCCCCTTGAGCCATCTGTTTCGGCTCAACGGAGCACTTCCGGAGCCCCCCCTTGAGCCAAAGGTCGGACTTAAGCTCCCTGACCATGGATCTAGGTTGAGTTAAGGTTTCGTTTCAGTCGGGTTTCCAGATTGCACGTGGCGGACCAGTTTCAGTTCAACGGTCACCGAAACTCGATCAGGGCCATAAGTACACTGTGTATGAAATTTCTCCTGATCCGAGGGTGTATTTGGGTCAGATTCTGACTGTCTGATTGCTTATATTCGGCCCGCAAGCGACAAGTCTCAGATTCACATTAATTTCTAAAGGAAACCACGTTTTCTCACACTCTTCGCTCCGGGTTCAAGCGAATAGCCTCGGGACACTATCTGGAGTTGATTTCTGAGATGGTTGTCAAGTCTAGCAAGGCGGTCCTGAATATATAATTTCGTAGTAATCGGACTTTCGACGTGCGGTCCAGATCCGATACAGAGTTTCAATGTGCTCCCGAGAGCAATTGGGTAATGAGATTAATCCTAGATTTTAGGGTATCCTAGCATCACTGATGCTACAAGTTTTGGATCTTTCACATCGTATTTAAAGTGGATCAAGCGAATTTCGTAGCTAATCTAGGTTAACACTTAGTTAATTTTGTCAAACTCCTAAAGGATTTGATCCAGAGTGGTTTCTGCCTGAGGTGGTACTCAGATTTTTGTACGGATTTTTAAAGTATTGTTCTTCATCACCTAAACTTTAAGATTCCTGCCTAATATGAAAGTACTTAAAAACATTTAAAGAACAAGGTGGTGAAAGGTGAAATGGGAGATTTGGAAGGAAATGGGTTAAAAATGGATTTTGGCCTTTGGGATTGACTTTTGAGAAATTAATAAGGTGTTCGGATCGACCCATTGCCTAAGGACATCTAATTCCAAGTGGCAAAAAATTCAGGGTGTTACATGTTGTTCTACATAAACTTCTTCATGTAAATCACCGTTTAAGAAAACACTCTTGACATTCACTTAATAAATTTCAAACTTTTTGAAACAAGCAATGGATATGAATAATCTGATGGATTCAAGACGAGCTACTGAGGCAAAAGTTTCATCATAACTGATCCCTTCTATCTGTTTGTACCCTTGTACAACCAGTTTTGCCTTGTTTCTTATCATATTCCCTAACTCATCAGATTTATTTTTGAAGATCCACTTGGTTCCAATGATATGTTTATAAGCTAGTCTAGGAACCAAATACCACACATAATTTCGAATGAATTTATTTACTTCATCTTGCATGGCTACAATCCAATTTTCATCAGTAAGAGCCTCTTTTACATTGGCCGGCTCAATTTGGGAAGTGAAACACATATAATTACGTATGTTTTCCAATTGTTTTCGTGTATGCACGCCAGTGAGAGGGTTACCTAGTATTTGATTAGTAGGCTGATCTTTAATTGATCGAAGTTCAGTGTTGACTTGACTAGATGAGGAGTCAGGTTTGTCAATTATATTGACTTCATCATCTTCTGAACTTGGAGACGTTGTATTCAGGTGATCATCAATAACTACATTTATGGATTCCTGAATGACACTGGTTCTCTTGGTGAGAACACGATACGCTCAATTGTTTAGAGCATACCCTAGGAAGATCCCTTCATCACTTTTAATGTCAAACTTTCCTAAATTTTCGTGGTCAAGCAATATATAACACTTACTGCCAAAAACTCGAAAGTATTTAACTGTGGGCTTCTTGTTAAACTACATTTCATATGTTGTCTTATCTTTTGATTTTCTGATATAAACACGGTTATTATATAGCATGAAGTGCTCACAGCTTCAGCTCATAGATTTTTAAGTAACTTCATGCTATTCAACATAACGTTAACCATTTCTTGAAGCACAAGGTTTTTCCTATCAACAACCCCATTTTGTTGAGGTGTCTTAGGTGCAAAAAATTCATGCGATATTTCGTAATCGCTACACAACTTCTCAAAATTACTATTCTCAAATTCTGATCCATAGTCACTTCAGATTTTAGAGATATTTGTTTCCTTTTCAGTTTGGATACGCGTAAGTATCCTTTTCACTTCATCGAGAGTTTCAGACTTCTCTCTCATGAAAGCTACCCATGTATATCTGGTAAAGTCATCCACAATCACCAGAAAGAATTTCTTTCCACCTCGACTCTCCGTTCTAGTTGGTCCAACAAGATCCATGTGGAGGAGTTCAAGGGGTTTAGATGTGGCAAAGGAGTTCACTTTCTTGTGACTACTCCTTATTTGTTTCCCGATTTGACATTCACCACAATTTTTTTCATTTTCTTCAATTTGGGTAGACCTCTTATTAGATTGGGCTTGCTCAGTCAATGTAAATTTTGAAAGTTTACATGTCCAAGGCGTTCGTGCCATAATTTTGTCTCATTGGTTTAGACAATGTAACAAGATACTTTAGATGAGCTAGAATCACTTAAAATATAGCAATTTTCAGATGTTTTGAGACTATTCAATATCACACAACCTTTCTCATTAGATATCCCACACCCTTGATTAGTGAATTTAACACTGTGTTTATTATTACGGATTTGAGAAATGCTTAAAAGATTATGCCTAAGGCCTTCTACAAATAAAACATTCTCAAAAGGAGGAAGATTAAAAAGTTGAATCGTTCTTTGGCCAATTATTCTGTAGTTACTACCATCACCAAATGTGACTGATCCGTCAATCATATCTTTGTAGTTGGTGAAAAAATTTCTGTCACCTATCATGTGTCTATAGTAACAATTGTTTAGGTACCACTTTGATTGACTTGAAGCCTTGAAGGCGTGTGGGCAACCAAACATGTAACCTTAGGGACCCATTTCATTATCATTTTGGGTTTTGGAGCACTGTTGGTTTTCCTTCGCTTGTAAGTGTTATTAACCCTAATATTCAAGTTAGATTTCGGAAGCTCCTTAAGTAAATCGACAATCTTCTCAGCTAAGGGGTTATAATTCTGATTTTTAAGATTGACGTGGTTGATATTAAGTTCGGTAGCTTGAAAAGTTTTAGGATTTTTAAAACTATTTTGATTCAAGCTTTTCCCCTTTGAGTTAAAGGACTCTCCTTTAACAAACTTAGGAGTTGTAATCTTATTTTGCAGATGCATGTTTTTATCATAGCCCAGATCTGATCTATCTCTACATTTTCTTGATCTGGTTAGTAATTTTTCTAGTTTAGGGTCTCCCTGGGCATACCTCCAAGTATCCTTTGAACTCAAGAGGGAAGAGACTTCCAGTTTTAGTTTCTCATTTTCTGATTTTAGGATTTCAAGTTAAGATGTTTTGAAGTCTAAATCACATTTAGTTTTTTCAAAACAATCAGAAATATGCGATTTTTCTAAAACTAAGTTTTCAAAATCCTCTTTTAATTTTAAAAACTTTTCTTTTTGAAGTTTAAGTTTGACAACAATCTTACAACTCTCCCTGTATAGGGCGTTGTAGGCATCCTGAAGATCGTCTTCATTTTTAGGGTCACTCCTCAGATTTTCATATTCTGATGTATCACAACTATCTGTGGAAGTGACTCTGGCTAGAGTCATTAAGGACTTAACCCATGTGGCCACCATGCCTTTCTTCTTTGATTTGTCCCTTTTTGGACACTTGTTTGCCAGATGCCTGTATTCATGGTAGTTGAAGCATTGACTGTCTTTTAGTGATTTCCAATTTTTAGTTTTACCATTTTTCTTCTCAGAGGATTTTTAAAAATCAACTCTCTTTTTGCTTTTAAAAATCTTATAAAACTTCTTAGCTAATAAGACCATATCATCTTCTGAGTTTTCACAATCAGAATTATTACTATTATCTTGAGAAATACATTTAGATGATTTAAAAGCTATAGACTTACCTTTAGGAGCCTTAAAATTCAACTCGTAGGTTTGTAGGGAACCAATAAGCTCTTCCACCCTCATATTATCCGTGTCTCGAAGTTCCTGAATGACTGTCACCTTGGAATTAAATCTCTCAAGAAGTGAGCGCAGAATCTTTGCACAAACTTTACTTTCTGGGATGATATCTCCACGACCCCACATTGAGTTGACTATGTCATTCAGTTTAGTATAGAAGTCCATGAATGATTCACTTTCTTCCATACGTATTTCCTTAAACCTAGTGGTGAAGATTTGAAGTTTTGACTTTTTAACAATAGTCATACCCTCGTGTGTATTTCTAAGATATCCCAGGCTTGTTTTGCAGTATCACAAGATAAAATTCTTTTGAACTCATCTCGTGATAGTGCACAAGTGATTGCATTTAAAGTTTTGGCATTAGCACTGGTCTTATTTTTCTAAAGAGTAGTCCACATATACTATGGTGTTTCTTTAACGGTTTTAGTTCCATCGGTGCCTAGAACTTCAAACGTAGGTGGGTTCCATCTAGTCACTGTGGCTTGCCACATGCTCTCATCGATGGACCTAAAAAAGATCTTCATCCTGGCTTTCCAATAGGCATAATTGGAGCCATCAAATGGTGGCGGCCTAGTGATAGAGAGGATATCAAATTTTGACATATTAGGAGCTCAAGATCACTTAGCTTAGGAAATTAATCCAATGGAATGAGCTATTGGGCTTTGATACCACTTGAAAAGGGCGAGCCCCAAGTCCTAAAGGGGAGGGGGGTGAATAGTATTATGCCAAATACAAAATGCGAAAAGATAATACAAATAGCATGAATATAAAGCAATCTCAAATGCATGAGTATTAAGAGGTTGATACAAACGTTGTTCTAAGGACAACCTTACACCAAAAACCAATGGCTTATGGTATGACAACCTGATTTCTAGAACGTTTGTGAGTATCAAAAACTCAAAATGATACAGAGGCAAAGGAAATAAATCAGGCTATTACAACGTTCACCACATGTACATGAAAATAAATACAACATTCAGCACATGCACATACATCACCATCATCATCATCATCCAAACTCTGAGAATTATAGTGGTTCGGGTGTGCACCAACTGTTCTCAAACAGCCACCCTACTCCACTCCCAATATCCACAACCCACGGGATATCGACTTTCACTAAGAAAGAAGGTTTTCCAAGGTTCACCTTAAAACCTTTACAATTGTGTTTTCAATGGGTTATCACAATTAAAAACCTCACACACTGAGATTTTCAGGTTATCTCAGTCAAAACTAAAATGAAAGATTTCCTAGCAATCTTATAAACCATAATGTAATAAATGAAATATACTTATCTGACGAATTATCTTCGATTAGCCAGTAGAACTGTCTCTTTGTAGATGAAGATGTTCAATATTCAATCTCACAGAAGAAGGGGTTCTAGGTCTAGATAAATTTTAAATTAAATCCAACCTTAGGCTACTTGGATTCAATTTCTTAGATCTCACAAAGGGTTAAATCAAAATCCTCTTTATATTAAGTAGAATGGAATCAAGAAATCAATAAATTAAAAAACTAAAAAGCTATTACAATAATTTATAAATACCTCACAATAGCTTCATAATAGTGGGGACTAATCTCTCAAAGTGGTGGCTTGAATTGGCCTGGAATGAATGAAAACATCTGAGAAATGTCCTCTATTTATATGCTGCAATTAGGTTCCCTCGACTGGTCTTGGGTTTGGCTCGACTAGTCTTAGCAGAACCAATTTTCAAATTTTCTACCGTGATCGGATAAAACAGATCCTCGACTGGTCGAGTGGCTCGCTCGACTGATTGAGTGGCCAGTTTGACTGGTCGAGCACAGCACTCGACTGGTCAAGTGAATAAAAATTACGTTGCTGGACTTTGAATCGAGCCATACTTGACTGGTCGAGTGAATAAAAATTGCATTGGTGGACTTTGAGTCGAGCCCTGCTCGACTGGTCGAGTAGGTTGTAACTGCTATGTTTTCTAGCTCCTATGATTGTCAAATTTTATAGTGCCAAAACCTCTTGAAATCTATATCTTGTGTAACTCATCTACATATTCAAGATCATACAATTCATATACAAGAACAAAGGTCTTTACCTCAAGAACTTCAAGTACAAGTTCAAGATGTTCCAATTCAAGATTCATGCATCACAAGTATAAGAGATATACAAGTTCAATTACAATATCAAGTGATTGTTTAAGGTTTTAAAGCTTCAACTATGTCAAGACAAAGTGCTTTGTTTTGGAACTCAAAGCTCAAGGTGAAATACTATTCAAGTACTTCAAATTCAAGATTCATAGTAAGTCAAGATATCAAGTTGCGTATACTTCAAGATCAACTATCAACCGAAGCAAATGATGATTTAATGTTCAAATATCACTTATAAGGTATGCAAGACCCTAGATTGACCATAAGTTAGGTCATATTGATTGCATACTTAAATTGGGTCACTATATATTTTTATAGGCTGTTTCTCGACTAGTCTTAACCTATGTTCGACTAGTCATAGTACTGGCTCCACCAATCCAAGAAATTCCTCGACCAGTCCAAGGTTTGTTACTAATTTTCAGGATTTTTTGTTGGACCTTCGACCAGTCCTAGAGACTGCTCGACCTCAAAGTCCAGTAACTAAATTAGGTCCCACATGACCAGTCGAGTGCAGGGTTCTACCGGTCGTGTAGGCCACTCGACCAGTCGTGGAATGATCTTATCTTATCGTGCTAGAAATTTCAAAAATTTGTTGGTCCTTCGACCAGTCGAGCTGTCCCCTGGACTAGTCGAGTGAGAAGTTTCTGTACTTATAAATAGAGCACGATTTTCAGAGTTTTTCATTCAATTCAAGCAAAATCAAGACACCACTCTAAGATATAAGTTTGTGATATTCTTAAGCTATTTAGTGCTCATTTAATATTATCTTTAATTAGCTTTTTGTATTTGATTTTGAGATTTTACATTCCAATCTTATTTAAAGAAGGGATTTTAGTTTTTCCCTTTCTTGGAATCAAAATCAAATCACGCAAGCCCAAGGTGATTTAATCTAAAATTCAATTAGAACTTAGAACATTTTCATAAGTAAGTGTGGACATTGAACATCTACTTCGAATTGGTTCTACCGGGCTTCATCAAAGGAGAATATCCAGATAAGTATTTTACATTTCTGTTTTTGGTTTCTTTGAGATTGTGCAAAGAAAAATCTTTTTTTTTTTTTGGTTTGTCTAAGGTGATCCAAAAAACTCAGAGTGTGGGGTTTTTGAATTGTGTAAGCCCACTTGAAAGACACAATTGTGAAGGTTTTAGGTGAACCTTGAGAAACCTATTGCATAGTGAACGCTAATATCCACTGTGTGAGGATATTGGGAGTGGAGTAGTTGTGTAGCTGTTTTTCTAAATAGTTGGTGTACACACAAGCGAACCACAATAATTTCTGGTCTTGTGGTGATTGATTGATTGATTGTGGCTTGCTGTGAATGTTGTAATTTCCTTTTAAGCATTTGTGAAAAATGTTGTACTCTTTTATGCAAGGGTGGGAATGTTGTAATAGCTTAGTTTATTTTCTTTGTTATTTATTTATTTATTCCTCTGTATCGGTTTGAGATTTTGATACACAGACCTTTCTAGGAATCAGGTTGTCATACCATAAACTGTTGGCTTTTTGTGTAAGGTTGTCCTTAGAACAACATCTGTATCAACCTCTCAATACTTGTACATCTGAGGTTGTTATTCATTTATGCTTTGTGGGATTGTTTAATGCTATCTTTATTTATATTTATTTAAATTTCACATTTAATTTTTAATTTGACATGTCCTATTCACCCCCGCTCTAGGGCTCTTAGCTCGGCCTTTTCACAGGTCTCTGCGACCGGTCTATCAGGGTACTCGACTAGTCGTAGACCAAACAATTTTATTCAATTTTTTGAGTAAAATTCTAGACTAGTCGAGAAAAATCCTGGACTGGTCGAGCCAGTGCCTGGACTAGTCGAACCATGACTAGGACTAGTCGAAGCAAAGCCTAAAATAAGTATTATGACCCAAATAAAACATGCACTGTTAATTACCTAATCCTAAGGTCTTTTTAGGGTAATGTATACCTTAAATGTGAGTATTGAAATTGAACCATCAGTCACTTTGGTAGATAGGTCACTTTGAAGCACATGAAGCTTGACCTCGTACACTTGAACTTGTGTCTCGAACTTGTGTCTTGAGACTTAAGCTTGAGCAAATGTACTAGAGCTTGAACTTGATCTTGAACTCAAACTTAAGCTTGAGCAAATGTACTTGAGCTTAAACTTGAGCTTGAGATAGTGTACTTGGACTTGAGTACTTCAACTTGTTCTCGTAGTCGAACATGCACAATTGTAGCACGCTCAATGTCGGTGTAGATAACACGAAGCTCATCTTCGAATGAAGGTGAACTTTCCATCTATTTGAACTTGAAGGTGAACTTTTCACCTATCAAAACAAGTCAAGCATTCCAAAGTGTTTTGGCACAACAAAATTTGACAATCCAGGTTGCTAGATTTAGAACATAGCACTTACAAACGTAGGTTTTTTTTGCAACTTACGGATGTCTAGAAAAATTGGACGGTGCAGGGAGTTATACAGCCCAGATCATGATTGGATCTTTGATCCGAACCGTCCAAAAGCTTGGGAAGGGGATCTTAACCCCAACCATGGAGCCAAAAGCAGTCCGTGGGACATCTTCCGGCCGAAAATCCCATCCAAACGCAGTCGGGTTGCGTTTCTTGGCTCCGCATGCGTAAGGAGTTGCGTAAAAATTGCTCCCACCGACTCCAGTCATTTCACTGCCCCTGTTCCATATATAAAGAAGAAGAGACGAGAGAGAAAACATTCAAGAATCCTTAGATGGGAGATCTTGACGTGAGGCAAAGAGCACGAGAGAGAGAGAGAGAGAGAGAGAGAGAGAGAGAGAGAAGTAGCCAGCGGTGGACGGTTTCAGTTTTTTTTCTTCTTCATTGTTCTTTTTCTTCTTTCCTTTAGATTTTAGTTTGATCATGTTCGTGATCGGCTAAACCTCTTAGCTAGGGCTAAGAGGTGAAGCTTATAGTGTGATGGGAGACTTTTCTTTATGCCTTTGATTCATGATTAAGTTGAACTGATTTTGATTCTAGTTTCATTATAAGGAATGTTTTTAGTTTTTAATGGTTTATTGTGACTTAAATTACAATGGATCTGCGATAGCTCTGAGCATGTCCTTCTTAGTCTTATGATTATGAAGTTGGGAAGCCCTATTGTTCAACATCGTCTCATGGACATGGTTGGATGATGGACTCATTCTTAACGTTCATAACTCTTTCAGATTGGTTGTGGATTGGTTAAATTCTGTTGTTTGCTTTGTCTCATGGGCATGGTTTTGTGACGGAATCAATTCTAATTCTCATACCTCTCATCTCTTGAAAGCTAGATCAAAGGAAGTTCAGAATTGGTTTTTAATGGAATATCTTCCAACTAGATGAAGATGGGACTCTGATTCCAGTTGTGTTCTTGAATCAAGCATAGATCTCCCTGATTGCTACAAGTGGATCCTTGGCACCCTAGTTTCCCACCTTTGAATTTTACAAGTTTTATTTAAAGTTTTTCATCATTATTCTCTTAAATTCCTCTGGTTTAGATTACATCTTCGTCTAGTTCTAATTCGAGTTACTTTTAAATTACGTACAAGGTTCAGTCCCTATGGATTCGACCTCGGTCTTACCGAGATTATTACTACATCGCAACCCCATACTTGGGGTGGCGAACAAATGTTGTGATGGAAGAATGGTGCAATGGAAAAATGTTAAAATGAAAGAATGTTGAAATGGATTAATATTATACTGTGGATCGCTGGTATTCACTGTGGTCATTAATAGTCATTGTGGATCACCAATACATACTATGAATCATCGATACTCTCCGTGAATCGTTGATAATCCTTATGGGTCGCCAAAAATGGCCATAACTCCCTCGTTATATGTTCAATTGGAGTGATTTTATGCTCGTTGGAAAAATAATTAAATTAATTTTCAAATAGCTTTAGAATAATCTCATTTGTATACCATTTGATAACCCAATAGCATTACAAGAAATTGGCCTTTTACTGACGAACTTATTTCTAACGAAATCAATTTCGTCGGTAAACATGAGTTTCCCCAATGAAATAAATATTTCGTTGGCAAAAGATACAAATCCTTCCCGCCACGACCAAATATGTTCCCGCCACCATTTACAACGACGTCCTGGAAACTTTTCCCGACGATATTATGTATCGTTAGTGAAAACTATTTTCCCGACGATTGTTCCGTCCTCGTAAAAGGTCACTTGGCATCCTTTGCGATGATGGAGAGACTATTTTTACCGATGTTATATAATAGCATTGGTAAAAATTCTTTTGCCGACTAAAAAAAATTGTCGGTAAAGAAACTTTTTACTGACGAAATAAATACATCGTCGGAAAAAATGAACGGTAGACTATTATTTCACTTTGTGTGGTTGATCATGGATGTTGATTTGTAATTTTTGTTTTTGTGTAGGTAATAAGTGTCACGCCCCAAACTCGAAAATCGGGCTCACAAAATTTTTGATTGCCGAATCCGACGCTGACAACCTCCATAGTACCCCATTCTCAGCTCCTGACACCCATACATCAAGTTCCGATCCCGAGATCCTACAAAGAGGATTTCAGACATGATTTTGATTCAGTATAAGCATAACCATAAGCATAACCCACGAACAATAACCACAAGAACACCATCACAAAATCCACTATGATCAAAAACTTTGAAGTGCAATGCGTATGAAGGAAAATACAAGATAATACTAATGGAAACTCCTTAAGCTCGACTACACGCTCCTGCTGCGATGAATCTACGGCTGTGACCTGGCGTCACTTGCATGCATTAATCGTGCATAAGCTTATAAAAAGCTTAGAGGGTGGTGTAAGTTTATACGTAATGAGAACGTACTCAGAATGCAATGTCAGAGTAATGCGGAATCATGCTGATGGGTACATGAATGCAATCAGTCGTACCAAGGCTATGCGGTGCAAGATATGAATGTTATCGGCCATATCATGATCATGCGATGCGAGATGTAACTCAAGCATGCTAAACCTCATCCACATATCAATACAACTCATTACTAGAGTATCACATATCATTACAGTTCTCATTCTAAATAATCATCGGGGTTTAGTACACTCCAAATGGCACTGCCCCTTTCCCAAGCGCGCAGTCCAAGTGAGCGTAAGAAACCTCACTATCTGCCTGGCCAATAGTCTGTCAATATCTATCCGGCACGTCGATAGTGGACCCATTCACGAGCTAGTCAAACTCAGCCTAGTAATGCCCCTACCCTCGGGCGAGTAAGGCCACACCCCTTTCCAACAGACCATGACACAGTGGGAGACGCGGCCTCCTAGTATTCGACCCTTGTGCGTTCATATATCCACTCGGTCTCGACGTTGGAGTCATCTTCTGGTACCATCGGGTTTAGGAATTTTCACCCGGGGGCATTTATGGCGCCCCAATGCTAAAAGCAGCATTTTCGGTGTCCGATCCTGCTATCCATGATGTGCCTGTAAAGGCCACAGCCCTTATGTCGCTAGGGCTTGTAGTAATCATGTCATACAAATGTGAAGTGCATGAATCATACTACCAGTCATGCAGCAATCTTGCGCGTACCGCGAGCTCATGTAGGGCAACTTTGCCTATCAGGGAGCCCATAAACAATCTGCCCCAAGGCACATGCTATGATCAGTCACTCCTCATATCAAGCATACATATGATGCGTATGAGCATGAATCATGGATTTATACTAAACATGTTATACGGTGGTGGGTTCCGTTCATAACGAAGATGGGCCTAGACGGCCTACACACTACAAGTATGGGCCTATCAATGAGTCCTAGGGAGAGTTACAATGCGGATATTTAACCATCATTGCTCTTACAATGTGGACGTCAAACCATCATTGCTCCCAAGGCACGGCCTGCCATGAACATCTTTACATAAACCATGGTGGAATCACATATTGCAATGGGCCTTATGTACTTCTCGTTGGGCCTCGACCTAAGGGTTCCAAATACCTCAAATGGGCTGCATCACATGGGCCTCATGTATATCAAAGTGGGCCTCAACAATGGGCCACAAATACATCAAGATGGGCCTAATCACATGGGCCTTATATATATACCAAGGTGGGCCTCGACGGACGACCACAAATACATCAAGACGGGCCTAATCATATGGCCTTATATATATATATATATATATATATATATATATATATATATATATATATATATATATATATATATATATGAATCATATCAAAAGATCAACTGGACCACACTCCAAATAACAGTGGCGACAATGATTTCCACCATTAAAAATCCTACAGGGCCCACCGTTATGTATGGCTTTGGGATCTGACCTATTCATAAATTTTCATGGAGATAGATGAAGTGAAAGCAAAAACATCAACTTGATCGGAACTACCGTGGCCCTTAAGAAGTTTGAACGGTGAATGTCACTATTCCCACTATTTTAAATGGTGAGGTCTACTTGAAATATAGATCTGACTCATTCTTTAGCTCATGCCATAAAATGAGCTTTCAAAATGATTGGACAGCTTGGATGTAACACATGCATCATGGTGGTTCCCACCAAATGGATAACGGTGTGGGTATACATACATACATCAGTGGGTCCCACGTGGGGCCCACCATAATGTTAATTTTCCATCCAATCTGTTAATAAGGTCACGTAGACCTGGATGCAGAGGAAAAACAAATTTCATAATGATCCAAAACTTTTGGGACACCCAAAAGGGTTTCAATGGCAGACGTTCAATCATCTCTATTTCCTGTGACGTGGACCACCTGAGCTCCACAATCGACTGATTTTTTTTTGGGAGGGGGGCTCACCGCCTTAAGGGCCACCAAATGCACGGTTTGGATGTTCGGCACACATCATGGTGGGGCCCATGGCTGGGACCCACGGTCCCAATCCCCGCTCTCCAACATCATACACAGCAGGACGCTGCTGCACGTCAACAGCGCCTGCTGCTTATATATATATATATATATATATATATATATATATATATATATATATATATTTAAAAATAGGTTTTTCGGAGGATTTTCCTAGGTGGGGCCCGCATCAGCTGGATCCGACCCAGACATTAGATTCCATAGTTGATCAAGACAGACCCGTCAAGCCCAATATTCAAGGTGTTTTGACGTGTAGAAATATCAGGGTGGATTTCAATGGTAGAAAATATTGTTTTCTATGTTATGGCCAGCTTGATTATCGGATTGACTTCATTTTTTGGCTCAACGCCTAAAATGGGCTGAGAAATGGAATGGACGGCGTGGATTAAATCCATACATCAAGGTGGGGCCTACACGAGTGGTCCACTCAAAAGCTTTGAACCAAATCTAATATATTTTCTTTTCTTTCTTTCTTTCTGTTTTTTATTATTATTATTATTATTTTATTTTTTGCCGTCAGTGTGATACACTGTCCAGTTCACACTTCACTGTAACTCCATGTCTAGCGTCCTCGGACGCTGGACGGTGTGGAAACCACACAAGCATCATGGTGGGTCCCATATGGACGTGGCCCACCTGTTTGGATCAACATGATATTTGTGTTTTTCCTTTCATCCAGGCCCACCAACAGACTGGACAGTGTAGACCCAATACATCCGTCAGGTGGGTCCCATGAAGGTGAATGGCATGGATGAAATATACACTTCATGGCGGGTCACACACAACTACACTATCATCCATACAAGGGAGATGGAGAGGAAGAAAGAGAGAGAGAGAAAGACAAGAGAGACGGTGATGGAGGGGCCTCGCCACTATGGGCCCCTCATGATTACAACACATACATCAAGTGGGTCCCACAACAAGTGGGCCCTTAAAAATTGAAATTAATGGTGGATCACCCACCTATGGCACTCCTTGATTCCTTGGACTCCAATGCTCCTTGCCTTCACTTTTGATGGTGGTTGATGGAGTTTTGATGGTGGGGATGAGAGATGAGAGGGTGGGCCACACTTGTTGTTTTGGGAGAGCTTGGGAAGGCTTGGACGTGGGGTGTTGCTTGGGAGGTTTGAGAAATGAGAGAGAGAGAGAGATAGAGAGAGAGAGGTGATGGGGTGATGTGTGATGGGTGATGGGTGGAGTGATGGGGTTGTAAGAAAGGGATGGGTGGAGAGAGAGAAAGAGAGTTGACTTTGAGAATGGGAAGGGATGGGTTGTTGTACTTGTGGTAGGTGTGTACTTGACTTGATTGATTGATTGATTGATGGGACATGTTGTAGAGATTCCAACGCATAGTGTTTTCCTTGAAATGAACGTGGGCCCACATCTTCTAGACTGGGTATCGGAACGGTGCACGAGTCGCGGCGTTAGAATCTCGGCGACGGCACGGTCGCCAAGGTACAGGTTTCGATTCGAGCTGACCTTGGTATGCAGGACTCGGCTTAGGATTGCGCGCAAACGTCGGATACGGGTCGAGGGTTACCGGAATTCGATCGGGAGGACCGCGGAAGCCTATGAAATGATACGGACTAGGATACGGTCTTACAATAAGTATATTTAAAAACATGTGTACGGAGTGGATGGGGCTGAGTGAGCACGAGCGGGCCCAAATATTTTTGAATCTTTTTACCGACGAGTTGTTAAAACTATTACCGATAAAAATTTTCCTTGGTAATAATGTTATGTTTTAAGTCGAAACGACTCCAACGCCCATCCGACCGAGTCAAGTCCGGTCGTCACTGCCTTATGCCGCACGCCGCACGTCCGACCTTCATCACCTCCGGTAACCCCATTTCTCTCTCTCTCTCTCTCTTCCTTCTTCTCCCTCTATTCTCTCTGTCTCTCTCTCTCTCTGTCTCTTGTTGTCAATTGCTTGTGGGGCCCGCCGCTGAATTCCATTACCTGTGTGTCCCACCGTCACTGTCCATTGCTTGTGGGGCCCACCGTCGATGTCCAATGCTTGTGGGGCCCACTGTCGATATACAGTGCTAGTGAGGCCAATCGTAGCTGTCCACTGTTTGGTGGGGCCCACTGATTTAGTAAATCGCTAATTAGGGATTTTGAAATTAAAATCCTTAATTAGGGATTTTAATTTTGAAATTCCTAATTTGAAATTTTCAATTTAAAGGGCTAAAATACCTAATTGTGGGGCCCACTGTCACTATCCATTGTCTGTGGGGCCCACCGTTGATGTCCATTGCTTGTGGGGCCCACCATCGCTGTCCACTGTTTGGTGGGGCCCACTGTTTTGTAAATCCCTAATTAGGGGTGTCAAATTTTTAGAAACTAAAATCCATAAATTGGGATTTTCAATTAAAATCCCTAATTGTAGGGCCCACCGTCGATGTACACTGCTTGTGGGGCCCCCCATCGCTGTCCAATGTTTGGTAGGGCCACTGTTTTGTAAATCCCTAATTAAGGGTTTCCAGTTTTTGAAATTAAATTCCCTAATTTCAGATTTTCAATTAAAATCACTAATTGTGAGGCCCACCGTCGCTGTCCACTGCATGTTTGGCCTACCGATATTTACTGCTTGTGGGGTCCATCATCGATGTCCACTGTTTGGTGGGGCCCACTGTTTTAGTTAATTTGTGGGTCGTACAATGATGTACGTATGTGTTGTACACCTTCCATCCACTTTACCATCTCATTACAGGGCATGAGCCATGATGGGGTGCACAAAACAACCCGAATTCGTCCATCCATTTTGACAGATCATTTTAGGTCATGGTCCCAAAACTTAAGTAGATCCACATCTTAGATAGTGTACCATACCACAAAAAACAGTGGTTATTGACTATTAAAAACTTCCTGTGAGCCACCAAAGTTTTGGATCAAGCTGATATTTGTTTGGTCCCTTCATCTAGGTATCAACAGGTTGGATGGTAAATAAACATTCCTGTGGACCCCGAGGAGTTTTTAATGGTGAGTTTTCAATCACCACTGGTTCCTGTGGTGTGGTCCACCTATGACTTAGATATGCTTCATTTTTTTGGGACCATGACCTACAATGAGTTGTTGAAACAGGCGTGGATGTAAGGAAAATACATCATGATGGGCCCCGCACTTAATTGTTCACAATATAGTCTCTCAAGTTTACAAAAATCTAATTAGGTAAGTGATTAGACTTGATTCATGATCTTGATGATTCTTCCATTTTCATGTGCTTGTGTATTAGGAATTGTTAGATCAGACCCGGATGTGCGTCGGAGCTATCCGTGGTTGATTTCTGTGGATGTATGTGGCTTATTATTAATATTTATTTTTTGTCCACGAATGGTAGTATAATACAATCAGTTAGCCCATTTAGAGATTTCTATATTGTCGAGTATAGATAAAGTTTGTTTTGGAGGTATAGACGGTGTGGATACAACACATACATCACGGTGGGGCCCGCATAAGTTGGTGATGTCACATCAATAGCCAATAGCCACTCAACTTACCAGTAGCTAATCCACATCCAGATACAGCCAGTTGCGACTCTGACCTACACCTTAACCTAACCCTAAACCTACACTTTAACCTAACCCTAAACCTACACCTAAACTTAAACTCAATAAACTAAACCTAAACCTATAACTTGAAACCAAACCTGAAACCTAAACCTACACCTAAACCTAATGCAAGATATCATAGGGGATGTGTTCAGGGGAATAATTGAGGATATTGATTTTGCAATGACAAGTAGTAGCAAAGATATTCCTCTTATGGGTGATGTCGAATCAGAAAAGTTTAGTAGGTTGTTGAGGGATGCGCAACGTCCACTTTATCCAAGGTGCGAGAACTTCTCCAAGTTAATTTTTTTTTTTGGTAAGGCACCGCACTTAAAGAAGAGGAAACATACAGTATTGGAGTATAACTGGAGGAAGAAGAACAATTTTTTTGAGTTGCCCTATTAGAGTGATATGAAATTACGACACAACTTGGATGTCATGCATATTGAGAAGAATAAATGTGACAATGTCTTCGGAACATTGATGAACATATAGAAGAAAACAAAAGACAGTTTTAAGGCTCGATTGGATTTACAAGCAATGAGTTAAGGAAAGAGTTGCACTTGCAACGACATGAAAATTCATATACAATACCAGCAATCTGCTACACATTGACAAAACTAGAGAAAAAATATTTATGTGAATGGTTGAGATCGGTGAAGTTTCTCAATCGGTATGCGTCAAATATCTCTTGGCGTGTAAACATTATGGACTGTAAGGTAACAGGAATGAAAAGTCATGATTGTCACATCCTTCTGCAATGAAATACATGTATTTAATATAGAATGACAATGTGTAATGGAATTTTCAAATTTTACTAGAATATTTATGGTTTTATTATATTTTGCTTGCATTATAGTGTAATGGTCTAATCATATTTTAATCATCTCTCTAAGCATAATCACAAATTCATTCTACCATCACACTACTTGTATAATGTTTTAGTATATTCCACTTGTACTGTAAATTTTAATGTGTTCATTATATTGATGTTCATACATTTGTTCTGATATTGTTTAAATTTATGAGTTTGTATTTCTCACATATTCAGTTATGACACCAGGTGGGAGATCAGGTCGTTCGTGTATTGGATCTATCCCTTCCACCTGTGATGCAACGCAGACAACATGAGCAACGGATGTACTAGATGTTTCAGGCTCTCGCTGCACGCTTTGTCACCAATGCCTCACCACTTCCGCCTTCATCTTCGTAATTTTTTTTTTTTATATTTTATTTTATATACGAATGTTAAACTTATATGTATTTGTTGGTAAATGAATGTGGGTTGTATGTTGATGTGGATAGAATTGTTAGTGATGGATGGATGTGGTTTGTGTTTGGATGGATGTAGTTTGTGTTTGGATGGATGTGGATGTTAATAGGATGAAAATGTATTGTAACAAGTGTATATTAGGAATTTTTTCTTGAAATTTGAAAATAAATGAAACCGAGAAGAAACAAACTATTACCGCCGAAATATTTCGTTGGTAATAGTAGATTCAAAACTTATACCGATGAAATATTTCGTAGGTAAAAATTAATACAAAAATTTATACCAACGATCTATATATGAGATATACCGACGAATTATTTCGTCGGTAATAACGGGCTTATGCCGACGAACGTACTCGTCGGTAATGTCGTTTATCCATAGTTTTACCGATGAAGATATTTGTCGGTATAAGTTATGTTTACCGACGAAATATATTATTTTTTCCTACCAAAAGTAACATGTTTTGCCGACGATTTTAGTCATCAGTATTTGTTTTATCATTGCCGACGAAGTCATATTTCGTCAGGAAAAGCCTTTAGCCATGGTCTTATTGCGACGATCTTAGCGACAACATATTTCGTTGGTAATAATCATTACCGATGAAAAAAGATAAAATAACGACGAATTATACTGTCAGTAAAAAAGCAATTTCCTGTAGTGTCATAGGTTAAAACATTTCACCAAAGTTGTGAGTTGCCGATCCCATAAAAACAATCATAGCTAACTTGTTACATGTCTGATACATTTGATATTGTTTTCATTAGAAATATAATTTGACAAACTTCCAAATAAATATAAAATTATTTGAGTGGACACCGTTAGATAACCCAAAAGTAAGCCTAAAGTTCGTAATCACATGAATTATAACTGCACGGTTGTCGATGCAATTCGATACTACCTAATTTCACGTTCCAAACATGCTCCTAAGTAGTCTTTGACGATGTCATTGGGAGTGCCTGCACCTGCGGTACAATTTACTAGCCGACTATACCAAATGCAAGTCATTTATTTTCCAGCAGAAATAGAGGGTTTTCTTAAAGCATTAACGGTCCAAAATCAACTAAAAATACACGTGAAATCGGTATCTGGGATTCTCAAAATCTGAACCATTTCTCCCGAAATTATCTATCCAAGTTGGTGAGCCACAGGGCAACGGCCTGGAATTTTTTTTTTTTTGTTACCTTGTTAGTACACCCACTGTCAGATCACACTTCACTGTTAGCCACCCCACTAGGGAATCGATGCCAAGACCTCGGTGTTGAAACCAGGTATTTTCGCTCAGTCTACCACTTCAGCTATGGATCCGGGTGTGTTAACGGCCTGGATTAAGTGGGACCCACTTGTCAGAATTAAAGAACCCGTGATACACGGCCACGCCTCTTTGACTGATTTCTGTTTCCGCCTCCCTCTCCTTCTCTTCTGCTAGTTGAAAAATCCCTGAGAATCTCGATCAGATGGAAGAAGACGACGAGAACCCACCTCTTGCAGTTGAAATCGAAGACATCATCGAGCAGAGTCCATCTGAATTTCCAGAAAATCAACCTAATTCAAGCCAAGATCCGGTCGGCGTTACCGTCATTACCGGTTATCTCGGTTCCGGAAAATCTACTGTAATCTCTCTCTCTCTCTCTCTCTCTCTCTCTCTCTCTCTCTCTTAAAATAAGTGATTTTTCTTGATTTATTTAGTTGCGTTTGGATGCACTATCGAATGGGATTGCAATTGTTAACGGATTCTTTCAGCCATGTTTGACAACCTGAAGTTTTATACTCTGGAATCTAGAAACTGTGTTTGAAAGCTGAGAAACGATTGGAAGATTGCTTCTTGCTTAGGTTTATTTATTATGGATCGACGACTCATCCGATCCGTTTTAGGACCATGGCTCGGTATTGGAAATAGGGCCACCAGGCCTGACTAGGCCGAGTCATCCCTTGACTCAACCGAGTTCGAACTTGAATCCTGGGCCGGATGAGTCTGTGTGATTCACCGAGTCCTAAAACCATGGTATTTATAAAAAAGGAAAAAAAAAAGATTGGAAATTGGGATTGCCTATAGGGATTTCATTTCCTTGGTATTTGCAACTCACCTTTTGGCCAGGAGTTGGACACAGGATCCAAGTCCACTCGGACTCGATTGAGTCCAATCCAGTTCGGCGTGATGGGTCAGTATTGAAATAGGGGGACCAGGCTCGATTCGGCCGAGTCATCTCCTGACTCAACCGATTCCCAACTTGACTGGGGGCTGGATGAGTCGGCCTGAGCCACCAAGTCCTGAAACCATGGTATTTATAAATAAAAAAGCGAATTTTACACAAAAAAAATACCTTATTAATTTGGAATTTACATTCCAGTACCTTTTTAGAAAAGTCTTTCAAGAAGTTGCCTCATTAATCCATATAATTATCATTCCACTACCTTCCGTTACATTTCTTTAACGGTGGGTTGGGTGGGTGCGCGGGAAATGGTTGACCATTAGGGTGGGCTCTGCCATGTTGTTTATGTAAAATCCACCCCAACCACTAGGTGCGTCACCTCATGTCACCCCCATCTGTGATTCATGTGTACCACATGCTTGGAAACAATATACAGGGCAATGATCACCCACCAAACTGTTTCCCCATTGAGTGGACCATATTTTTAGGCCCCAAGCATAAATTTTGGTGTGAAACCCAGTGGTTGGAGTGGATTTCATATAATCATCATGGTCGGCCCTGTAAAAATAAGGGTGAATGTCTCTTGCCCAACTTTTTTTTTTTTTTTTTTTTGTTTGTTGTGGCCCACCTGAATCACAAATCAACTTGATTTTTTTTTTGTCTATGGGCCTAAATTCGGGTTATGCATCTAATGATTCGTGTGGATTTCTCATACACATCATGGTGGGCCCCACCAAAAATCAAGTCCCCATGTCCCTATTCAACTGTACAAAGACATTATTTAGGAAAAGGAAGAATTCGATTGCTCCTGATTTTGTTGTAGCCTACCATGATGTATATAAGGTCCACTCTGACCATTAATATATTATTTGGTCCCATATTAAGCCTAGAGAAAAAAAATCAAGTTGACCTGTGATTTTGGTGGGCCACACCAAAGGAAACAGGTGGGAGAGAGATGTCCACCCTTGATTTTTACAAGGGCCGTTGTGATAATTATGTGAAATCTACTCCAATCATTGATTTCTGCACAAAAATTTAGGCTTGTGGTCCAAAAATCATATCTATCTGTGATCCATGTGGGCTACACTAATGGAAACAGTTTGGAGGGCGAGGGTTGCCCTGTACATTGTTTTCAATCATGTGGTCCACCTGAATCACAGATGAAGTTGAGTTTTTGGCCCTTGGCCTAACATGGGGTGACACACCTGGTGGTTGGGGTGGATTTTAAATAAAAATCATGGTGGGGCCCACCGGAGCCACCAAACCATTTTCTCCCACGGCTACTGTGAGGGAAGGTAGTGGAATGATAATTATAACGACAAATGAGGTAGCTTTTTGAAAAGGTACTAGAATGTAAATTCCATATCAATTAGGTAGATTTTTGTTAAATTCCCTTATAAAAGAAGATTCAACATTGGGACTGTCCAAAGGGATTTCACTCCCTTAGAATTAGCAACTTACCTTTTGGCTAGGAATCCATGCAGGACCGAGTCTGATCCAGTTTAGCGCAATGAGTCAATATCAAGACTCAGCCTTCCGAAAATCGGCCATGAGGCAAACAATGTTGGGATCGTGTAATGTTGGGCTTGTTTGAAATGTTATTTGGATATTACTTAAGACCTAAAAGATAACCTGCAAAATAAGTGACAGAAATACCAAGGAAAACTTGTTCCACAAGTCATAAACTAACTCTAATTCGACTGACTAATTAAATTACAATCCCTATGGACTTGTAAAACATTTAATTGATCCAGTGGGCCCTACAATCCAATCTTATCGACATTTGATCCATAACGATTGGGCCATGAATCTTATCCAGATCCTCGACCAAGAAAACCTAGAAGTTGAATCGGTTCAATTATTGATCAACCATTTTGTGTGGATTGGTTGCATCCTTTGAGTGATGTATGTGGCCCTGGATGCATAAATCACCCAACCAGGGTGGAACTTACTAGATGAATCTTTGACTCAGAACTACTAGAAGGTGGGACCCACCTGCATGTAATGTGGTCCAACCACCCATCAATGTTGCACCCACTGGATTTGGACTGCTGGACATTTTCTTTCTAATATTCTGTTTGATGGACTTCCCTTGGATGTATAGAATCACGCAATCATTTTGATGTTCGTTGTGCGCCACTGGAAAAACCCATGAGTTGGAAATCTGAATTGATGTGTATACATGCTACTGTTCTAAAACTGTAACAATATGTGTGCATGAGCAATGTTCTTAAAAAAATGGATCATAAATGGTAATAGGTGTTCAAATAAATTTATATTGCAAACTTTAAGATTTTTTCGAAACACTAATGCAGGAAATGGGATTCAAACATAATATTGAATTCGTCTTTCACATGATTTGAATTTTCAAATGGTAAACCATGAGTTTTTTGAAACAATGGGTATGAGTCTGATTGCGCTCTTTTGGCTAGAGTACAATATTATTTTTCTAGAAAGGCAAATGACATTGACTAGTGTAAATTTAACTTGGGAATTTTATTCAGATCTACTCCTTTTGGATTTTGTATTCCAAAATATAATCAATGATTCATATTTGCTAGATTCTATTGTATTTTAAAAGATAGTTTATGAAACACACTTCTCCCAAGGTTCCTTTTAAATTGTGTGTTTACTAGCACTTCTTGTGACAAATTTTGCCCCTCTTAACACTCCCCCATTGAACTTATTCTCATTGGCTGTTGTCTGTACTGTCCATCTATAGTTCATGAAGGCCCTTCATATAGATGGTTATCATAATCTATGGGTGTTATTTTGGATTTTGGCCCATCTATAGTGTGGCATGACCCTCAAAGAAATTAACACAAGCCATAGACTAGGTTGACAGGCCCCCGCCATTTTGAAAACCGCAGTGATCCAACATACGCTAGGGATATGTCTATGGCAATCGGGACCATCTAGCTATGGGAATCAGTTAATCTTAGCTGTCTGATTTTGCCTATAAAATTTAGCCATTAACCGCATTAATTTTACTGTCCATTTGGCACCCCCAACCTTGATGATTAGGATGGTCAAACCAGTGTGATTTTTGTGCTACGCCCAATCTTCAATGGGACTGCTTGATTTGGACAGTCTTAATTGCTTACATGGATGTGGCCTTTCGTCTGAAAAAAGGGATTTTGTTTAGACAAGTGAAGCATATGGTTCAGATCTAAACTGCTGATATTGTGGGCCCCATTATGGATGTTCCATACACAAACGAAGTAGGGAAATCTTAACCCTTCTGATGTTGGCCCAGCAGATAGACGGTTAAGAAAGAGAATAAAGCAATCCCGCATCCAACGAAAAAGTCAAAAGGTTCCATGGATAGGATCTTCCAGCCTAAGGGATTTTTGGTGCATCAATATTGTTGGATCGTGCCATCTGTTTTAGTTCGTTTGGCCCATTATGGTGTTCATTAGGATCACGCCATGTGCCCCACCTGCACAAACTGAAAACACAAGCTATTTGGCGTATGACACAAACTCTCTAGTCGAACATTCTGCTCAGGCTCTACATTTAAGCTTTTAGTTTGTACAAGTGGAGCCATGCTTCAAGGATCCCACATATTGATATGATGGGATTTGCAATTGATGGCCCTTGCACAAAAAAACCCCTTTCTGGAAGATCATGGTCGTAGAAAATTTGGCCTTCTGTTTGTTGATGGGGAATCATTGCTCTATTTCCTTTCTTAGTTGTTTCTTTTTTGACACAAACTCTCAAGTCGAACATTCTGCAACTCTCAAGTCGAACATTCTGCTCAGGCTGAGAGGTTGTACATTTAAGCTTTTAGTTTACAAGTGGAGCCATGCTTCAATGATGCCACATTGATATGATGGGATTTACAATTGATGGCCCATGCATGAAAAAACCCCAGACTGACAGATCCTGGTTGTAGAAAATTTGACCTTCTGTTTGTTGATGGGGAATCATTGCTCTATTTCCTTTATTAATTGTTTCTTTTTTGGCCACATATTGAAAGGTTTAGGATTTTTTTGATCTGGAAGATTTTTCTGCATGGACCACACAAATTGGGTTCCATAATACCAACATTTTGGATCATGGAACAATGGGCCCTACTCATAGAAAATGAAAACCCCCTGGGCTGTAATGTACAACCTTTCTGCTGAGCATCCAATGGTACCTCTTAGGAGAGCTGGTTCGTCGCTCTTTTATTGGTGACGTGTTATAGGATCCTTGACCGGAGGCTTTTCATCATGGTATTTTAATTCTAACAATTGTGGCCCATGATTTAGGAATCTGGACCCATTGATCTGTTGCTTCCCACTGTGGATGGGCTGTTGAAAATACATCCCAAATTGAAAGATCATGTCCCCTGATTTTGGTCATCCTTTCAGTTAGATGTGGACCATTGTAGTATTTCTCTTATTAGCCATCTATTTGTAGGCTGCAAATCAAAAGGTCGGGATTGTCCAATTGTATAGATCATTTGTCCATTGGTCCCAGTTGTTTGAATTGCAAACCCGAATATTATTCTGCCGAGTGCCGAGGATCCTTACTTCCTCTTTAATAGTGTTAGACAGCAAGCCTAAAGCAGGGGTAAAAGGGTAATGGAAAATACAATAAATGGAGAGGAGAACGAGAGATTGGGAGGAGTGTATTTTGTCAGTTGCTTTGATAATGCAAGAGAGTCCAGCAAATACTAAACATTTGAGTAAAATTTGAATTTGAGGAAGTACAACTTGAGTAGATTTGAGTAAATATCACGATTCACATTTAACTTTCGAGGAAATGATGTAGTCTATTAAACCACGATTCAGGTGGTCTCTCGACTTCCTATTGTTGGAAACGATGTGACTCATCTGTCTTCCCATCCCACGTGTTATGTGGTTCCCCACTGAAATGAGTGTGGCCATCCTCTACTACTCGACCCCGGGGACCACTACTACATAACTGGACGTCTGCACCTTCTCTTATGTTTTTACTTGGGATTATAAAACTGGTTTTTCAGTAATGACCAAGTCTTTACTGAAGAAACTATTTATGAAATTAATGCAAGGAATTCGTGAATTTAGGATCTTCTAATATCTATTAGATTGCTTTCCGTTTAATGAATCAATTCACACCTAATGGAACATTGAATTTCAGTTAGTTAATTTCATCCTGAACGGCCAACATGGGAAGAAAATTGCTGTGATATTGAATGAGTTTGGTGAGGAAATCGGAGTTGAGAGAGCGATGATTAATGAGGGAGAAGGCGGGATGCTTGTTGAAGAATGGGTAGAGCTGGCAAATGGGTGTGTTTGCTGTACTGTCAAGCACAGTTTGGTTCAAGCACTTGAGCAACTGATACAGAGGAAAGAAAGGTGATGTTTCTTGTCTATGATCTTTTGGATCGAGGAACTTAGTCTTGCTCATCTAAATACATTTTGAAAGGTTTGCTTGTCATATGCTCATGTCGGACCGCATTTATTAGACATATTTTGATACTGCTATTGAGAAGAAAGCTTTATACTTGCAAGTGTGTATTGAGTTATAAGTGATCTTAAATGCATATATGCAAGTTATCTAACTTTAATTGGATTTTTTGCTCATCAAGTACTAGATCCAAGCAGATCATCCCCACCTTAGATGGGCCAGGGCCCAAAAATTACATGGATCAAACAGTTCTGACCATACATTTTTTTTAAAGGGTCACAATCCTGACCATACATTTCAAGGACTTTCAAGAAATGTAATTAGATGATTAAGAAAAAGTCAACCACAGTTCAATTGACAGCCGAAGGGTTACAATTGTCCAACCAGCGTGAGTTTTGGCATATGGCCCATCCATGACAAGTCTGTAGAATGAACATTTTGAATCCTCGTGCATGTTTGTCACATGTCCTGGATATATTCACTGATAACTTAAGCCAAAGAAACTGAAAATGTTCTTGGTTAAACATATATTGATACATGGACATTCTGCATTTTGCTAATATTTATATTCTCTTGAGAGTTATGGTACATTTCAATTTTGAGTGTGATTTTATGAACCAATATTTGTATAATAATACATCTTTCAAACTTTTCATATAAACTGTACAAACATTCCATAGGTTGGTTGGTTCACTTTCACCATCCTCTTGTCTGATACGTTCCATTGATGCTTCTCTGCTAAACATGTCTGTTTCCATGTTACGTTGGTTGCTGCAAAGTTTCATACTTGAGGTTAATACTTACGTAAAATGTCTATTGATTTTGTTGTGCCACAGACTTGATCATATATTGCTAGAGACCACTGGATTGGCCAATCCTGCTCCTCTTGCATCTATTCTTTGGTTGGATGATCAACTTGAATCATCGGTCAAGCTCGATTCTATTATTACTGTGAGTTTTTTTTTTTTTTTTTTTTTTTTTTTTTAATGGTCATTCAACTGCTTACAGTTGTTTGTGTGCTTCTATTATTGAAATGACATCTTTCACATCCTCCATGTACAGTTTCTTTACATTTCTATAACAAATGAATCTGACTATAAGATGCCATTAAGATTTTCAGTAAACCAACACAAGAAGTCAAAGAGGCATATAAGATGCCTTTTTTGATCTCCTTAACGAGTGTTGGCATTTTCTGGTTTTTCGTAAGCGTTTATATCAATCTTTGTCATACTTTGACAACAGAGAAGTTAGTTTGCCTCAATGATTAAGGTAGCATTTTGCTTCCCTCAGATTGTGGATGGTGAGGCCTCCCAAGTATACTGAATTGTTTCGGCTGGTTTGGAAAACTAAAGCCTCATTCATTTGGATGCATTTTCCTGCCCATTCACTCCAAATCTCAAGTGAGATGAGAACTGGAATGTCCCACTCTTTATCACAACAATAGTTTGGCAGTTCCAGAAACTGTTAGCCTAGGGGACTGTTAACGCCCAAATGTACCATTAAGTATTGGCTATTAACTACTCTCATCCCTAGGCACATTTCGTTGCTGCTGGTTGAGGATGTTTGATGCAGAAGACTATTATCTTGTAAGCCTTTCTGGGAATGCGTAGATAAGGTTTCGTATGGTATGCCTTAACGGCTAGAGGCCTGGTGTATCGTTCATCCATCACATTGTGGGTTCTAGGATCATTTTGTCACAATCCGGTAAATGGACTATAGTTGCACAAAGCATGAAACAAAGCGGCAACAAATTTGGGTGCTGAAGCGGGAGCAGGGAAGTGTCTGTTTCAAAATGTTTCCAAGTATAAATAGGTAGGAAGTGGGAGCAGGAGCGTGAGTCCGAAGCATGATTCAAGGCGAAAGTGGCACCTGGTTAGAAGGATCACCCAACTAGGAAACGGATGAAGACCGTGGGCTCGTTATGGCAGGAGGGGAGATTTTTTTTTTTTTTTTTTTTTTTTTTGGGTGGCTCTGGTTAACATAAGGGATTGATTGAGATGTGTCATATGAGTGTCTTTGTTGACTAGCTATGTTAGTGTGCCTTGAGGAAATGCTAAAACTAGACAATTGATTTATGATGCCTTGGACTGTTTGTGTCGTGGTCATTTCAGTAGCGGGGAAGATTTCTGAGTTTGGAAATTGATCTCTTAGTAGATATGGGTTTCTTTTGTGTTGTATTTCAAAGAAAGAGCTCTTTGCATACACACACGTGTCGCTTCATGATTTTTTTTTATGGTAAATTCTATGGAGAGTATAAATCCCAAAACTAGTGAATTATTTTTCTCGCCAATTTTAAGTTCAGAGCAAGGTTGCCGTAGTCATAGAGTCATAGAGTCAACTCTATTTTTATGCCACCCCTAGTTTAAAAAAAAAAGGTTTACCCATTGGGGCTACAAAATTGACGTGACTCTAGAGGTTTTGTCTTTCTTCCTTCTTCTTTCTCCCTCTCCTTTTTTTTTTTTTTTTTTTTTTTTTTTTTTTTTTTTTTGAGTTTTCCGGGGTGTAGTGATTCATCAAAGTCAAACGGGAACCTGGCCAAGTAATGTCAGATTGTGGTTTGCTCTTAGTGCTTGGTAAAGGGTCCTCAATGCTCATTGACCATTGGTTGTTCCTTAAAAGCAAGGTATTTTGTAACGGTAACGGTGGCCATTACGGCCACCACCATTACCTTTACGATATGGGTTGTAACGGCCGTTACGGCCCCTTAATGGCCATTATGGTCTCTCTCTCTCTCTCTCTCTCTCTCTCTCTCTCTCTCTCTAATTGAAAAAAAGAAACCTGAAAATCCTGTACTGGCCTTGTAATGGACCGTTACAAGGCTGTTATGGCCTTTACGGGGGGTGTAATGGGCCGTTATAAGGGCTGTAACGGCCATTATGGGTCTTTTTTTTTTTTTTTTTCCTGTAATAGCCATTACGGCTGTTATGACCCCGTAATGTGTAACGCTTGCTGCCGTTACCTTTACATAACGGCCTCGTAACAGCCGTTACGACACACTATGGTTAAAAGAGATACTGAAAGCTATGTTTCATGTTGATGCATCCAGGCCATCCATAGCTGTCAGATGGCCCATTTGACTGTCGGGCTGGATGTAAAACAGCCCATACTTATGATATTTTGGTTACTTTGGGAAAATCTTTCAAGATTTAGAATCTTTTTGCTAGTATTTATTTCCCTTTATGGATTTGAAATTTAGATCTCAATGTTTAGTATATGATTTAGATCTCTTTCAATCTCTATCTTTTGTATTTAGGCCTATATAAAGATCTCTAAGGCCATATATATGGGGAATTGATGAATGATGAATTGAAATGAAAGAGGTTTGAGTTTGGAGAATATTTTTCTTTTGAAATGTAATGATTTTTATTAGAAGTAGGCCAAAACAGCCACAAAACTATAGGACAACCCAAGATACAGACGAAAGGAGACTCTCGATAAGGGCTTTAATATTGGAGGTCCACTCCATTACATTCAATTTTGCCCTCATGAAAACCTCCGAATCGGACCCACTACAATTATGGAAGCACTGATTAATCCCCTTTCCTCATAATGCCCAAAGACTTGCCAATAAGGACAACCTCTATAGCATCCTCCCTCTCTTCCCAACCCCATCCCCATGCCAAGAAAGAAAAAAAAGCCTTCAATTGATTCCAGCATCACCCATGACAATCCGAAAATCTCCAAGAATTTCTTCCAAAGCGTCCTAGTGAAGGAACAATGAATAAAGAGATGGTTCACCAACTCCTCATTCATCATACATAACAAGCAGAGGGAGAAGACCCTAAAAAATCAATCTCTTTGAATTGTGTAGGTTGTGCAAAAATCCATTCTTCTATTCTTCTTCTAGCCCATTGCTCTAGCATCACATTTATGATATTTAACTATTAAAATCTTAATACTATGACATATTTTAATGACATACAGGCTTAGCAAGTTTTTCTTTCTACTTCTCATTTCTCACCTATTTCTCCATTTTAAAAATTGGGGATAGGAACTCTGGTGCTAGCAATAGCTAGCTCAGATAGTTGAGGAACATTGAACTTGGTAGTTGAATGAGGAAGAATGAACGACTATAAACTTGTCTTCACAGGTTTAGAAGGGTCTTGCAAACCTCCCGAGTACCTCATGTGTTCACTTTTTTGGAGTGCTCTACTATTTGTGATTTAAGCTTTGCTTCCACCAAGCTTAAATAACAAAACACTTAAATTCTAAAGAGAAATTTAAACTTTGGTTTCAACAATAGCTAGCTCGGGCAGTTGAGGAACTTGAGCTCAGTAGTCGAACGAGGAAGAATGAATGATGAGAACATTTTCTTGACATGTTAAGAAAGGTCTTTCAAACCTCCTAAATATCTCATGTGTTTGCATTTTTGGAGTGCTCTACTGTTTGTGATTTTAGCTTTACTTCCACCAAGGTTAAATAACAGAATATTTAAATTCCGAACATAAATCATGAATTTTATTAGTAATTCCATAGTTTCAATGTATTCACATATGTTTTTAAATCAATAAAATAATTTAATTAGGACAACATGAGTCGCCCGAGTAGCTACGTTGACCCATCCGTGTCAAATTTTACAGGCAGACCAAGTTGATTTTGAGTCCTAAGTTTCTCAACCTCAGTTCTGAGTCAGGAGCATGTTACAATGTGGCAATTCATTGTATGATCACGGTCTTTCACACAACTATCTTAAAAATATACCAATGACAAATGACACATGCTAGCTCTCCATTAAATGACAGGATGATGCTGATTGCTGGTTGGTTATGTGTCAAAAGGAACAATATGTGAAGCTAATTGTTCTCACTATCTTGTCAGTTACATCATCATTGGGAAATGATGCCTTTGCTTGGTTCAGTTCATAGAATGGGGAAATGATCCACCCACAATAAGAGAGGATGAATTAGGAGCTGATTCTCTCTCCCCTCTTTGCATGCACCTACTCAGTTGATTTTTTCTGAAGCAATTTATTTGGAGTTTTGGGCTCATGATCTTGTCTAAGCAATTTATTTTGAGTTTTGGGCTCATGAGTTTTCATTGGGCTGGCAGTGGTGGATGTACTTTCTCATGTTGTTTGATTACATTTGTTATCTTATCTTATCGGATCTGTTCATTAATATCTTATCATTTATTGGTTTGCTCCAGGTAGTGGATGCGAAAAACCTTCGACTGCAGCTTGATGAGCATCATGATGTGGCTTCATTTCCTGAAGCATTTCTTCAAATTGCATTTGCGGTAATTATCATCTCATTGTTGTCTCAATGATTGATGCTGTGGAAGCATGTGATTAAATACACCCTTTCATTCTCCCTTCTCAATGCACCCAGTAATTTACATGGTTGTCGCCCTATTGGATATTCAGTTTCAGGTATATGTTTGCTATATCTCCTGACGGTTTTGGTTCTTTTTCAGGATGTGGTAATTCTTAACAAGGTTGACTTGGTTTCACCAAAGGATTCTGGATCTATGAGATCAGTTGTTCTAGAAGACTTGGAGAAGGAGATTCGTAACATCAATTCCCTTGCTAAAATTATTCATTCTGTCCGATGCCAAGTTGATTTATGTGAGATATTGGATCGCCGGGCTTATGATGCTAGGGTTAGTTAAGATATATTTTCAATCATCAACAAGCACATTTCTGTTTTAGATTGTATTTTTACCAAATTTATAGGACAATTTGTTTGTACAGCACGTAGCTCACCTGGAGGGATTATTAAAAGAGAGCCAATTTGTATCCAGTCAGAGTCGTCATGACAGTAGTGTGCGAACCTTGTGCATTTGTGAGCAGGAACAAGTTGATCTCGATAAGGTAAATCCACTTTCTTTAAAGTGATTATACTAATCATGTTTATGCTCGTCTTAAATTGGAAAATGTCAATGGCCCCTTTCATTGTTTTGAAAATGGTAAGCTTCTCTAAAATTTTCTCCAGCTAATCGACTCATTCACAGGACTTAATTGCTTTATTCTGTAATTACTCCTCTCTTCTTCTTCTTCTGGATCATAATCATCTTCTTCTGCTGGCATTCACTTACTCATGTTAGACTTTTACATTTTTGGAACCATCTTTTTTTAGTGATCTTCCGCAGTTAACTTTTTGGGTCAGTTCACTCTTGTACTCATTATATGATTAGCAAGAATTAAGAACTCAGTTTCTGGTGTTGGTACTTTCGCAACTGAAATATTAAGAAATCCTTTTAGGTCTTTACGAGTCATTCGCATCCACTTTGTTTTCTTCAGTAATGATCTACACTTTGTTTTTTTGGTAAGGTTGTTCTGCGTTTGGTGCATAACCAATTCTAGTTGTGCAGAGAGAGAATTCCTTATCCCCACATGTCACATGAAATATTGGTGATGGAAACATCCGCTGTTGAAACCTTACTGGGCCCACCATGATGTTTGTATGCCATCCAAACTGTTCATGAGGTTATTCCCACCGGGATGATTGAAAAACTCAAATATCAGCTTGGTCCAAAACTTTGTGGCCCCATGAAGGTTTCAATGGTGGGTGTTCAATTTCCACTCCCACTTGAGTTTTGGACCAAGTTATTCCGAAGTTTGTGGCCCCATGAAGGTTTCAATGGTGGGCGTTCAATTTCCACTCCCACTTGAGTTTTGAGCTAAAGTCGGAAGCCTGACTAAACTACAAATCAAACATACTAATAGAGGTAAGCTTATTAATCAAGTTACCAGATAATTTTTATAAAAAAAGAATCAAATCCAAAGAAAATAATCGCATGCATGTGCTATGAATCTGGACTGTGGGGTTGTGTTTAGGGAGCCATACAGTCAGATCTATAGGGTCGTACAGGCTGGTTTGTTGGGCTACACAATACAGACAGTGATGCCATTCGATTTGATGGTTTGGACAAACAATTGAACTGATTTAATGGTTCAATGATCTTTGGGTATAATCTTCTTCTTGCAACATGCACACTTGGATTGAGACAGGATTTGTACCAAGTGGTACGCCTAGCAACTGCCTCTCATGACCCACTGTTTGCCTGCCCTTTGGGGTGTGCATGTAATAGCTGGGTTGGGGGTTAGTACTGGGTGGGACCATTTTGGTATGCAAATGTTGTCAATGTGAGCCTCTGCCTTGGTCGGTTTCCAAGAGCCAGTGTAAAAGTGGAAGGTTGATGTCTCATGTCTGGCGGGAAGCTGATTGTAAAACTTCTTCCAATCTACCTTTTAAATGCCGGTGCCATGGAGAAGGCTAAGATAATTATGATGTTCTTGCTTTTTTCCCATTTCATTTTTGTGCAACATTCTCCCCTTTAATATAGCATACCTCATTAAATCAGCTGCGTTCTGCCCTTAAGTAATTATGTGTTTGCATAAATGGTTAGTTTGAATTCTTTGGTCAGGTCCGATTATGGCTCGAGGATATTCTTTGGGAGAAGAAATATAATATGGACGTCTATCGCTGCAAAGGTGTTCTAAGTGTCCATAACTCGGATCACCTCCATACTATACAGGTAATTTCATCCTATAATACCCTTTTAATCATTTCAAACTGGAAACTTTAGTGAGTTGCTGAATCACTTGGAAGAAAGAACCACATTTTTTTTTTATTGGTCTGATAAAAATTAATATTCTGAATAGGTTTGGCTAATAGGTCAGGCTGAACAGTTCAGAATCTGGGCCAAAACCAACCTAGGCCTTGCCCGTTGACAAGCCTACTTACCATAAAAGTTAGTAAGAAGAGCATGCCTCTCAAGGCAGCTAATGGGCTAGGTGGTTGGATGAGGGATCCCGAACAAGCCTACTGCTTATGCTCAGTACTGTTTGGAATGTCTGCCCTTTTTTTTTTTTTTTTCTTATATATTTGTTGGATGATTCTATCACTATAAATCATAAACATTGGCCGCTCTGTCCATAATTGGTATGTTACATTCATCTCTTGTGCAATTAAAAATATGGCCTGTCACGCCCCAGACTCGGTAATCGGACTCACGAGAAACCCGATGGCCGGTTCTGGCTGCAACAGCCTCCGTAGTACCCTATTTTCGGCTCCTGAGGCAGGTTCCGATCCTGGGATCCCACAAGGAGGATTTCCATAACAATATAATCATTTCCAATACGAGCATACCCAAGATCACAACAAGTATATCTGAAAATAACAAAGACACATCACAAAATCCACTATAAATTTGAACTTTTACAATTATCCATAAGGTCTAAAGGGACATACATAAGGTGATAGAAAAGCAGAGAAAAGTCAGCAACACTGGAGTCCTCAAGCTCAACTCTACTCCAAGCTCTGCCGCTATGATGCCTGCCTAGAATCTCCTACACGCATCAATCGTGCATAAGCTTATAGAAACTTAGAGGGTGGTGAAAGTGTGTAACAATGATGCATAGAAGAATAGTAAGAGGTACAAGAAGAGAAACATGCTCAATGAGAATATCATTAGCCTTACCAAGGCATATCATGAATATGATGCAATGAGTATTGGACGCCATACCAAGACAATACATGAAGGGGCTTATGCAGCCAATGCTAATGCGATGCAAGTAATGCCAGTGCTCATATCCAAACCACATGTCAAGTACATTTCCAGTTATAAGGAAATCACCGGGGTCTATTACACTCCTGGATGACTGCCGCTCTACAGACCCGCACAGTCAAACGAGCATAAGAGACCTTACTACCTGCCTGTGGACAGCCAATCACCAGCAAGGCCTGACGGTAGCGGACCCATTTCACGAACTAGTCAGACTCAACCTAGTAATGCCCTCTCTCACAGGCGGATAAGGCCACATCCCCATCCAACTAACTACACGATAGTGAGAGTCGCGACCTACACGTGTAAGGCCATCGTGTGCTCATGTTTCCACCCGGTCACGGCGTTGGAGCAGATCCTTGATACCATGGAAGTTTTGAGAATTTCACCCATGGGCATCCTATGCACCCGGTTTGCTTAAGTAATATTTCCAGTGTCCACACATAAGGCCATCCACGAACGTCCCTGTGGAGGCAAGGCCCTGGTGAAGCAAGGACGGTATCACCATGAAATGTGATGCCAATGCATGAGTCACACGTACAGATCATGCACCAGCTTCAGGCACTCAATGTGCACAAGGGGAGAAACTCTATCCCTCTATGACTACCACACAATGCAATCAATACACACAGATGATGCATGTGGGTCACAATGATGGAAGTGTGCTACCTGTAGAATATATAATCCTCCGTCCCAAGGAGGAACAAGGTCTAGGTACATGAATAGGCACTCCAAGGAGAAGTGAAGTCCTCTAGTGGAGGCCCAATACTTTGGGGTGACCCACAAGCTAAGAGAGAGTCATAAGGTCTTAATGGAGGAAACGGTCCTAACAAGGTCTAAGGTGGGCCTTCAACCACCTATAAGGGCCCTATGGGCCTACCTTAAGGCCACCAAGGAGGACATCCAACCTCAACTGAGTCCCAAAAGATAGCCCGCCACGCATGTAAAGTAAGGTCCAAGGCCCAAGTAATCCATGACCTAATGGGTTATACACAAGTCCAACTCGTAGGCAATATGGTGGGCCCTCAAGCAAGGTTTGGGCCCAACCATAAGGGTCATAAACCCACATATTGTGGTGGGCCTCATGGGCAGCCCATTAGTTCAACCATATGGGCAAATTTCACACTTAACACAAGTGAGTTGGGCCTTACTTTTTAGCCCTAGTACCGGGTTAATTTAGTGGGCAGCCAAGGGCCCAACTACTTGCATATTATAGCCCATAAACCCATCACAATAGGTAGAAGAGTATAGCCCCAAAAGTCAATGGGCCTACTTAGAAGGTTCTAATCCAAAAGGGCCTAAGGAACTAGTCAATTAACCACATACAATGTTCCAATAAAAACCCAACTTGGGTGGGCCTTAGATAAGCACTAATTACACCCAAAAATACTAAAAGAAAGTGACAAGATAACTGGTTAAATCAACCTCAAATCTAATGGGCCGTGCTGCCCCAAAAACAACATTTATGGGCTTATCTAGAAAGTTCCATGCATAGGTAGCTCTATGGGCCTGGGTATATGGCCCAAAAACTCATCCAAAGGGCCTTAATTGAATGCTACTAAAGGGGAGGATGATCAAGTCCCCTATGGACCCCACATGGATGAATGGTGGAATATTAAATACATTAAAGTGGGCCCACAAAGTGGCTTGAACGGCCAACCAATGCTGGACGCCCCAGCCTGGATGTCCCAGTCTGGTGGGCCACTCCAGGCTGCACCACAAACGGTACAGAGGCCCGTCGGCCTTGAAATTTTGCAGGTTGGTACTTCCATGGGTGGGCCACACCTCCACAAAATTTCGCAATTTTTAGATAACTAGAAGTATTTTAATTAATTTAAATAAAACAGACTATCCAGAAAATCTGGTTAATCTAGACGTCCCAACATGGTGGGCTGGTCCAACCCTTGCCATGGTGTGCACAGGATTCCGTAGACCCTAAAATTTGGTAGGTGGGTCCTACTATGGGTGGACTACCTCCCTGTAAATTTTCATAATTTTTGGATACCCAGAAGTATTTTAATTAAATTCGGGATTACAGGTTGTCCTAGGTGAAATGTTGCTGGAATTATAATTGTCCCCATGTTTGGGACCACATGGGGTGGGTCTGAATTCTTGAAAATTTGGCCCAAGGTCCCTCATTAAGCCTACAACAAGGTGAGACCCAGAAAGATAGCCCACCATCCGAAAAAGTATTTTTAAATTTTAGTTTTTAAGGGCCTATGCTGCTGGACTGCACAGCAGAAATTTCTGGCAGTCTACTATGTTGGCCCGCCCTTTTGGATGCCCAAATGGGGTCCAATGGGGCTGAAATTTGGTATGATTGTAGGTGGGTCATGCAACTACAGGAATCACATATTAATTTGTATCAATCTTCCTACCAAATTACTAGAAATCAGGAACGAAGGTAGCCCAAAAATCTGTCCAGACAGTTTCTGGACAGCAACAAGAGGTTGGAAAGAAATAATTATAAACAGTAATTAAAATGAGATTTAATCCCAGAAAATTAGAGAATGGACCTCTCTAGTGGGCCCCACAATTATCCAGACCATTCTACCATCCAAAATACCTTTGCGTGTGCCCCAATTAGTTGGATTTTGGGGCCGTATGTCATAGGGTGAAATGTCATGGGCGTCCTCCCTCTTTTGGGTGGCTGGATTTTTGTTGGCTTGTGGGCCACACACCATGATCAGGGATGAAAATAAGGGAAAAGAAGAGAAGGAAGGGCAATCCGGCCGTAGGGAAGGGCTCCGCCACTATTGAGCCCTTCCAAGAACAATCCAACCACACATCTTGCATAGATTTACATCTACAACATGGATCTTTCACATGCATGGCTAAAAATTAAAATGGATGGTGGGGATACCATTCCCACCATGATCCCAAGATCTAGATGACCTCATCATGTAAGGAAATCAAAGGATCCACCATAATGGGGTCCATAAAGGAAAGCCCCATGCATGGGACATGCATGCATAGGGTGGGCCATTTGGCCACACCCTTGGGGACGTGTGGGATCTACACCATTGATTGGTGGGTCCTACACTCCCATCATGAAGAGAAGAAGAGATCTACATTAAAAAAATCAGATTACACCATAAAGAAGCACCCACCTCTTAGATCTCCAAGCTTTTACCACCACTAAGAACTTCAAGCTCTAAGGGTTATGATTCTATGGGCAAGATGGGATTATGATGGTGAGATGGAGTGGAAATGAGGAAGAAAATGGGCTGGAAAAGAGAGGAGAAGGGGCTGGAAGTTTTCCACCATGAGAGGAGAAGAATGAGAGAAATGAGGGAGGAGAGAGAGGGAGGGAGAGTTTCTAGCAAAGAAATGATTGTTTCTTGGGAGAGGGTTGCTTGGGAAGAGGGAGATAACATAGATAAGAGGAAAGAAATGATGGCTATGGGAGGAAATTACTATATTGTAGGTTTTAGACTAGGCTTGGGTAGTGACTTGAGTGGGTGTTGTCATTCCATAGAATTGTGTAGTGTGTGTGTGGTGTGCATGGGGAATTGTGCAATGGAAGTGATCCACAAGCATTTGCTCAAAAGTGGGCCACATGATCAAGGGCCATATTATGTAATGCTTATAACTTTTGATCCATAAGTCGGATAGACGCACAAGACGCGCCATTGGAACCGCAACGACGATGCGAACAAGATGGCATAGGTCTTGGGTCGATCCGAGTCGGGTCTACGTGGCCGGACTCAAGGATGACCACAAACACTACCCGAAGGTCGCGGATCGCCGGAATTTAACCAGTAGGACCGCGAGACCAAAATGAACGAGATGCATACTCACACACACATATGCACACATGCGAACTCGGGTCGGGTCTCACATGGCCCTTCCCCTCATCAAAAGTTTTTCTCAATGATTTCACAACAAAGGCAGGCATATCTTGGTTAGCTTTTTGTGTCTCATGTGTAAACCAGCTTTTGTGGTTATTTGACAAGAGCTTTGCTAAGCTGTGTCAACCAGCTTTTGCGGTTATTTGACAAGAGCTTTGCTAAGCCCACACGCATGTGCAACAAAGTTCATCTACACACCACAGATGTGGCAGCATGGGATGATAGGTCCAAGATCCAATCCATCCATCAGAACAACACCACTATTGATGCTCTTACCCAAGAATCAGGTTGATCCACTGGTCAGGTGGGCCACAGTTTGCAAAACAAATGTACGGCTCTGAAAAACTAGGCTGAAGTTTACTAACCCATGCACCACTTTCCAATATTGGGGCTCACTTGCCAAATGGATCAGATTTTATTTTTGGGAAAACACAGAGAAGTTTGGACCAACCTGATGGATGGATTAGATCCCGCACCTATGCACCTTGCTGGCACATCCGTGGCATGTACACATACTTTATTGCACACATGTGTGTGCTTAGCAAAGCTCATTTGACACTTAATAAAGCTAGTCCTTTGTTCAGTCATTAGTTTTTGACAATCAAATAGTCTTGAACTTTTATTATCTCTATTGTTTATCAGGCTGTGAGGGAGATATATGAGGTTGTTCCAGCTCGCAGATGGCAGCAGGAGAATCGTATGAACAAGATAGTTTTCATAGGAAAAGCTCGAGACTTGGACTATCATAATCTTTCAATTTATTTTCATTAGCTTCGTGTTCATTCCCTCAGAGAATTATGATAAGCATCCCTGATTCTTTTTTTTTTTTTTTTTTTCTTTTCCCCAATCCTTTGCAGGGCGAAATCTGGATGAGGACATTCTCAGGGGTACCTTCCGGGATTGTGTATTTCCTTTAAGTTGACACGCTGTTCAGTTACAGTAAAGGTACATGAATATTAGGGCCCCTTTGGACACATCCTCAAAGGGTAGTTTCTGAAAAGGGGGCCTAAGGCTGCTTTTTGTTTTTTTTTTTTGGTTGAGCCTGCTTGGTCGACGTTAATGCCTATTTTGTCTAGCGGAAGGCAAGACAGGGGTTCGGAAATAGACATCCAAATTCACATCATCAAATGCCGTATTGGATCAAAATGGCATTTAGACCTCAAATGCACTTTCTGAGGTTGCATTCAAACTGGTCTTTGATGTCTTCCAGTTGAGTTTCATTCTTCTTCTTCTTCTTCTTCTTTTTTTATTTTTATTTTTATTTTTATTTTTATTTTTATTTTTTTATTTTAAATTAAAAAGAAAAAACATCAGCTAGGTAGGTTTGGAGTGCTATCAAATATTAAGTTGCATTGATTTCAACTGAAGTTATGTGCTGTTATGGCTAGTTGTTTTAGCTGTTAAAATTGTAAGCTTCTCAAGAAACAGTTCCTGTCAACCACTAATTTTGTTCGTTAAATGTTTCCAAAATTGTATTTGAAAATGTCTTTTATTTCCTCTCCTAAATACCTGTGCTATTAGAAAAAGTCGATGAAAATGTTGTATTTAGTGGAGCAAAGAGTCCTCATGCTAAATGACAAATGAAATATTTGGGATGGTAGATATATATAAAAATGTTAAGAAGCAAGAACATAGTCAAGATAATGATGCAGGTGCTAACCTTCTTCCATTTGGCAATTAGATTGTGCTCAGCATAGCCTTGATCAACAGAATTCATATAGTTCCTTGGATATTTCCTTTCTTCTATGGTACAGGTCGTAGATGTATCGGTTCCTCTGATGTGCAATTCAGAAAACGGGGGCCACAGCGCTTCCCATTTTCTCTTACCATCGTGTGGATCCTTTTCAGCTGTTCACGACATGGAATTTGCATCAGCATATAATGCAGACTCACCGATCACGAGAGGCAAATCCACAGAGCCATTAGAAATTTGCTAATTATACACACGTACGTAGTGGATCATCGTACCGCTGCACAAGCGCTAGCTAACGTGGGCACACACCTGTAAAACATCCAAACCACCCATCAGGCAGCCCCCCATGTACATTTTGCCCATCCATTTCTTTCATACGGTGGGCCACATTGAAGTCAACCAGCCTGACTCTTAGGCTGATGGCTCAGATATGGTACAAACATTCCACATTGGTAGGTGCGGTAGCATGTGAAGGGCTGGGTTATACACCTGTGTTGGATTAGCCAACCCCAAATTGTCATAACCGACGGACCACCTCTCATCTTTGCTTCCAGCTCACGAAGAGTAGGCTCAATTAACTCCTATCCACTAAGATATCCAATACGATTGGTCTTTATCTTTAGCATTCTTCCTGTTGCAATCGGTTTGTACCTTGTCCTTTCAAGGGAGAATATATACCTGTACAGCAAGTAAGCTGAATAAGAGACAACGTTGATGAATATGATTTTAACATCATACATTTATCTTAATCCAAATAAGCTAAATATAATCACAGGCCTTTCTTTAAAAAAGTTCAACAAAAACCCTAGTGAAGGCACCTCATTTTATTTTGAATATTGATAATTTTATTGATATGAGGCTGAAGCATAAAGAATACATACACTCACATACTGCATAAAATTATAGCTCAAGCCAACTACTTAGCTATAACTTCTGCTGCTAATGCCCACTTCATTACATATGATTTCCATTACTCAAGCTTTGATGATTCCTGAAACATATCTCATTCCTTTCTTTCCATATGGATCAAATCCCTGCTAATAGGTTTTAACTGCCAAACTTTTATACCAATTTCCCCTTTACCCCCACCATGCCACATCAATAATAAGCAATCAATAGTACTTAGCATCACCTATGCTACACGGAACAAAATGAAGAAACCATCCATAGCCCTTCTGCAAACAGACAATGAACAAAAAAGATGATCCGCAGATTCCTCAACTTGATAACATAGTAGGTAAACATTCGAAAGAATCATCTTTCTCTTTTGGAGATTATCTATGGTTAGCATCTTCTTCCTTCCCACTAGCTACGCAAGCGTTGTAACCTTGGGCTGAGCACCATAACCCCATATAAATGTTGTAGGATTGATCTCCTCACCAACTCTCACATAAATGTTGTAGGACTGATCTCCTCACCAACTTTCCACATAATATCGTATAACAAGATTTAGCTGAAAATTTGCTGGACTTGTTGCGAAGCCATCTCATTGAATCATTTTAAGAAATCACAGGATTCACTTTGGACAACAATTGAAGAAGACCAATAAGCTCTTCCAACTCTTCCTCAGTTAAGTTCCTTCTACATGGTGTGGCCCAACAAATTTCCTCAGCTTGAATAGAGAAGCATCTATCCACCCTTAAAATCTGTCACACTTGCCACCCTGCTAAATGTGGAAATACTTTGCTTATTACCATTATTTTTATATCTCCCAACCATTTTTCTTTCCAACACCTAATCTTTTTTCCATTGCTCAAAAAGGAACCTATTCCTTCCCAAATTTTGCTTTTAATTGAGGCAACGAACTTCCATAGATATGAGGCTATATATAATGAAGACGGTTTATCCATCTACCCTTGTCTTCCACCCCATATTTTCTCCCTACCACTTTCCTCCAGAAACCACCCTCTTTCTCTCCAAACCTCTAATACCTATTTACCTAGCAAAGCTATATTTATAAACTATAATTCCCTCAACCCAGCTCCCCAATTTTCTTTGGGCATACATACTTCCTCTTATTTGATAAGATGAAATTTATGCTTATCTTTCGCTCCCCTCCATAAGAATTCCCTCAAATTTTCTAGCTTATTCAAGACTGATTGTGAACATTTGAATAGTGACATAAAATAAACTAGAAAATTAGACATTGTTGCCTTAATTAGAGTTATCCTACCACCTAGAGATAAATATTGAGATTCAAATCTCTTAATCACTTTATTCCAAAGCTATTTCGCAGGTTTTCCGATGCATAGAGGGAGACCTCATTTTCTTAAAGACAAAAAAGATGTATCCAACAGATGCAAGACAATAGTCGAAGATGAAAATCCAGCAACTAGCCTCACCAGTGCAGAGAAAGCAGCATCACTCACTTGAACTTGCAACATTAAAAAAAAAAAAGACACCCAAAACAACTGCTGATCGAGTGTCGAGCATAGTTCCAGCCAACACAAGTCTTGGACTACGAAGTACATTCCACCCAATGGATAACTTTCAAACCATTATTAATTGCATGTGACATCCAAACCTTCCAATAGGTTAGCCTTGAGCTGAACACAAACCGAGGTAGCTTGGTTAACTCGCTCGGTTCAGCTCGGATAAGATCGACTCGGCTTGACTCGAAGCTAGATTCAGGCTGAGCAGAGCTGTTTTTCTGAGCTCGAGCTGACCTCAGTTCGACTCGACTCGGCTCGAAGCTTGGCCTGAACTTGACTCGGTTTGGCTCGAGTTATATATATATATATATATATATATATATATATATATATATATATATATATATATATATATATATATATATAATATACTTAGTATATTATATATTATATAAAAAAGGGCCACCTCTATAAAAACTAGAAAGAAAACACCCGTTTCGGAAGCTTGAACTTGAATTCAGCTCGAGTTGACCTGAGCTACTGACCAAACTGAGCCGTGCCGGCTAGTTAGGCTAGAGGACCGTGCTGAGCCGAACTCGAGTTGGGATAGGCTGCTGGATGAACCAAGTCGAGTTGTACCAAGCTCGACTCGTGTACAACTCTAAGTTGGCCCCACTATGAGGATCACCAATTGCAAAAATCAGCCCTATCTATGCATCATGTGGACCTCACTTATTTTTGCACAAGTTTTTTTCTTTAGAAATATGAATAATATTATTAAAGGGCCAAGAAGGCCAAAGGGAAAAAAACAAACAACAAAGAAGAAAAACAGGGAAAAACGAAGAAAAGAAGCTTATAAGAGAGGGCGGGAGAAAATTACAGGAGCATCTGACACTAATATGCATACCACTCCCTGATTGATTGAAACACATTAAAAAGGCCCCAGTTCACTGAGGAAGTGACGTTGTTGAAACAATAGTTGTTTCTTTCAAGCTGGATGGTCCACATGGTTGCCAACAGATAACTTCCATATCTTCTTTCCAAGCTTTTCCCCACCTCCAACATCCTACAATCTAATATGGGCTTCAACCGAGCAAGAAAAACCCAAGCAAGGGAAAACCTAAGAAAGTCCAACGTATGAGCATAGACTTGAATTACAACTAAGGATCACTTCTATTGGATTATTGCTACTCCCATGATAGGCTGAGATAAAGTAAATTGATAGATTTGATTTGATTTAATTGGTGCAAGACAATGCCTTGCTCATTTAATTTCTACTATTTATAAATTTCTTCCGTAATTACTCCCCATACATTTCTCTGCTTTAGTTAATCGATTATGACATTTGAAGAGTCATCGTCTAGATCCTCTCGTTGGTGTGTTTCCCTTCTTGACTGTTGCTCTTCCCTTGATTGTACTTTGCTTTTAATACTGTTGATCATATTTCTCCTCTCGACTGCACTTCAGACTTATTAAGCATTTCGGCTGCATGATTTCATTATTCATTTGATGATGCGTAACATCAGATTGATATTGTATAGCGCCAAATCAGTGTCAACTATATTTCTAAAAAAAAAAAAAATGAAAAAAAGAAAAAGAAAAATGCTTTAAATATCTTAGAAAATCTCTTCGTTTTTTTTGGGAATAGTCGTAAATAAGGTACAACAAATACTGCAAAGAAAAAGAAAATGCATTAAATATCTTAGAAAATCTCTGTTTTTTTTTTTTTTGGGGGGGGGAGTCAGAAATAAGGTACAACAGAACAACAGATGCTGCACGTTGTAAGTTTTCACCTTACTTTGAATCTTAAATGGCGATCTCAGCTGTTCATGTTCTTGTTATAAACTTATATAGAAGCTATGGCCTTATAATTTAACTTGATTGGATTTGAATATGAGTCATTCAACTTTACTTTTTGAAGCTCTAAATTCATCTTCATATGTGATAATCTATCAACAAATGTTTCTTAGGATGGCCCCATATGCAATGGAATTTATAATATAAAAGGTTTTAGATCATCATATGGAATGCAGTTTGGGATGAAACATTCCCCCCCTACAATAGTCGTGTACCGTACATGGGCACCATACCCTATCAAAAGCCTTCCAGGTTCTTTCAACATTGCCTTGTCATCTCCCGGTATAAGAGGTTGTTCCTCCACAAGCGTGTCGACCATAATTAGTTCGTAAAAATACCCATGTCTGTTGGGGCTTACCATATTGTAAATATAAAATCTACTCCGGGCATCAGGTTCTATATTTGATGTTACGCCCACAGGATAAAAATCAGCTCATCTACATTTTAAATGGGCCACACAACCTGGAACAACAAAGATGAGATGCTGACCATAGGTTTGTGCGTGTGTCACCTGATTAAAAACTTAGGTGGGCCATACCTTACGAATTTAGCAGTTTTGAGAGCAATTTTACATAATTCCCATTGGTGCGGACCACATGAGTCTTTTAATCAAGGTTATCTTTTGTATGTACCATTAAAATGATGTTTCTCACATGATGGATGTAGTGGAGTGTACATATGTGCAGGTGGACTCCACAATGCTTGGGTGTTTAACATGCTTGGACGAATTTGATTCAAGTGCGTTGTGTGGACTTGGTGGGTGTATTTATCAGATTCAACATACCCCAAACCTCTCCCATCATGAAAGTTGGACGCCTAAAAAATAGACTGATACAATCATCTCGGGAACCACCATGTAAATTTGGACATTTTTTTATGGTTGTCCATTTTTTTTTTTTTTTTCATAGTGTGGCCCACTTAGTGGTTGCATAGGCCTGATTTTTCAGTGCTCCCATCATCAATGATGGGACTCATAGAATACACAGATTGGATGTCATATATAAAAATGATGGGTCCACCGTAAAAAGCACTGGACAGCCATCCAAAAACCGTGGTGGCCCACATAATGGGTGGACAAGCTTGATTTTTGGGACATTCAGATTTCAGTGTGACAATCTTGATGGATAAGGTTGATGCCATTTACACACTGGAGTGGGCCCCATGAGTAATACTTGTTCAGTAAGTTTGTCCATGACAACTGGTAGAAGATTGAGATTTGTAGGTGGTACAATTGAAATAACTAAAAATATTAGTCTCTTCTCAAATGGTATGGGGGTATATAAGATTAATTAGAAAAATTAGGGGTAGGCATGGAATGAAGTCTAGAAAAGTAGGTGACAAGTTAGGGAAACCATATTAGTCTTGAGGTCCCATGTTTGGTTGCCACTTAAAATTGAGTTTATCTCGTTTTAGTTAATATCAACTACATCTTGAAGATCATTGTTTCTATAAATTAATGTTGGTCATTTTAAGAACAGATTATCTACCTCTGGAGGCATGACATTTGGTGTGTCTAGGTTGTTTACAACACAGTGGCATATTTAATTTGTATGATGATCTGAACCATTCATCCTGTGGACTCGTCCATCAATTGACCACAACCAAAATTTTCTTTGATTATACTATCTTAACAATCTAATGAATGGCCATTTTTTCACTTAAAAGGAGCCATTGATGATTTTTGTGTTTTAGTCTTCATTTGTATTCCACCAAGTACACATCTAAAACTGTCTAAACACTGTTTTTTTCGACTGTGAACCAATCACTGTTAGAACAATGAAAAAGTCAGTTTCAATCTAATCCATGTGTGACATGTATTCAAAGTGACATGGAGGGATGGAAAACACCGTGGAATCTGCTCTCATTTTTATTTTTATTTTTAGTTCCAATAAAAAAAAAAAGATCTCTAGCTAATACATAATTACGACTAAATAAAATGAGATGAACTGATTTTTAATTGGCAACCAAACGGGCCCTAAGGCATTGATATTCCACTGAAGTGTCTGAATAGATATGTCCTCGTGATTTGCTCGCCTCAGCTTGAAGAAATAGAAGAACATACACCAAGCCATCAATCATTCATGTTTCTTATGATGTAAGAACTAAAGGAGAGATTGAAGGAGTGATTCATGGGGCAACATGCCAATGTAGTACGTGTGTGAGATCTTGGTCATTCATCAGGTGGGGCTAACTGAATATGCTCTGACTTAAAAATCAAGAAGGTTTACTCATTGAATGGACCACACATGTAAGTTGAATGTACGAATGTAGACTGTTTGGTCATCTTTTTCAATTCTTCTCGCCCAACTGACGAGTGAGCTAGCTTGATTCTATGGCCAGGGCATGTTCATGGCTGCTCCCAACTAATGAATGACCTGCATTGCTCACCCTAGCACTTCTCTAACTTCATTTCTTCAATGAAGTTATTGAAATTCTTCAACGAAGATCCTCCTCCACCGATACTCTTTCTAGCCATTGCCTTGAGCTCCAAAGACCTTGCTCTTATCCCCTTATCACCAAGCAATTCCTCCAGCTTTGCCTTAATCTCTTCCTTTGTTATGATCTCAGTGGAATCAGGTTTCAGTCCCAAGCCGACCTTCCAAACATCGGAAATATATGTCCGGTTAACGAACTGGTCTACAAAGTAAGGCCAGCATAGGAAAGGAACTCCATTGCTCAGCCCCTCCATGGTCGAGTTCCATCCGCAATGGGTTAAGAAGCACGCGATTGACGGGTGGGCCAGCACCTTTTGCTGAGGTGACCAACCTACAATCCTCCCACGGTTTGCCACTCTGGCTTCGAAGCCATCTGGGTAGGCATCCGATGATCCATCTGTGAGGTCCGGCCGCACAACCCATAGAAACGGACGGCCGGAAAGTTCAAGCCCAAGTGCTAGCTCTTGGAACTGACGTCGGTCGAAGATAGTGAAGCTGCCAAAGGCAATGTAGATGACTGAGTGGGCAGGTTGTTGGTCGAGCCAACTTAGGCAAGTGGAGTCCTCTTGCCAGAAGTTGCCTTCAAGCTGACCAGGCCGGCCTCCTGCAAGCAATGGTCCAATGGGCAGGATGTTTGGAGCCGAGTCGCAAGCCGATGGTTCCATCTCATAGAATGAGTTGCAAAGAATCCAATTATCTAATTTGATGGCTTGATTGATATGGTTCAAGCATCGGAAGAAGGAACATTGTGCGGTGGGGTCCTCCCCAATGTGGAGCCAGAAGAAATGAGCCGTGTTCATTGCAGGTAAAGCCGGGGATAGATCGATCATCTTCTCCTTCAAGGGAAATCCTGTAAAGATGTTTAGTCATTGTTATTTTCCATTATAACACATGGCAGGATGATGCACCATCTTCCCAATTATGTCCATCTTTCCTAATGTGTATGGCTAGTTGTTGAAATATACATAGATTAGAATGATTCTAGCCATCTGATTAGTGAATATCAAAGCAATGATAGGAGCCAAAAATGATTAATGAACAAATATTCAGTGGGTGAAATTGTAAGTGATATCTAGGATGTTCTAACAGGTGCACATTTAAAACATATACCATGCATGTTAAGGCCCAATACATTGATGGGCCTGATTGATGCATCATCTAATGCAAGGAAGAACATGATGGGGTCGATCACTGTCTTCCTAGTACTCCAAATGCACAGAGTTCTATTGACTTCTCACATACCTTCTTTGAATCCACGAGGGATAAAAGTAAAAATAATTTCTAATAAATTTGAAATAAATTAATTCAATGATAAACAAAAATGAAATTACAATCCTTTAAATAATGAGCTCTAACTAGGACGAATTTTTCGACTCAAATACCCTAAAACAGTGACTTACTATAAATACTAAATTTACTATTTATGAATGGCCTCCATTCATACTAGTCTACATGGTTTTCAGCCAAAAATAGTAAATGTCCAATTTGGCCCAACCACGTTATTCTCTTAATTTTTCTAAGCCTGTTTCATGTTTGGCACAACTTCTATGACTCAAATGATTAAAAGTTATTCTCGGACTAAAACTTAGTTATAGTAAAAATGAAAGTATATTGGACTTTCAACAATTGATCTAATGGAATCTCACAAATCCAGCATGAACAACCCAATGTATCAGGGTTAGTTGGCTAAAGTAGTTTTTCCTACCCAAAATCATATATGATATGTCGAAAAACTTATCCCAATGTGCGAGATACGATTGTTTTAAGGTTCTGATGGTGCAAATCGTTTCCGCCTCTGATGAGGCCTTTTCTGGTCCATGGTCCATTTTTGCAATGAAGGTGTCTACGACCCGCTCTACATCATCATCCTATCAGTTGGGCTCTAGAGAGAACTTTTTTTTTTTTTCTAGCTCGGTGGTATTATCTTCCCCATGCTATAGTGTATGAGGACCGAATAATTAAATGAGAGAAGGGATAGCTTCCAACCTGCCATGTGCATGTGAGTTCGAGGAGGTTGGTCCCACCACGACACTCACCTAGTACAAAAATCAGCCCTATCAACTCGTCAGGTGGACCACACGATAGAAAATAATGCATACTCATTGATAAATAGCAAAATACAAGTGTGGTCCACTCAGAAAGTTAATAATGCCCATTTGTGCACAAGGCGATAGATGTGGTGGGGCCAGTCTATTGGATAGAGTGGATATCACTCTCAAACGAAAGGTTAGAAGTTATCGACTGGGTGCACTGTAACAACAGTCCAGCTAGAGACCTCATTAAACACAGCATGACAAATTACCTTCTGCCTTATGGACAACGAGATAAACGTACACAAATTTCCTACAACGCTTGCTAGCGCCTGCAATTTCATATTCAATTGTCCACCAGCTGATTTAGACAGATTTAAAGCTCAAGTGGGCCACGCCATAGGAAACGGCAGGATAGGAAACCACCGTTGAAATCTTCCCTGAGAATTTTTGGATTAGATTATCATTTGTTTCTTCACTTCATTGTAGTGGCATCGATTGGACCCAACAACTTTCCAACATGCTTTGCATGACCCCATCTCCGATAGTGGCCTGTTGGCTAATCAACTCCCCCCACATCATGCCGTCTCTTGGTGGGTCCTTGTTGAGGTACTATCCAATCCTCACCCTCATGAATGCTAGTAAAATTTCAACTATAGAAGTTCCCTCCCTACTATTTATGGAATGTGGCCTATTTAAGTTTTGAATTTACTTGATTTTTAAGCTGACATCGTAACATTAGCTGATGCAATTAATAAGTAGAATGTAGATCAATTCAATTTATTTATTTATTTTTTGGATGGCCTCCCTAACACCTTCCTTCGTCTACATCTTTTGAGCATGCGTGGGGATTGGGACCATACATCCAACATGTTTATGATTGAATGAACTAGAATTAAAGTACTGATTGGACGATCCAACCCATTTGATCAATACAAATGGACACACACAAAAAATAAAACTTAAAATACATTGTTCACATTCACGGAGAACAATTTCATTGGGTGTATGGTCAGGATGTTCTCTAAAAGCAGTTTTTTAGATTAATTCCCAATCATTACTGGGAGCCAAGGGATGACCGGTTCAGATCCTATCCATGAACAAATGATCAGTTAGCCCAACATCTCCCATGCTCTCAGAGGCGTTGTATCTTCCCCAATTAAAATCAAATTCAGGAGGGTTTGTATCAACCAAACCATTCAGACATCAGTGACTGAGTCCAAGTCTAAACGAGTTAGACCGAGTCAACTCAATCAATGAGCAAAGTTAATGAATGTATTCGTCTTTTTGACCGACTTAGACATCCACACTTTCTTATTAACTCAGCTCAAAATCTCATTAGTTTGAGTTAACTCAGTCAAAAGATTCGAGTTTTAGAACTATGGTCATTTGGATAGGATTTCATAAATTCCTTTTATCCAATCTTGGAAATTCTTTAAACGTATGTGTTTGGTTGCACTAAATTTCATGAAATATCACGAAATCTTGCACCAAATTAGTCCGATTAATAACAAAATTTCATGATACTAGATGCAACCAAACACACTCTAAAACTCGATAATCAATAATTATCTTAACTATCAATAAATAAATGTAAGAAGTAAGTTAAAAATTATCAACAAATGAATTTTTGAGTCGACTCACGGAGTTTTTAATCTACGGTCTTACCGTCGGTATCAATTACTCCATCTTCGATCAGCTTAGGAATGTGTAAGATTAAGGTGAAGAGGCCGACCGATGTGGGCCAATACGCAGCTCCTCGAATCCCCATCGTCCTTGCTACTTCCAAAACCCATGACATGCTTGCATCTGCGATGATGCATGTGATCTTATCGTCATCCGATTCATTGACATCACGTATCATTTCTTCTAAAGCTCGAGGCATTACGCGAAAAATACCGTCGCATAGCTTGCCAACCTGGTTGCGATCTTCGTCAGGTGCCATCCCGTCTGGGATTGCGACAAGACGAATATGGCTGTGATCACTGCTCGCAGCCACGACACGGGAGTGATTGAACTCTGTGTTAACGAATGTAATCTTGAACCCACGGTCGATCAAGCGATAGGAAAGCTCCATGAAAGGTTTGACATGACCCTGTGCCGGGAACGGTATGAGCAGGGCGTGTGGCTTTTCCATCAAAACCTATGTGAGTAGAATGCTTCTCTATTTTCTCTAAGCTACTTATATTAAAATGGATCATGTTATGAAAATGATGGCAGGAAAACTTCCACTAACCGAGATCCACATGGGGGACAGACTAATAAGGGTTAGACTCGAGTGGTATTGGTGGGCGGCTTCCGTGGATTGGGGATCCACATGGTGGGTGTATCCCTGACTGTGGGGCCCACCTTGATGTATGTGTCTTATATTCACGCCGTCCATCTGTTATTACAGATCAGTTTAGGGCACATTCCCAAAAAATTAAGCAGATCTAAATCTTAGGATGACCAGACTATAGAAATAGTGGTGAGTTAATACCCACCATTAAAAAATTCTTTGGGGCCTCCGGAATGTTTATTTTCCATCCAACCTGTTGATAAGGTCATAAAGAGATGAATGAAGGGGCCGCATAAATATAAGCTTGATCCAAAACTTTTATGCTCCACAAGAAGTTTTTAATGGTCATTTACCACGGTTTCTTCTGGCATGGTCCACCTAAGATATGGATCTCCTTCATTTTTGGAATTGTGCCTTAAGATGATCCATCAAAACAGGTGAACGGCATGGATATAAGAAAAAAAAATAAAAATATTACGGTGGGCCCACAGTCAAGGATTCACCCACTTTGGTGGAGCCCGGGCTGTACTTAAGCCGCGCACATGGTATTGTGGTGACTCAGTTTCATACGTAACTAAAAAACAGGTATATCATTCCAAATTGTGGGTCCCATTGTAGAGCATATATAAAAAATGAAAAAGTCTCAGGTCTACCAACAGTGCATGTGAGATATAACCTTTTCAATATATTAATATATTGACCCTGTTGTAAAACACACTTGGTTGAAAAATGATGTGTACATTAGTGGTATATCCTTTAGAATGTATAAGAGGAGGAGGCATCCCTGACACACTACTGAAGTAGAAGAATTGATGTGGATGGACACCAGGTTCATTAAACCCATTTTTTGACGCGTTACGAGTGTAGGAGGGGCATGACCACACCCTGACCACCGGTCTATGGGACGGATTTTACACCCTGTCGCATGAGTATTTTAGTTTTAGGTATATTTTTATTCTTTTTCTTGTTTTTAAGGATTTTGGTGCACTTTTTAGTTTTAGGGCTTCAAATAAAAAAAAGACGATTCGCATGCTTTCCTATCTGGATATCCCCTTTTGGTTTGAATGAAAAAGGTACGAATCGTTTTCTTTTTCTTTGATACCCTCAATATAATTCGTATTCTCTTTCCTCTCAAACACATCTCCTCTTTATCTCTTTCATTCTTTTCTGGATATTCTCTTTTGGTTTGAACGAAAAATAGGAATCAGATCCAAACTTAACTGTGGACTGACTTATGCTAGATATGGGATATCTCATATCCCTAAGTTCTCCATGTTTTACTGTTTGTGTGATTTTATGCTAAAGGGTATGATTCTGATGAAATGATTTCATTTTTGTGAGATTTTTTTAATCCCATTGATTGAAAATAATTATTTAAATCTCTTCAACTTGATTATACATGCATCTAGAGTTAGGCCATTACATGTTCCTACATAAAAAAATAACTATCTACTCATCAGGTGGGCCACACTATAGAAAAAAGCTTCTAACCATTGATAAATGACATATACAAGTGTGGTCCACTTGATGAATTGATATGCCTGATTAAGGATTTGGCACAAACTTCAAAGGTTTGAAGTTATTTACTGGTTGGATGATAATTTACGGTCCAAACGGTGGTTAAAGGAAGTTCTCGTGGTGGAAGCTATATGGGGTCCACAGATATGTCGGTGATAAATCCACTCTGTGCATCGGTTTTGCAAGACCACATTAGGATAAGAGATTAAAAATGCAGATTTAAAACTCAGGTGAGCCACACCAAATGAAACAGTGAGATCGGAAAGGTCCACTATTGAAAACTTCTTAGAGCTAACCATAATGTCTACATGCCATCCAAAGCATTTATAGGGTTACTACTGCTTACATGAACTGTAATAAAATATTATCCTGATACAAAACTTCTATAGCCCCACAAAGTTCTCATGGTGGATATTCAATTTGATGGGGGTTTTTTCTCCGTGCTAGACCGGTCGTGAGCCTTACACGACCGGTCGAGGACTGGTGCACGACCAGTCGTGGAGTCGAGCCCTAACTCGACTCAAAGTCCAGTGACTATGGACTAGTTTTTCCGGGGGTGCTCGACCGGTCATGGGTGATGCTCGACCAGTTGTGGCCTCGTCTCGACCAGTCGTGGTTACGCAGATTCGTTTCACGATTTTGTGCGGATTGCAGATTTTGAGTCCTTTCACAACAAGGATGCAGAAGGGAGTTTTCAAAACTATAAATAAGAGGTACCTAGGGCTTTCTAGGTATGACAAGAGGTTTTTCTAAAGCTTTACAAGGGATTTGATGAAGGGTTTAGGGCTATCAAAGGTGTGAGAGAAAGAAAGAAAGAGAGAAAGGAAGCTTGTAGAAGGGAGGTTATGCTTGTGGAGGTTATCTACTGTGCAATTTATATCTCAGCACTTCTACGTCCTCGTAATCGGTGAGATCTCTCCGTTTTTCCTTTTATTCTGTCATTGTTTATCCACTCCTGCGTGAGTGAAGAAAGTTGTAACGTTCTTCATAGTGGATCGTTGATCTAGATGAGGTCTCGTGGTTTTTACCTCTTTGAGGGTTTTCCATGTAAAAATCTCTTTTGTGGTGTGTGATTTATGCTTTGATTTATTTCATTGCTTTATTATCCATAATTCTGGTTTGTTTCGGGAGGCTCGATCCTAAGGTTTTGTGCAAGGCTTCCTAACACAATCCCCACTATTTTGTATGGTGTGGTCCACCTGAGTCTTGACTTTGCATGATTTATCTTAATGTGGTCTTGAGAAACTGATGGACATAGTGGATTTGTCACGGGCATCTCTGTGGGGCTCACATATCTCCTAATCACTGCAACACAATTGGCTTTTGTACTTTAGCATGCGATTTAGTTCAGATGAGTGATCAAAAGTAAAATAGTGAAGTCAAATACATAAATTTGATGGTCAATATTGTCTTCTTAGTGTAAATTATTTAAATAATTAATTATTTATTTTTGCTCCATTGACAGTTATGTCAGATATGGACAAACTACTCTCACGTGACGCTTGGTTAAGTGTGAATGGCACCTACCTGGGTGTGCAAGTGCATATGTTTGTCAATCACGTGGGTTAGTATGTCAGTGAGTCGGTTAAGCCCTTTGGAAGTTGAAGACCGAAGATATATGAAGACTTGAAGCATCAAGGAGTGAATAAACATATACATTGAAGTTCCTTGGTGTAACCAAATCTTTAGTAGGTCCAAAATAACCTAATATTTAGATGATATACTTCAATAGAAAAACCTTATTTTATCATCTCAAATCTTATGAATCAATTTGAACTTCATCATCAAGGTTTATCGAGGTCTAGGAGATCTGTAGATTTGACTTAGGTTGAATAAAAAAGTTGAATTGATAGCTTGCCATTATAGATCCATTGGAGTACTTTTATTATATATTTAGCATGTGAATCTTTGTAAAAATTATAGGTTTTTGGTAGAAATAGAGCCTAGGTGATTCCTCACTCTTTATCCATTTGCTATAATCCAAATGAAAAAAATTCATGTTTCTCTTATTGTGATTAATCACTCTAATGAGCATTCCAAGCTCCATATGAAGGTGTGCTTGAAATCTTCTATTTTCTAGAAATTAGATATGAAACTTATATGTAAATCCTTGTCTATATTCTCTAGAATACCTATCTACGTGAATCCTCATTTGGAATCAACTAACAACATTAGTTATATAAGATTCAACTTTTCTCCCATTACCTTACCATCTTAATAGGAAGATCGTTGTCCGTTACCGATTTAAGTAAGAGGAAGAAGATCGGGGGAGCACAAGAGAAGTGGGTTAAAGAGTTACAAAGGGGCTCATCCAATCAAGTAAGGATTATTGTTTCTGTGTAGGATTGAGTATAGAGTTTGCAAACCAAACTAAAAAAAGTTCTTGTGTAGGACCATCGCCAACATGGGTATGTTCATGTTCCACCAATATGGGCGAGTACGTGTAGGTTCTTATGTAGGATTGCCATTGGACAAGGGTGTGTATGTGTTACTCTCTATGGGAGCCTCCGACAATAGTGCATGTAGGTCCATCGATTAGGATTGTAGGGGTTATTGGGGAACGAATAAAAACAATTAAGTAACTGAGGGAGCCACCAACCCGAGTGAGTATGTGTTTCACTGACACAGGTGAGTAAATGTTACACTGATATGGGTGTGTACGTGTAGGTTGGTGGTGAACATCTTGAAAACTATTATAAAGGTTGGTGGTGAACCTATTGAAAATAATTGAGATAGTGAAATCCGATACACTCGATTTTGAATATGTCCACTGGGAGTGGTGCATCCACCGGAAGTGGAGCCGAACTAATATATATTATTGTGTTTATGATTGTTTATATGAATGCATTTCTATTCTTGCTTGTGATTGAATTTGTTTAATTCATATGGATGCATGATTAGAGTGTACGCTATACACTTAAGTTGTAGCATATACAATTGATATTTTCATATCTTCATAAACTAGTTACACATATAGTTGTGTCTATTGTAGTGTATGCTCTTGGACCCACATATTTTATTGGTTTTAATTAAAAAATAATTTAGCTTAATTGTTTAAATTGGTAAATATTTTAAGTGGTCCTATTCACCCTCTTTTAGGACTTAGCCACAATTCTAAGCTCTATAAGCTTCCACATCATAGTTTCGTATTAGACAATCCATGCAATTTCAATTAGTATTGGAGCGGGTTACTCTTTAAGGATTTAATTGTCTAGAATAAGATCCGTAGGAGTTTTAGAATGATGTCTAAAAATGATGAGAGTTCCGTCACATGACCACCATAGTTTGATGGGCATAAATATGTCTATTGGAAGGAAAAAATGATGATATTACGGAGATCCCTAAACCCCATGGTTTGGGAAAGTGTAAACGAAGGTTGACATATGCCAGTGGAGAAAATCATGATTGACGGTGTCACCATCACCACTCCCAAAGATAAGTTCAAATGGAGCATTGATGAGAGAGCTAGATATGGTTGTAACGTCAATGCTCCCAATGTGATTTACTGTGCTATTTCCTTGATGAATTTAAATGTATTTGTATACATGAAACAGAGAAGAAAACACAAGATATTTTAGAAACCACCCATAAAGGAACTAAAATAATAAAATACTTTAAACTTTAGCTCCTAAATACCCAATTTGAAAATATAAAAATGAAAGAGTTTGAAACTTTCATTGAGTTTGATTTTAGATTGAATGATGTACACAAGTCCATGTGGGGTTTAGGAGAATAAGTTCTGGAGGCTCATATATGTAGGAAAATCCTTAGGTCTCTCCTCAATAGATTTATCTCTAAAATAACCTCAATTGAAGAGTGTACAAACATTTATAGGATAAAAGTAAAGGAACTTGTAGGTTCCCCATGTATATTTGAACTATATTTTTGAGAAACACCCTCTAGTAAGAAACACACTGTCCTAAAAGACTTCACATAAACATAGGAAAATTGAATCTAAAGAGGATAGTGATGAAGATAATGAAGATCAGGTAGAAATGATGAAAATCACAAAAGACTTCATGAAATTCTTCAAGAAAAATAGAGGGAAGGGCTATGACTCAAAAGGTAAATCTCTTGAATCTAAGTGTATAGGTAAATCTTCCAAAGATTTGAGAAAACCTTGATGTTACAACTGTGAGGGTTATAGTCATGTTACCTCCGAATGCATTAACAAGTCAAGATCAAAAGAAAATACTATGGCAACAAAATAGGATGATTGAGATTATGAGGACTCCCATATTGATGAATGAAATTATGTGGTGGGAACATGAGTCTACCCCGATGAGTTGGCGGAGCTATATATTTTAAGTCGGGGGGGGGGGGGGGGGGGGGGGGGGGGGGTTAAGATCAATTTAAGATTTTACAATTAAAACACAATTATCTACTTAAACTAATATATTAGTTTAAAATAAGAAGACAATTAATACTTAGGCTTCCGAGACCAAGTGGGTCCAATCACATCGACTACAAGGGGTATGCTAATTAAGCAACTAGTTTACAAGGATAATGAGCTTCTGTGTGCTTACAAGTTAAGTGCCAAGCATACAAGTCAATTCAAGCATTCATATGATCTAACTAATCAATATATAAGTATGAATAGAAACGTACACAATTCACTATTGCAAACACAGGCATGTATAATGGTTCAGTTTCCCTTCTCCACTACCTGCGGACGCACTCTCCTCGAGTGTACCAGTATTCACTATCAATGGTTTTAAATCGGGTTCACCTCTAACATGTAAATGATTTTTCCTAGGCTAACCACTAACCTATATATACATTCCTGTGTCGACGGCACACGTTTTCACCCTTGTCGGTGGCTCCCACAAGTGACTCTAGTTAGTTTTCTATCGGCTAACCAATAACCACTAGCGGTTATAATCCAAGGACTTACATACACTCCCACAGAGACTAACACGTATGCATCAGTGCCCGGTGGACCACGTACACACTTGTGTTAGTGAATTCGGTCTTATACAAGAGCCTAGGTCATAACAACTCGTAATTTTCCGTACTATGGCTCGAGTACCACCTCGACCAGAAATCACTTCGGATTAAATCCTTTAGAAATTTAACAAAGTTAACTAAGTGCTAAACTAGATTAGCCATGAAATCCATTGGAATCGCTTTAAATACGATCTGCAAGACCCAAAACTTGTAGAATCATTGACGCTAGGTTACCCGAAAGTCTAAGATCAAACTCATTACCCGACTGCTCTCGGGAACAAATTGAAACTCCGTATCAGGTCTAGACCGCACATCAGGAGTCCGAATAATACGAAGTTAAGGAATTAGGACTACCTCCCTGGGCTTGACAACCATCTCGGAAATCAAGTCCAGACAGTGTCCCACGGCTGTTCGCTCGAGTCCGGAGCAAGGGAGTGTGAAAACACTTGTTTTCTTTACAAAATAAATATCTTGAATAGTGATCTGGCACGTATCGCTTGCAGACATTTTATAAGCAACCAGACCGTCAAAATCTGACCCAAATACACCCTCGGATCAGGAAAAATTTCATAAACATTTACATGTACTTAGAATTGCTGATCGAAGTCTGCTGACCGTTGAACTGAAACTGGTCCGCCACGCGTGATCTGGAAACCCTACTGGAACGAAAACTTAACTTCATCTAGATCCAGGATGGGTGAGCTTAAGTCTGACTTTTGGCTCAAGGAGGCCCACCAGAAACTCTCCGTTGAGCTGAAACAATGCCGATTTGATTATAATATAAGTATACCTTGAACATAAGTCTATTCCAGAGAGTTTTTAGGCTATATAAGGACCTTAGGGCAGCCTCTCTCACAGCCATACGAATTTGGGATAAACCCTAAGTAAGAAGAGAGAAAAAGAGAGAGAAAGCTTGAGAGTTGTAGGAGAATCTCCCTCCTACTATTTCCAATCACCACACGGGTGCACCACTCCTTCCTCGACGCTTTCCCGGCGATACCGACTTCGTTTTAAGGTAAGAAACCCTAACCCTAAATCTGTTTTGGGGTATGATGGTTATAGGTTATGAAATAGCTAATCGGTTTCGCTCTTTAGGCTATGAAACCGCCGAATATGGAAGCCTAACGAACCTAGCTGATCCGTTGAGATTCCAAGGTGCAAGGTGAGAACTTTAGGTATATAGGTTACGGTTTTCAACGCTTTCAATGTCAGATAATGATAGATTCATGATCTGCATGTAATTGCACAAGTATAAAGTGCTTTCCGTTTCATGTTTCGATTAAAGATGCAGAATATGGAATTTTACATACTCTAGGTATACGTAGAAATACCGTATACGTTCAAATTTTGGAAATGTGTTTTCTATGATTATTTGTTGTATGATTATATAGTATATGGATAAAATACTTATTTGGCGAAAGGAATCGCCGTAATACATGTTTGCTTATATACACTATGTATGTTGAAATTGTGTATTCTAGAAAATACCGTATATGTATAAATCTTGGAGATGTAATTGTCATGATTATTTGCTGTATGAATATGATATACACGGATAAAATACTCGCTTGACGAAAGGATAGCCCTAATACATATTTTACTAACATACGTCATGTATGTTGAAATAGTGTACTCTAAGTATTTGTGAAAATGCTTGTGAGAGTAAGTGCTTAGATGTTAGTGCCTTAGGTAAGTGCTGAGATGGGGTTCTCAAATACCTTAGAGACATGTATGATTCCCTCCATGTGGTTGTTTACTCTAACCACTCACTTATGAAATATATGTGTTTGTATCCCTATTTGTATAGGGACTCTATAACATGCTTTATAACATGCTTTGTAACATGTTTCATAACATGCTTTATGACATGCTTGTTAACATGCTTGGGCTGCTTTGTTTATTATGCTTTACACCTCATGCTACGAGTAAAATTGATTGAGTTTGGGACTATGTCCATAGTCAAGACATTCGATATTAGATTTGAGATCGTGGCTGAGATTTATGTTGCCACGAAGGATGTGTTTGACGAACCCGAGTCGTACTTCGGTTGGCGATAGTGGTTGGCCACACGAAGTGCTTCTGCACTTCATATCGTTCAACTTGTTGTGTGCTTGAGCTAGCCGAGCACGTCAAATAACCCGTTGTGTCTTATGTATGTTCACCATGTTTGGTTGCTAATGCTTGAACCTAGGGTACCAAACTTACTAGTGGAATCCCGTTAACCATGGTACCTCGATCCGCTAAGACTCATGAGCCGGGCATGGTGGTATGGGACACCGTGGTCGAGCTGTCGGCCTACGCTGGAGCCACGTACCTCCCCGTAGTGACTAGTGAGCAACCAGACTCGTGAGACGATTATGGTGGTATGGGATACTATATTCGTGCTGTCGGCCTACGTTGATAAGGTGATGAGGGAGCGGTGTAACCTTTGTGCGTAACAGCCTTGACAACCCTTTGTAGTGACCTCGAGCATACTCTGAAATCGCAGTGAGCCTTAGGGTTTTGCCGCGGTATATAGAGTATGAACTAGGCTTGTTTCTGTATTGTGATGAATCGCTTAAGAGGTGATGAGGGAGTGGTGTAACCTTTGTGCGTAACAGCCCTGGCAGCCTTTGTAGTGACCTAGAAAACACACCATCGTCTGATATTAGCTAGGACTGACGATCCTAGAATGGATCATGTTTGGGAATGATATAAGGGAGGTACCTTAGTTTCCCAATTCTGCTGTTTGAAATGGACTAATTAAAAACTCGGTAATCATGCTCATCATGCATTGCATGTGCCTGGAAGATGTGGAGCACTGAGAGATGAAAGCATGCCGCGAACGTGAGATGGTGTCGCACGAGGGAGGGTGTGGTGAGGGCATCCATCATACCTGCATCCATACTTGCATTAATAAGAGTAGTTAGGAGTGTTTGATTTTACTGCTTTATCATTACTTGACTGTATTGATAACATGTTAACCTATGCTTTATTGTTCCACTGAGTTGGCTACTCACTCCCACGTTACGAGATGGTGTTGCCCACACTAACCAGACTCTGTCTCAGGTTTAGACGAGCCGACGACTCAGGAGGCGGAGCCTGATTATGACGAGGAGCAGGAGTTCTCTTATATGCAGTACTCTGGCGGCTTCGACTAGGCTGCCGGATTGACGGGATTTGCAGGGATCACTTCTTAGTTTATTTTTGACATTTTGTTCACAAAACAAACATATGTATATTGTGACTCAGATGGATTCATACTCTGGAAAAAGAAATGATTTTGTATCTTTTACATACATGTATATACGTTTTCAGTCTTCCGCTTGCCTTTATACAAATGATCTGGAGTATGAATTACAATTTTTGGTATAATCTCACTCATGTTTATTGCTCTAACACAGACAACATTTAATCAGCATTATTTATGTTGCATAAGTGATGCGTTGGAACTCAGGAGTTAAGTTATACTCGACCCCCGATTTTCAGGGCGTTACAAGAACTTATTCAAGTTTGAGTCATAAACTTTTACATTCAATCCTATATAAGGAATGGGTGTGTGTGAAGTCTTATAGATGACAACTTACTTATCAGATTGAATCCTTTTTGTTGTGCTTTTGTCATGCCACGATGAGTACGGAGACTTTGGTCCCAAGTTCCCACGTATGAGCTTAAGAGAAATGTACATGTGTTTTCATTTAGGTTCACATTCAATTCGTACACATATAATTAGAATAACACATTTCAACTTAGCATATCCAAAGTAAGGTAGAGATAAAAAAACCCAAAAATATAGGGCTAATATGCAAAGACACAATTCTAAATGTGGTGTCCATCTATATGAGAATTATACAAATCATAATAAATGCAACATGCACACCCATATGAGAATATTATAAATCATAATAAATGCAACATGTACAAAAAATACAACCAAGCATGAATAAGTTAGATATTTACTAGGGCACTTCGAGCGCACCATCATCTAGTCTTATTCTTGAATCATCTGCATATGTCCAATAGAAGGCGCCAAACATTAACATAGTGAAGAAATATCCCCAAGATTATATTTGAAATATTTTAGTGATAAGAATATTCTTGACAAATACATATTTTTATATGTAATGCTCTTAAGCATGTGACCTCTAGTGCATAACTACTACATAAGTTACACATGTTATTAACATAATCAAGCGTACGTAATGATGACATACTAAAATAAATAGTTTTATAATTTAGTTGTTAAGTGCATTAATGTTATGATGAGATGATGCATAATCTTCGTAATCTAACACTCTCTCAAAAAAGTGATTTCAAAGCTTATTTCGCAGAATGCTAGCACTCCCTTAATAAACGACTCCAACACTTTTTGTAACCACCTATCCTAGTATATGCGTGATTAGCCAAGTGATTAATAATCCCAGTCCATACAGTAGGTTGGTGAAGCTAGATACCACCATTATATCACAAGTCATTATTCAGATCAGGTACCTCATTGCGGCATGTAGCAGCTCCTCACCCGTTATATCTCATAAATAAATAATTTCAAAGGTATGACATTTTGTCCAATAGTATGTAAATTAACACGGTAAGGTTTGTCACCTAAATACCGAGTATGAATGATCAATTCAGAGGTGCAGGTTTGTCACTCGAAACTAAATCAATACAACAAAAATGGCTCGTCACTCAATTCCATTCACGACTAAGTCATTTAAATGGTACTTTGGCAATCAACCATTGGTCTGGTATTTGATGAGGGTCATTTAAACAACAATTTGTCAATGTATTAATGCTCATTTTTCAATATGGGGAGGATCGTCACCCTATCATTGGCCGACAACTTGAACATGGTGTCCCATACCACCAAGCTTGGCTCATGAGTATTTGTAAGATCGTAATGCACTAATGATTATGAGTAGACTAAAATCAATAGTAATAGTGATATTCTAGATTTTATCGAATCTTATACAATCACCAATATAAGAATGATTGAGCCCTGCATTAGACTGATGCGATCGACTACAGAGGACCTAAGCAAATCAACATTAGGTGTAAGGCATTTCGTGTAGTTCTAACTACTACTGATTGTCCATGTTCAACTTCGGTTGGCTAAATAAGTTTGGGATAGCCATCCCAAAGTGGGTCATTTGCTTATTTAAATAATTTACGGAGCTCAATCTACCACAATAACAATTCAGATTTAGCAACTACATAAGCATAATCACAAGGAAATTCAATACGAATCCAGGGTATACCAATTAAACCTCATATATGAATTAGTATAATCCAACCAACACCAATACAATCCAACTTATATCAATACCTAACACTGAACATATATACAATTCAATCTACATCAATATAATTCGATTTATATCAACGTTTCTTGACATTCGACATCGAAGAGTTCTAATATTAGGAATTTTATATCACTCAAGCATTTCATCAAGTATGCTATTAACCAAATAGCAAATAAACACATTTAATCATATAAAATGCCAAGTAAAAGCTTGCGGGTAGACTTTCACCTTAGAGTCAAAAGCTCTCAATTCAGATATGACTATAATATTAAAAATTAAAAAAAAACTCTAAACCCTAATTCATTGGCAATTTATTCATTATTAACTTAAATTCTAATCTAATTAGACTTTAATTAAGGGTTAAAGGTTTTACCCAACTTAATTTGAGCAAACTCCAACTTTATTTGATGAGTTAGGAGCCAAAATTAGTGTACAACGACATCCACACAGTGCCACGCCCAACTACAGCTTCCTTAATAGCATGTAATGTTCCTAACCGATAGTCGAGATCCCAAGTCTTAGCATAAACCAACCCAGGGGTTAGGATTTTTGGGAAAAAATTGATTCGTACATCAAATCGAGAGGGTTTACCTAAGATTTATGGAATTTAATACCCACGACTTAAAAATTGAAAGGTATGATACTTCATTTACCTCTAATTGCGAGTGAAAGTGGATTCAACAAAAGAAACAGTAGCTTCAAAATTTTCATCGAGAGGAATCCGGCGAAAGAAATACCAAGAACCCCTTTATCTTCCTATCACTCTCCTTCACTTCCTCTCTCTCTCTCTCTCTCTCTCTCTCTCTCTCTCTCTCATTTGCTAGGAAAAATTCGTATGGGGAGAGGAGTAAAATAAATGGGTATTTATAGTCCCATATATGGTGAAAATAGCCCTAATGTATATGTACTTAATATTATAACCCTATGGGAAATTGTTTCTAGCTTTTGGGGCCCACTAGAGGGTGTACAAAATTGATATATAATATAAAATAGTTTCCCTTAGTGGTGATCTTTAAAATATTTCAATCACCTGACAAATCAGATACACTGATCAATGGTTATGATCAAAAGTCAATTCGATGGTTATCGATCATCAATCGGAGTCGTGGATATACAGATATGTGTATGACAATACTCTAGCTTAGTGTCCTAAGTTTAGTTATGTTCTAACAACCCAAAAGTCTCAACTTCGAAAAAGATCAAAGGTGGACAATTAACTTAAGTTCCTGCTGATTTCAACCCATCCTCACACAACACATGTGCTGCCTTTTGGCTCCAAATTGAGTGATTTCGAGTGCCGCCTCTGCTCAACTTCCACGATGGATGTCAAGCCCAACAAGACAAATGTCCTCCTATAGTGTTGGGTTTAGTGGACCACTGACAGGCGATCTTGGGCTACTTCGATTAATTTAGGTATTTCTGGAATAACTTTAGCAACGTGATTTCTTGTATAGGACGATTAGGGTTTAGATTACCTAAATTCATAGCGCTGCCTATTCGTAATTAGCGAAAATGATAATTTTGTCCTAATCACCCTAATTAAGAGTCCTAATTCGAATAAATTGAAAATTTTCTGAAATAGTAAGATACACTATGAATAGAAAATCTTAATTAAATCACACATGATGATTCCTGACATGATTAAAAGAAATTCCTAAGAAGATACTGAATACTAAAACTCTAAGATGAAAACTATACGTCGGGCCCATCGGCGACGTGCAGTGGAAGAAATTTTCAGTTTTAATAAGTCTATTGCTTGTAATATTTTTGGTACTTTTAGTTATTGAATTATTTTTATAATTTTCTTGGTAATTCTTCATCAAGTCTACTTTAGCCCCACCAAATTTCATTCCATTTCGACTTTCAAATTTTTTTTATTCAAAATTCTAGGAGTACTAGTTGTTTGAAACCAACGATTTTCTGTACAGTTTTCAGAACGTCCTAAAATAAACCTTCTTTAAATTTGGTTTTTATTTTTATTATTTATTTTTCTATAGAATTAGATTTCTTCAATTTGGCTTTTGAATCACCTAGATTGGAGTTGTATATAAAAAAAAAAGATATGATTTTTTTTTTAAAAAGTTAGCACACTTATGTTGTATAAACGGGGTCGAATCTTAATTATAGAATTTTAGGGACAGAATTGCAGGGTCAACCGTGGAATTTCATGGTCGACGGTGACTTGCTGTTTAATGCAGCATGGTTGACTGTTCTCGTCTAGGGTTGACTATGGGCTGTTGTGCTTTAAGGTCAATCATGCACACTTCATAGTCGACTATGACTATCCTTTTTCACATTTTTCTTGGAAAATTTGGATTTCCATTATCCCCACTCTCAAAGTTAATCTCTTCTTGATTCTGTTTACCCACCGCGGTGGTTTGTCGGGTGATTATGAATGAATCGCAACTCTACATACTCGATCACATTGACGAAACAATCCTAAACTCAAATTACTACATTCAAATCTACACAACACGGGAAATTGACCCAAGGTTCTTGTTTCAAGTTTTCAAGTTTTAGAATGCATCAAACTAGGGAATTTGGTCCTAAATTTTATGTCCCTAATTTGTTGGATTTCATACATTTTCAGATACTCTTAAAACTAGGGAAATCTCCATTTTCATGGTGACACCGTGCTCCTCATAGTGGCATCGTTGGGTTTTGTCTAGGTTGCTAAAACTTCATGCTTCCTATTCACACCCCAAGTATAGGGTTGTGATGTAGTAATAAACTCAGTAAGACCGAGGTCGAATCCACAGGGACTGAAACCTGTATGTAATCTGAAACTAAGTAGAACTAGAACTAGAATGAGATGAAATCTAAATCAGGTGAATATGAGGGTATAATGGTGAAATAAGAACTAAAATTTGTAGAAATCAAATGTGAGAACTAGGGATTCAAAGGATCCACTTGTAGAGATCAGGAAGATCTACGCTTGATTCACGAACTCAACTGGACTTCGAATCCCATCTTCATACAGTTAGAAGATATATCACTAAAGCACAATCTGAACTTCCTTTGATATAGTTTTCAAAAGATAAGACGGATGTAAATTAGAATGGATTCCATCACCAAACCATGCCCATGAGGCAAGATCAACAACAAAATTAAACTAATCCACAACCAATCACATAGATGTATGAATGTTAGGAAGGGTTCTGTCACCCAACCATGCCTAGGAGACAATGGTGAACAATAGGGCTTCCTGACTTCATAATCATAAAAAAGGAAAGAAAATACTCAAAGCCATCGTAGATCTATTGTAATTTCAGTCACAACAAATCATTAAAAACTAGAGAAATTCCTTCAAATAAAACTAGCATTAAATTTAGTCCAAACATGAATCAAAGCCGTAAAATCAGTCCCATCACTCCACAAGCTTCACCTCTTAGCCCTAGCTAAGAGGTTAGCTAACCAAAGACATGATTAACTAATTCTCAAAATAAAAGAAAAAAAAAACTAAAACAGAAAAAAAACTAGAAAAACAAAACTCTCTCGGTCTCTTTCTCTATGCACGTCCCCACTTTTTTTTGATGCCATCTCTCTTTCTTCTCTTCTATTTTTATAAGCAGTAGGGAGGAGTCATGTCGGTGCTGGAGTCGGCAGAAGAGGCGGTGGAGTGCAGCTTACGCAACTAAGAACCCATGCGTAAATACGTTTACGCAGCCAAGAAACTATCTGGAAAAAGCGCCACTTTTCTTGCTTTCTTTCCAAAAACTCAACATCCTTTGGGGAGTTTTTGAACGAGCTACATGATGGACGGTTTGGATCATCCATTTGATCAAAGATAACGGGCCATAACCGCCCAAAAATCCCAGATTTTTCGTATGCGAAACAGGGTATGCGTAAAACCGTTACGCTGTGACGATATGGTGGCGTCCATGATCGGTGTCATCTGGAAAATCCAGTACATTCATTGGATTGATCACGTGAAATCGTTCGGTCATAACCGTTTTTAGTCTATTTTGGTATGGCCCACCAGATTTCTCCTTACACCGTCTATCCTCCATTTGGAAGATCGAAAACTGATCTCCAATGTCTTTTGAAGTTTTTCCACTTAGGGTAGAGTCATGGCCCACCTCTTGAGCTAATGGATGGATTGGATCATCCAAAGGGATAATGGATGGGGTCTAAAACCAAGAACCGATGGACGCCAGTCCGTCTGCTAGCTCCTTTACGCGAGAGAGATAGGTCAACTGTCTGGTTGACTGAATCCTTGTCCCCTGCGGCTCGAGAGTGCACTGCACGGTGCACTTCCACCTTATATGTGGGGTCCACTAAGATGTTCGTGACAACTCTACTCCATTCTTCCTCTTCCCCATCCAATTTAAGGTGTTGATAACAAAATTGAAGCATATCCAAATATCAGGTGGGCCCCACGTCAAGATTTAAGGGGCTGATCTATCTGTTGGGCCATTTTCACAGGGATCTAATTGCTCAAATTTTACGTGTACGGTTAATTTAAGATCCTCAGGCCATGTATGAAATTTTGAACCGAGCAGATGGTGGGAACCCTGTGATCTTGTATTCTGGCTAACTTTCAGGTCACTTAAGCTTCAGTTCTCGTTTTTCTCAGATCTCTGGCGTACAAATCCGTCAATCTTAGTCTCCTGGGGTCCATCCCTTGCTTTGGGAAATTCCAAGTGTTAAATCTTAGCTTTTAGCATCTTATTTCAATCCAAGCTCGTAAATACACCCTACATCACAAACACAATTAAATCGGGCTGTTAAACAGTACCATGTTTGTAAATTCAGGCAATAACTGGGGTCTGATATGTAATATTTGACCCTCAACACAGTCCCCAACCAGCATCTTGCTAGTCCCGAGCAAGACATGCGAAAAATACGTTGAGAGTACAAAACAATTTCTCTAAACTCAGTGATTTTTGAAAAACAACCCTTATCCTAGAATTCTAAGATTCATGAATGTTAGGCATTACTCTCTTGGACTCAAGTGCACGGTAAACTTCATAATCAAGTTTAATGCATTAACCCATCAATTAGAAAAATTCTAAACGTTGAGTTCCATGTGTGTATAGTGTAATCTCAACTTATTATCATTAAGAGATTCAATCGTCAATTTCCACGATACATTGATGATCGAATGAGTATTCAGGACAACCAAACCTAGACCAGAACTTGCCTTATAGTTCTTTTTTTTTTTTCCATTCTTCTAGCTTTTGATTTTTCCATCGATGACTTTCACTCAATGTCACCCTTTTACGGGTAATTCCAAGGAGAGAAATTTAATCCTCACTTATAAGGAGCAAACCTATGGTGAAGACCATTCGTCCAACCTTTTCCGAATGTCAACTAAGAAGGGGGCACGACTCCTCACCTATAGGGAGCAAACCTATGATGAAGACCGTTTGCCCAATCCTTTTCGACGATAACTGTTTTTTTAGCTGGGTATTCTTTTTTTTTTTTTTTTTATTCCTTCTTATTGAACATGATGGACAAATTCTCCATGTTGGTTCCTTCCATGTTTAATGATACCAAGTTACAATTTAATATCGAACTGAAGCCTTAATGTGTAAGCGAGATGTGTCCTGTGAATTCATGACTCAATAAATGTTTAAAACTTCTAATCATGGATTAACTATTCAAACGTACTGTGAAATCTAATAGATACTGAATCCAAGAGTCATAAATTACCAACATCACGTATCTTATAATTCTAAAATCATGACTATCCTTCAAAATCACTTTGAATTCACAAGAAATTCCAGAAAAATTTTGAAAATTTTTCACAAATTGGCTCAAGACTAATAAAATACTGATTAGGTAACCTAATCTCCCACCCCTAACCTAAAATCTACATTGTCCTCAATGTAAAAGATATGAGCATGCAATGTACATGGGACATCGAAAGTAAATGAGAAGTGATGGGAAGATAATACCTGGATAACGAATCGAGAGAGACTTTTTCATAAAGATCATAGCATGAAAGCCAGTCAGCACGAGAGTGAAGACACGAAAGTAAACTATCCTAAAACAGTGCAGGAAGCAAACTATCTTAATGGCATAAAACCATCTATCCTAGAACAACATAAAGCAAACTACCCTAATCCTATGAAAACAGGGAAAAACTACTCGATCACGTCGCAAGGTTCCTCTTCCGGCAAATGTGTTGATAAGTTTTTCAGTAAGTTCCTCAATAGGATCATCCAAAAGCCCTTTTTGCAATAGGCTTAGATGCCCTGGAGCATGACTTTCCAGAGAAACTTATGTACTTCATAAGAAATTTTTCGTTGAATTGCTTGAGGTATCCAGAGTATATACGATTCACCTGTGACAGAAGAAGTTTCAACGTTAGTATCCCATGATGAATCAGAGACTACAAGTAGATAAAGTTCAGAAAACTTCTCAGGAAGTGATGTAGTCTCAACATATTCCGAAGTGTTAGACTTCGGTTCAATTTTCATCTCCTCCTCCCTTAATGGTAAACATTCAGGATCTGTGGAAGAAGAGGCTTCAGAGTAAGGGTTCTCTCGGTTAGTGATGACTACTGAGATGTTGTCTTGCGAGGCATCCACTATTTCTTTTATCATAGGTTCATTTGAATTTGTAAAGTGTGCCAAACAATCATCCAAAGAGTTGGGACATTTAACTGAAAGTGACTCATTTTCCACATTGAAGTGTGTGATGATCTGCCCAAGGATTCCATCATCTTTAAAAGTAGATGGATGTATGCTCTCTTGCTCCAGCCCTGCGCAGACAAATTGAGGGTCAGTAGACGAAGTATTGATGTGCGAACTCTGTTCATTGATACTACTCAGAAGAGGCATTGAATCGTCAAAACTCGACAGTTCAGATGGTGGCCTCAACTAGGTGGTTTCAAATTTCAGAGTCGTATCGAGCAACTCGTCTATCTCCTGAATCATATCATCACGCAATTCAGGGGAATCATACAGACATGTCTCACAAGAGATAGAAGGGTCGGTTGTAAGGAACTGATCCACTTTTAAATTAGACAGGTTAGATGAGTGGAGCAGCTCTTTATAACCGCTCACTTCGTGTACTTCTTAATCATTGACCTGGACCAAACTTGAGATTAATTCAAGGGGAACCGTGGCTGCACATTCATGATCGTCATCCCAATACTCATCATATTCTAGTTCAGTGCAGTGCACACTTGGGATGGGATCGCTTTCTTCACATTCTATTCTCAGATTTGGTTGAGGTTCACATAAACTAACCTCTTCCTCATCATTGAACTCGAGTGTGTCATGTGAGTGGAGTGTGTCATCATCATTATATTTGAAAGACACCCACGTCTCTTGACCAATCCTTTGGACCGTCATCGAGATTGAGTCATTGAAAAATTGAACCACATGCTCATTAATGTAATTCAACTCTTCATCCAAATTCCAGAGTTTTTTAAAAGCGAGTGAGGATCACTTTCTTCGCATTGTATTTTTGGATTGGGTTGTGGCTGAGACGAACTAGCCTTCATTATCTCATCATAGGTAGGGAATCTAAAGGAATAATCAATAGATCAACGGGTTGCGGTTGGGATGAATTAGTCTCCATTAGCTTATCAAGGCATGATTCAAGTACTTCAAATAATTTCCTCATGTCAGTAACATAGTTTGTGTAATTCAGAGATGACTCCTCTTGGATCGTTTCTGGTGGATATTCAAAAGTGGCTGATCCATGAGGGTTCTTACCATGATGTTTTACTGACCCAACTTCAAAATATTTCTATTTCCACTGATCATAATCATACGGGTCATAGGTCGGGAGTTGATACACATCATCATTCCAATAATCACGTAATGTTTTCTTAACTCATGGAACGCAGTTATTCTCCCTCAGATAATCACCGAAAAACTTCTTAATCGGTGGAGCATCATATTCCGATTGGTTCTCGAAAAAATTTTCAGAAAAATTTTGAGGCATAGGCTATTTTCCATAAGTTATCTTAGCATATTGATGTGCCCACTCGTTCCTATACATGGTGAAACCTTAACTCTGAATCTAATCCTAATAAAAATAAAAAAAAATTTCTGACAACAGTACAGAAAGTAAGAGGAGAAGTTAGAAGGATGTTACCAAATTAGAAGTTCCTATATTAAGATCCTGCAAAAGAAAAAAAGAATTTAGTCTCTAGAAGATAAAATCTAATATAAAGAATAGAGGAAGTAAAGAAATTAGGACGAAGTTACCAACTGAGAAGATCTAACAAAATTCTACAAAGCAGGAAAGTTAGTTCTAAAAATCAAGTAGAAAGGAAAATCTAAAACTAAAGTTAGCAAAGTCATAATCTTAAACTAATTCTAAAACCAATTAATTTTAGATAATCGTAGCCGTCAGTCCTCGGCAACAGCACTAAAAACTTGTTCACACCCCAAGTATAGGGTTGTGATGTAGTAATAAACTCAGTAAGACCGAGGTCGAATCCACAAGGACTGAAACCTGTACGTAATCCGAAACTAAGTAGAACTAGAACTAGAATGAGATGAAATCTAAATTAGGTGAACATGAGGGTATAATGGTGAAATAAGAACTAAAATTTGTAGAAATCAAAGGTGAGAACTAGGGATTCAAAGGATCCACTTGTAGAGATCAGGAAGATCTACGCTTGATTCACGAAGTCAACTGGACTTCGAGTCCCATCTTCATCTAGTTAGAAGATATATCACTAAAACACAATCTGAACTTCCTTTGATATAGTTTTCAAAAGATAAGACAAATGTAAATTAGAATGGATTCCATCACCAAACCATGCCTATGAGACAAGATCAACAACAGAACTAAACTAATCCACAACCAATCAGATAGATGTATGAATGTTAGGAAGGGTTCTGTCACCCAACCATGCCTAGGAGACAATGGTGAACAATAGGGCTTCCTGACTTCATAATCATAAAAAAAGGAAAGAAAATACTCAAAGCCATCACAGATCTATTGTAATTTCAGTCACAACAAACCATTAAAAACTAGAGAAATTCCTTCAAATAAAACTAGCAGCAAATTCAGTCCAAACATGAATCAAAGATGTAAAATTAGTCCCATCACTTCACAAGCTTCACCTCTTAGCCCTAGCTAAGAGGTTAGCTAACCAAAGACATGATTAACTAATTCTCAAAATAAAAGGAAAAAACTAAAACAGAAAAAAAAACTAGAAAAACAAAACTCTCTCGGTCTCTTTCTCTATGCACGTCCCCACTTTTTTTTGATGCCATCTCTCTTTCTTCTCTTCTCTTTTTATAGGCAGCAGGGAGGAGCGAAGTCGGTGCTGGAGTCGGCAGAAGAGGCGGTGGAGTGCAGCTTACGCAGCCAAGAACCCATGCATAAAGACGTTTACGCAGCCAAGAAACTATCCGAAAAAAGCGCCACTTTTCTTGCTTTCTTTCCAAAAACTCAACATCCCTTAGGGAATTTTTGAACGAGCTACACGATGGACGAATTGGATCATCCATCTTATCAAAGATAGTGGGCCACAACCGCCCAAAAATCCCAGATTTTCCTGACGCAAAACAGGGTATGCGTAAAACATTACGCTGTGACGATGGTGGCGTCCACGATCGGTGTCATCTGGAAAATCCAGTTCGTTGATTGGATTGATCACGTGAAACTGTTCGGTCATAACCGTTTTTAGTCTGTTTTGGTATGGCCCGCCAGATTTCTCCTTACACCGTCTATCCTCCGTTTGGAAGATCGAAAACTGATCTCCAATGTCTTTTGAAGTTTTTCCACTTAGGTAGAGTTACGGCCCCCCTCTTGAGCTAATGGATGGCTTGGATCATCCAAAGGGATGATGGATGGTGTCCAAAACCAAGAACCAATGGACGCCAGTCCGTCTGCTGGCTCCTCTGTGTGAGAGAGACGGGTCAACCGTCTGGTTGACTGATTCCTTGTCTGGTGCGGCTTGAGAGTGCATCGCACGGTGCACTCCCACCTTATATGTGGGGTCCACTAAGATGTTTGTGACAACTCTACTTTGTTCATCCTCTTCCCCATCCAATTTAAGGTGTTGATAACAAAATTGAAGCATATCCAGATATCAGGTGGGCCCCACGTCAAGATTTAAGGGGCTGATCTGTCCGTTAGGCCATTTTCACAGGGATCCAATGGCTCAAATTTTACGTGTACGGTTAATTTAAGGTCCTCAGGCCATGTATGAAGTTTTGAGATAAACAGATGGAGGGAACCCTGTGATCTTGTATTCTGGCTGACTTTCAGGCCACTTGAGCTTCAGTTTCTCGATTTTATCGGATATTTGGCATACAAATCCGTCGATCTTGGTCTCCTGGGGTCCGTCCCATGCTTTGGAGAATTCTAAGTGTTAAATCTCAACTTTTAGCATCCTATTTCAATCCAAGCTCGTACATACACCTTACATCGCAAACACGATTAAATCGGGCTGTTAAACAGTACCATGTTCATAAATTTAGGCAATAACTGGGGTCTGATATGCAATATTTGACCCTCAATACTTCCACTTTGCCAGGCAATTTTGGTGGACTCAAACAAGTAAAAATATACATAAACATGCACTCAAATTGAGAAGTCAAAGGTAACACACATGGACATCCAATTTTTAAGTTGGTAAAAATTTGGGGCATTATAGCCTTGCTTGGGTTACTTGATCGATGCTCTCCCATGCTTTAATCAGCTCCCCTTGTGCTCTCCCGATTAATGACGCTGACACTTCAGTTCCTACAATCGTTCGCGTTGTATGAAATGTGCCAATGAGGTGACCAGGGTAAGGGAGATTGGTGGACTCCCCTACAACTAATGAGATGTTGAAATCCTAGGGGATTTATCTAGATGGGTCTTCCTAGGAGATTTATACAAGGATATACTAATAAACTTAATGTATAATCTTTAGAGAAGGGAGAGTTCATCCGCATCTTTGTAATGAAGCATGAAATGCTCATTAAAATGAATAATCACAAGAAGATTAGCATGAACTTCTTTGGTATAGAGTCTAGGGTGAGGGATATAAGTGAGGAATCACCCAAACTTCTGTTGCACAAGAAACCCATAATCAAGCCTAAGAACTGAAAGCCATTTTATAATAAACTATGTTCCAACTGCTTCAAAACAGATAGTTAACGGTTCTGTCGATGGGATTAAAGGTCTTTTGATAGGATTGAGATGGTCCTAGATGGGAATGAATAATATGAATTTCCAGTTGAAATATTGTTGGATAGTTTTTAAGTTGCTTACTCAATGTCATCGAGTGGGACTTCGATCTCAATGAGTCCTGTCGACAGCCTATTGATAGGATCGAGATCCACTCAAAAACTACTATTTTGGCCATATGATTTCACATCATCCTTCTCATTTCGCCTTAACTATTTTTCTACCATCGCCTTCCATTGCTTGAAGTTGGTGAAAACATCAAATTTATTTTTCATGAAATAAACCCACACTTTCCTGGAACAGTCGTCAATGAATTTAATAAACCATGACGACCCTCCACTAGAAATTATAGACATCGGCCCCCATACATTAGAATGCACGTAATCAAGAACACCCTTACAAACATGTTTTTTAGACTTAAAAGGCAACATTGAATGTTTACCATATATATAATGCTTGTGTATACTAAAATCAATGCTTTTAAAACGCATTTGCATTTTCATTTAGCATTCATTCCAACCGCAAGTATTATCAGACTCTTCCTCAAATCACGAATGTGTCTCACTTCTGTTAAGATATGTTCCATGATATTAAACATCTTGATGCGCACCGATCCAACACCTGCCACTTTACAAGTATTATCATTGCCCGTAAACACTTGGCTACCATCGCACTCATTATAACTTGTAAACCAACTCTGATGAGGAGTCATGTGGTACGAATGTCACGCCCTAAACTTGGAAAACGGGCTCACAAAATTTTCGATCACCGAATCCGGTGCCGACAGCCTCCGTAATACCCCATTCTCGGCTCCCAGTGCCCATACGCCTGCCATAAAACATCATTATATATGCCACGGTGAATCACACATTGCAATGGACCTATATACATCTCTTTGGGCCTCGACCCATGGGCCTCCAATACATCAAATGGCCTCGTAGCATGGACCTCATATATATTAAGATGGGCCTCAACGGATGGGCCATAACTACATCAAGATGGGCCTAATCACATGGACCTCATGTATATAGCAAGGTGGGCTTCAATGGACGGCTACAAATAAATCAAGATGGGTCTCATACATATACCAAGGTGGGCCTAATCACATGGGCCTTAATGGACGGCCACAAATAAATCAAGATGGGCCTCATACATATACCAAGGTGGGCCTAATCAAATGGGCCTCATGTATATATCAAGGTGGGCCTCAACAATAGCCTCATACACATCAAGGTGGGCCTCCTCAAATGGGCCTTATAAATATCAAGGTGGGCCTCAACGGATGGGCTATAACTATATCAAGATGGGCCTCCTCATACAGCAAATGGCCACATCACATGGGCTATATGTACATCAAATGGGCCACACCAATTGGGCCCCATGCATATCAAATGGGCCATACCCAAGATAAGTGGTGATAATGATTTCCACCATTGAAATCCTCAAGGCCCACGATAATATTTATTTTCTATCCAAATCTGATCATAATGTGATCCACTTGATACTGGATCTGCCTTATTTTTAGTCTCAAGCCAGTAAGAGAAGCTGGCCAAATGGTTGGACGGTTTGGATGCAACACATGCATCATGGTGGGGGTCCACATGAACTATGGATCAGGCTCATGCTTTAGCTCATGCCATAAAACGAGCTTTCAAAATAGTTGGATGGCTTGGATGCAACACATGCATCATGGTGGACGCCACCGTCCAAACAATGGACGGCGTGAATACAACACATAATAATTGGGTGGGTCCCATCATCCATTACTGTGGACGGTGCGAACAGAGCATATACACCATGGTGGTTCCCACCGTCCACAGCCGTGGACAGTGTGAATAAAACACATACATCAGTGTGGATCCCACGTGGGGCCCACCATAACGTTTACTTGACATCCAAACCATTGATAAGGTCACAGGGACCCTAGGTGAAAGGAAAAACAAATTTCATATCGACCCAAAACTTCTGTGACCCAGAAAAGGGTTCCAATGGTAGACGTTCATCAACACTGTTTCCTGTGATGTGGGCCACCTGAGTCTCATATATGGCTGATTTTTGGAGTGGTCGCTGGTCAGAGGGAGGCCCACCAAATGCATGAGTTTGATTTTCTACACACATCACAGAGGGCCCATAGCTGGGACCTGTGTCCCTTGCCCATTTCACGTCCAGCGCACAGCAGTGCCTGCTGCTACCTATTTTATTATTATTATTATTATTATTTTTTGAAAAATTGGTTTCTGTGTAGTTTTTTGCATGTAGGGCCCGCATCAGGCAGATCCACACCACCCATTGTATTCCATGGCCTGAGACGGACCAAATAAGCCCAATATTCAAAGTATTTCAGTTTATAAAACCATCAGGGTGGGTTTCAACGGCAAAAATCGCCATTTGTTATGCTATGGCCCGCCAGAACCTCTGATTGGCTCCATTTTTCAGCTCAACGCCTAAAATGGGCTACGGAATGGAGTGGATGGCGTAAATTAAACTTATACATCGAGGTGGGGCCTACATAGATAGCCCTTCCCAAAAGCTTTGAAAAGAAAGCTAATATGTGTGTTTTCAATTGACGTCCAACGTCCCTGGACACTGAACGGTCTGGGCAACCCACGTACATAGGGTGGGCCCTGCTCAAGTGGGCCACCAAATGGTGGATGGTGTAGATACAACACATATAAAGTGGGCCCCACCTATAGATAACTTGGATAAAATACATGCCTTATGGTGGGGTCCATCCGGGTGGGCCACATGGCTACATCATCACATACAAATAAGAAGAAATGAAAGAGAGAGGGAGAGAGAAAGAGAGAGAAAAAGTGGGACACACGTATGATGGAGGGACCCCGACACTGTGGGCCCTCCCTAGCTTGATTTAAAACATACATCAAGTGGGTCCCAATACATGTGGGCCCACCAAATCAAAATCAGCGGTGGAGATTTGTTGAGGGTCAAATATTGCATATTAGACCCCAATTATTACATGGATTTACGACCATGAAACTATTTAACAGCCCGATGTATTCGTGTTTGTGTTGCAAGGTGACTTTACGAACTTGGACTAAAACAGGGTGCTAAAAGCACGGACTTAACGGTCTGAAGTCATCAAGGCAAGGGACGGGCTCCAGTGAACCAAGATCAACGCCCGAGATCCAAGGAAATCAAGAAACTGAAGCTCAAGTGGCCCGAAGGACGTCCAGAATGCATGATCACAGGGTTCCCGCCATCCAATTGACACGAGACTTCATACGTGGCCTGAAAGCCCTATATTAACCGTACACGTCAAATTTCAGCCGGTGGATCCCCCTGGAAGTGGCCTAACGGACAGATCAGCCCTCAGAATCATGATTCTGGGCGCACCTGATCTCTGGATACGCTTCGATTTTGGTCTTAACCGTTAAAATGAGGTGACAAAGTTGATGAGCGGATCGGATTTCACACAAACATTACAGTGGACCCCACATGTACACATGCGTGTACATAGCATAAATTCACCGGCCGCGCGCCGGTCTTCAATAGCTCGGTCAGCAAGCGCTGACCGAGAAACTCTTTAAAATAAAAAAAATAAATACAGAAGCGTCTTCGCTGACTGACACCGGTTACTCTCAGTGGGGCCCACTCCTCATCCAAATCCACGATCTGAACCGTCCATTGTATCCACAGGGGAGACTTGACCCCCGTCAAGGTGGCATTTTTGGCCCATACAAACTGTTGGAGAATCCTAGCGGTTAAACACAGGTCAGACGGTGGAAGAAGAAATCTAGTGGGCCATAACAAAACCACTTCAAAAACTGTCTTACCAGATGGGTTTTTCGATTAGAAGGCCGTGGACGGCGTGGATTCTGCAAAACAATACTACAGTGGGTCCCACCAATATCAAAGCGAGATTCGCGCAAGCTCTGTTTCGCAACAGAGCTTGCGGACCAATCTAGTGGGCCACCATCGCACTTTAAAAGCCTGATCTGGGCCGTTCCTCATGAACTGGCGGTCCCCCTCATCAAAGCCTAGGTGACCGAATCTTAGAAATCAGTGGAGATCAGTTTCCATTCGTCCAAACAGAGGACTGATGGTGCCACGAAAAAGATGGGTGGGACACACCAATTTCGGTCCAAAAATAGCCTAATTTTACTGAATTTTCAAGGGCGTTCCAATGAGCGGATTGGATTTCACAGCAAAACCCGATAATGGGCTCCACTTTCAATTCAGCGCAGGCATGTTACGCAGGGAGTGCGTAAAGGCTCCGCACTTGTTATACCTTGCGGAAATAGCCACACGACTCCTGCAGCCTCTCGACCGCCGTTTGTTCTCTATAAGAGAGAGAGAGAGAGAGAGAGAGAGAGAGAGAGAGTGGAAGAGGATCTTTGGGGAGCCAGGGAGCTTGGACAGAGGTTGTGGAGGCTAGGCAGGAGAAAGAGTTGGTTGTTTTTATCTTCTTTTCTTTTTCTTTTTTTGGTTTAATTTTATTATTGTAATTAGCCTAATCATGATTATGAGTGGCTAAACCTCTTAGCTAGGGTTAAGAGGTGAAGCTTGTAGTATGATGGGGGACTTTAACTTGTGCTTTTTTTATTTACACTGAATTGAACTTAATATTAGTTTAATTTTAAGGGAATGTTTTACTTTTTAATGGTCTGTTGTGACTAAAATTATAATGGATCTGCGATAGCTTTGAGTATGTTCCTTTTCTTTTATGTTATGACGTCAGGAAGCGCTGTTGTTCACCATCGTCTCCTGGGCATGGTCGGATGACGGTACCCTTCTCCTAACCCTCATAGCATGTTGATCGGTTGGTAATTAGTTTAATTCTGTTGTTTGCTTTGCCTCTTGGGCATGGTTTGGTGATGGAATCCATCCTAATTCACATACCTTTCATCTCTTTGAAACTATATCAAGTAAGTACAGTTTAATATCTATGAAACAGGCATAAGATCTCCCTGATCTCTACAAGTGGATCCTCTGAATCCCTTGTTTCCTATACCTCTGAATTCTTTAAGTTTAGATTAGTATTTCATCATTATTCCTCAAATCACATTCGGTTTAGATTTCATCTCATTCTAGTTCTAGTTCTAGTTGGTTTCAGATTACGTACAGGTTTCAGTCCCTGTGGATTCGACCTCGGTCTTACCGAGATTATTACTACATTACAACCCTGCACTTGGGGAGTGAACAAGATTCTTTCTCCATTGAAATGGAGGGTCTAGATGACCCTATTCATGCAAGGAAAATAAACATCATGATGGGGTCCATGAAGAATGGCCCCATCATGGAATGATCATGAGGATCAAGGTGGGCCATTGGCCACATCTTAAGGTCCAAAGTGAGATCCATACCATTGATCGGTAGGCCTTCACTTGGCCCATCATAAAAACATGAAAACTAGCCTATAGAAGCACTCACCGTTCAATCTTCTCGGTCCGTTGGAACGTCGGTCTCCTTGTGCTTCACTTTGATGGAGGGTGATGAGGTTTGAATGACTAGGATGAAGGTTTTAGGATGGGAAGATGGGCCACACACATGCACTTTTCTCTCTCAGAATGCATGGACGTCCACCTCTTTTGGTGCTTGAAAATTGTGAAGAGAAAGTGAGAGAGAGAGAGAGAGAGAGAGAGAGAGAGAGAGAGAGAGAGAGAGAGAGAGAGAGAGAGAGAGAGAGGGTTGTAAGGAGAGAGAGTGATGGGTGGTGGAGTGATGGATGTGAGGTGAGTGATGGGTGAGGTGAGAGATGGGTTGACTTGGTGGTTACTTAACTTGTGGAGAAAGAAAGTATGGGTGTGTGTACTTGCATGAGGTGATGGATTGATTGATTGATGAGACATGTTGTAGAGATTCTCTTGGGATTGCAAATGTGCAGCGTTTTCTTCGAAATAAATGCCGGCCCCTATTTCCCTGCTAGAATATCGGATCGGTATGCAAGACGCGGCGTTGGAACCACGGCGATGGTGCGGTAGCAATGATAAAAGGCTCGGATTAAGCCGATTCAAATCTACGGGATATGACTTAGGGTTGATCGCAAACGCTGATTATACGTCGCAGATTGCTGGAATTCTTCGGAAAGGATCGTGGGAGTCGACGGAACAGTACGGACTAGGATACGGGTCTTACAATGAAGCCCCCGTATCCACGATTTATTATTTGTCGAAGTACCCGTATTTTAATGTGGTCAACACGTCACTACCATTCATCTCCTCACTAGATTCTATAGTGTTGGCTTCCCTAGAAGAACTATTTGAATTCTCCTTTCTCGACTTAGAATTCTGACAATCGATCATTCTTCATGTGCCCTGATATGTCACAATTCTATCACTTCAACTTATTTTCGCCTTTGCTCTTGGATTTGGACCTCGATTATGAAGATCCATTGTCCCATTTAGAATTTCTCTCCCTCGAAACCAATGCATCTGTGGAAGCACACATGTCACTGTTTTTCTTTCTCATCGCCTTCAACTGAAGGGTTGAGATAACGGTCTCAATGCTAATGGTTACTCTACCGGTGCACAACAAGTCCTTGAATGACTCATATGATGTTGGAAGAGAATTCAATAGTATACATGCCCGATCTTCATCTTTCATCGTCTCTTCCACATCCAACAATTTGCAAATCAACTTGTTGAAGTTACTAATATAGGCTTTAATGTCAGCCCCTTTCGCCATCTTCAAATTGAACAATTATTGCTTCAATTATAAATGATTCTCAAAAGATTTCTTCGCATCGATATTCTCTAACTTCGCGCATTTTCTTGCTGCAATTTTATTGCTCATGACATTATAGATGACCTCATCTGTTAAGCATAATTGGATAGAGGTTTTATCTTTCTTATCTATTTTGTTCCATTATTCTTCTGTCATAGATTCTGATTATTTTTCAAAGAGAGCTTCATCAAATCCTTGCTGAATAAGGATACCATTCATCTTAACTTTCCATAGTTCAAATTTTGATTTATTGAAATATTTTTCTGCATCGAACTTCGGTTTAGATGCCATTAATACCTTGCTTTCAGATTCGATCTGCTTCACAGCGTTAGCTCTGATACCACTTGTTAGGGAACCGTGAAAGCACACAAAGATGAATCAGGAAAAATACACGCAATCACACAACCAAGTCTAAAAGATAACAATATAACTTTTACATGGAAAAACCCTTGTTGCAAAAAACCATGACACAAAGTGATGAATATGCACTATGAAAGCATAAATTACAAGAGATAGAGTGTTACCGATTCGAACAAGCCTCAAATCCACTTCACAAGCCCTAGTTATACCCTTGAAACCCTTAGGAATGATTTAAAAAGCCTTAGAACACTTCTTTTATTCCCAAATCACGATTACACCCGATATATAAAGGATTACAACTAGAATAGGAAATAAATCCCGTACTTACGCAATTTTGCACTCGCACTCGATAGGAGCTTCGATGGCATCAACAACCCATCCAAGACACACATTCGATGACATCGAGTAGCAACAACAAAACGTTCCAACAACTAACATAGATTTTTCCGATGGCATCGAGCGCTTGTTCATGACATCGACCTCTGCTCGATGGCATTGAGTGGTCCATCGATGATATCGGCAAACTCTGTTATTGACATATTTATAATATTAAAAATAGTTTTAATGCAATTTATCTTGTGCACCTAAATATCAGACGAATTCAAAATTCAGGTTGGCCACATCGGAGGGTAATTGGGATAACGAAGACACTACAAGAAATCTTCGTATCAGCGGCGGAGTATCACTGGCGGCCCTAACAAAATGCCCGTGTAGATATAAAATGAGCGGCGTTTTATTGTGGCCGCCAGTGTACGGATAAGCCACCGCCGCTGAATAAATTAAAAAAAAGAAAGAAAAGAAATGAAAAAAACTTTTCCCCTCTCGGATAGCATCCCCAAATCGCGCCCGCCATTTGTCTCTCCAAAACCCTTTTTTTCCCTCCTCTCCCAAATCGCGCGCGCGCCAATGTTTCTCTTCCAAAACCTTTCTTCCCTCTTCTCTCCCAAATCTGCCCTGACTCTCCCTCTCTCTCTCTCTCTGTGCAACTCCACGACGCGATGGAATCATTTCAGCCAGATGGGAAAGACTCTGAAACTAGCAGCAGCAGCTTCAGGACGATCTCCTCTCCCTCAAGGACACGGGTCAGCAAATCCAGGACCGGTTCGAAAATCGACGGCTCCACCAGCACCACCTCATCTCCTCCCTCCAATCCCTCGTCCCCAACCTCTTCTCCTCCCTCAATCTCTCCCTCCAGCTCATCTCTTCCTTTAACGGCCGATCCTACACTCCAAACGCTAACCCTAACCCTAATCTTATAAATGCCTTCGAAAATCGACCTTTCATCCCTCGCTGCGATCTAAAACTCCAATCCCTTGCTGCCAAACCCTCATCTGATCCACCTTAGCAACCCCGCTGATCTGACAGTGATAAGAAGGCATTGGATGATGATGGAGACGCGGATCCGCTGTCTGTCGTCCGATCCATGGTCGATGTCTGCCTCTTTTGAAGTTCTGTGTAACGAGGGCACTTATTCTTCCCTATGTCGGGTCTGATACCAGTGATGCATGGACACTAGTTTCAGGGTACATGTTGACTCAGCTATTAGGAAAAGAATGTTTCATTTATTTATTATATCGGCTGTTTGTTTTGTGGACTGCAAAATTTTTGTTTGATATGAATTGCAAGTGGACTGTGCCACCTGTGTGGGGTTCATAATGTGTAGCATTTGAACTTTGGGTGTCTTCAATCTGCCATGGGTAATTTGTAATATTTTCTAGACATTTTAAATGTAAGCCTGTTTTCATGGAGATGAAGGATGATAAGATAAAAAGTATTTCATGGTCAGGTGTATACAAATGTTTTATTAGGGTGTGTTTGGTAGTTTGGCATTTGGTGTATTTGAAGGGATTTCAATTTGTAGGTGCATTTGGCAGTTGGAATTTGGTGTATTTGGATTTTAATCTAATCTAAACCCCCATTTTGGAGGGTTTTTGAAAATGCAGTCTTGAGGTGAGTCTCTTTTTGCAATGTGCTCTGTTCTAATCCTGGACTGCCATTGCTTTCTGCAACTCCTTTCTGCGAGTGTCAAATGTGTTATTGATTCTGGCAGCATTAGCATTAGCCTAATAATGGCATTAGCATTAGTGTTGCTTTCTATTTATGTGGTGGAACTGATTATGCCAAAAGCTTGGTGGGTGTGCATGCGTTGATCTCCTATTTTACCTGTGTGAATTTTAGGTGCATTCCTTTTGTAATTAATCTCATGTTGCTGTGAATGCAGATGGGGATTCCGATTCAAACTTCATCAAAATCAAGCCCATGGAGAAAGGTAAATTTCGGAGCTGTACTTGTATGTTCTTACCCTGACAATTTTGGGCTTACAGTTCTTATGATCATTGCTAGTTTTACATTGGGCAGTTTTATTGTTGTTTTATATGCTGAACTATGTTCAGCCTGCATGAACTCTCCACATGCACCCATACACAGTTGTGGGACACCATGCTACAAATCAAAGTATATTTGATTACTATTGTACCTTTTCTCTTGATGTATCTACCTACGGACTGAAATTTCAACACTGATGTGTTGTTCGTGATGGGAATTGGAAGAGTTTGCATGGACCCTGCATGAATTCTGGTTAGTCAATCTTTATTTTAGACCTTTCTTAGGCATTAGACCTATCTGCTAGTTGGATTTTGATTAACTTGAAGAGATCATTGTTTCCCTAGATAATATCCAAGATTATCATCTTTCTTGGAAGGTTAAAAGCCATATCACTACCTTTGGGTATGGCCACAAAGTAGGGCTGAACTCATGGTACCCACTTCCTATGATCTGTACTAATGCTCTGGGCTAGCCTAGTTATTTGTTGGTTTTAACTGAAGAAGCATGAAAATATATATATATATTTTTTAAAAAGCAATTTGCAGATTGTGAAATAATATCCTAAACCCAACAATATTTTCAATTTGTGGGAGGTTAGAGTAAACTAGGAAGGATTAGCTTTTACCCCAACATGAGTGTGCGTGTGTTGTAACTGACTACTGTTGTTTGGGTATAGACTGATTTTGATTGCAATAATTAAGTTGCAACATGATATTTTAGCTAGCACACTTCATTTCAGATTTACCAAATAATGTTTGCACCTTTTTCATCAATTTACCAAATAACAATTAGTGCAACCACTTCATGTCTGCATGTGTCTCATTTTACATTTGGCTGATTTAGAAGTTTGACAAATTAGAGATTTTTATTTTGTTTATTTATTTGCTGTTTCATTTTGTATTTCTTGACCAAGTCACCTCTAATATGTATGAACAATTCCTACAGGGTGTTGAAAGTGCCACTTTTTATTTTTTATGAAAATATATTATCTCAAATACACAAATTTGTCCTTTAAAAAAAAAAGTCGAAATTGGGAATCTGTGTGAAATTGGGTTGGCGCATTAGGGGGTCAACTTCTAATTGAATTCCCATGATCCGCCTTCAATTCAACAAAGGGGTAGCTTTGATGCATTCAGATTCTAATTGTCAAATATCATTAATTGAATATTGCTTTTTTTTTTTTTTTTTTTGTGTGTTTAGGAAGAGTAGGACTTAAGCTGAAATTTGTGCAGGCTGCATTTAAATCACTTGTTGGTGTGGGTTATCAAACATTGCAGAGTTTACTTTTGGTCTTGCAATAAACTACATTCAGTGAAAGTCTTGTGGGAACTGGATATAATATACATACTCATATATTTTTATTGGGGATGCAGTCTTTGCATTTTATTTTATTTTTCCTTCTTCTTTTCTTCTTCTTCTTCTTCTTTTTTGTTTTCATTTTTTTGTTTTTTTGTTTTTTTCCCCCCCTCTTTATAGGGTTTTTGCTCCTTTTGGCAGTTTTTCTGCCCTTTAATAAAGTTGCTTATCTTTTAAAAAAAATGATTTCTTCTGGCTATCCATCTAGTAAGCTCCACTATTTTTTTTTTTTTTGTAATGTATTTTCCGCAACAAGTTGCATTATTGATTAACTTCCATATGGCACTCGCATAATTCATCTTCTCTTTGGAGAATCCGCTTCAAAATAACACATGGTTAAATAACATACATGGCCTTTATATATAACAAATGCATGTGTTCCTTAGGACATATAGATAGTTCTTCATGTCTGATTCACTTCAAAATGGTTTTTGAAGCTAGGAACATTCTATGCTTTACCCCAAAGTCCTCAACTATTTAAGCAAATGCTGATGGTTTCTTCAATTGACAAATATTATCAAATAGCAAGGCATCTTTTCTGTTACTAGTTCTTTGAACTAATTCTGCAATACCAAGGGTTTATGTGTATTTATGCATATATACATAAATCGAAAAGCGAACACACATTCAGATTTTTCAAATGAGCTCGTGGACATTCGAATATTTTCTTTATTTAATTATTTTTTGAGAAGTAATGGACATGTTGATATTCAAGTTCCTTCTACACGATTGAGATCCTTGAGCAAGGTATTTCGTAACGGTAATGGTGGCTGTAATAGCTGTTAAACCCTTTACAGTCTCTCTCTTTTTTTATTGAAAAAAAAAAAAAAAAACCTGGATTAGTCAGTGAGTGGTGCATGCTTTTCAGAAATTCATGCCATATGGGATATCTACAAGTTAGTAATATCCCTTTCTTAACTAATATGGGGATGCAAATGCCTGGATTATTGATCTTTGCTAATCTTAGATGCTTTAGTTTCTAGTTCAGGCTCTTTCATGAGTAGAATGTACTCTCCTTTTCATATTTTCATCAAGGGATACCAAAATATTATGGTTTAATTTGTGACAGGAATACTTCTCATGATCTGTTTCCATGCAGAATTTGCTTGATGTTGATGCCCATAGAAAAATCCACATTTGTGATGACATTATGTTGGTTGAGGTTGTGTCTGTGACCAAAATTGGAGCTTTTGATTACAGGCCCATCTTCTTTTAAGTTTATGGATTATGTTTGGAACTTTCAGCATATATTTTAGTGTTTTTTCTTTTATTCGCTTGTGACTTTTTTTTTTCCTTAAGTTCTGAGGTTGTTCATGGTGATGTGGTGTTGCCAGATCAATAAAGTCACATTCAGCTTGACTCTAGAGATCATTCATCAGGTGGGTGATTTCTCCTGTCATTGCTACTTTAATTGCCACTTCATTTGTTTGCTTAGAAGGTAATCATGTGGATGCATCTCTGATTTGAGTGCCAGCATCGAGCTCCCCCTGTCACATTTTCCTTTGTATCATTAGCAAGAATCTCAGTTACAACACAGATTTCTTTCAGCCTTGAAAACTTAGCATATTGAGTGCATGTGGTTGGCATACATAAGTGCATTGGCAGCTATTGTTAAATGGTGAATGCAGTGGCTTGGATTAGCTCTTCCTTGCAGAGCTGATGACCTAAAGAAACCCTGCCTTTTGTTTGATAAATGCCATTTCCTGTATGAGTAGAAACTGGTGCAGTTCCCATCACTACAGCTCAGGGAGGATGTTTCTCGGGTACCATTTACACTATCATTTCTTTGTTGATCATCCTGGTGCAGTTCCCATCACTACATCGGGAATTCAGTTCGGTTGTGTTAGGCTCATCCCTTTTGTGCAGAAGGGGCTATCTCTGTAAGACATCTATCCTCTCTCATTGAGTGTCTTTTAAATATTTCTTTTGAATTGTTTTTATTTACTGAGTAATGCTTTTCTATCAGCCTAGTATTAAGCAAATCTAGTTGATTTGGTGATGTTCTTTATTTCTTTTTTCCTTTTTTTGAGTAATTGATTGATTTTTTTATGTAAGAAATGCCTGTTGCAGGTGTTTTCATTGAGAAATGCTATGATAGTTGAATGTGTGATTTGGGCACATGCCCTTGAGATTTGTGCCAGTCACCAAGTGGGGAACATTCTGATCATATCCTGGCCTAAAGTCATGTTGCTCCACTTATCCAGTTAGTGGTTAGCCACATGCATGTGGTGAATATGGACCATCTATAATGATTTTTAACCAAAATAGATGAAAACACTAGTACCATAAGGCTCTCTCACCCTTTCTACAAGGTTTATGCATGGCTGAGAGTATTGCATCACATTTTCAGTAAGGAGAACCATTTGGACCTTCTGGGGTGTTATAAAGAAATGAGTATATTTGACAGGGCCTTCCTGTCTTTGCTATTGGTGTTAGACTCAGTATATTTGACAAAGCATCTATAAGGAAATTTATGCTGCCACTCTGGAAGTTATATTTCTATCATCATTTCTAGCTCTAGGGGAGTCTCTGGATTTGTATCAGATTAGTTGATTTTATATTCCCTGTTTGCTTCTTTTCTTGGGTCTACTTCCTTTGCCAACTCCCTTGGACTGTTGTTTGTTGAAATTTTTTTAGAAGTTTGGACATTCTTCCTTCATGTGGGTGTTAATATTTCATTAACTGCAATTTCAGTCCCATTGAGGATGATTAACTGATTATTTGCAGAACTGGGATGGTGTGGCAGTGCAACTGCAGAGAAGGTTAGTATGTTGCTTCCAACGTTTGTCGAACTGTTGTTGAATTTCAAAATGTTGGAGCTTGGTGCACTTCCAAATGATTTCATTGGTAGTTGGCTCCTACAGTAACAGCAACTCTGTAACTATTTTCCATAGAAGAAAGTTGTATAAGACTTCCAGCAATAGAAAAATTCCTAGTAAGTATTTAAATGAGCTAATAGCACAACACAATAGGTAAGAGGGAGAGAATAGAAAACAAAATGATATTAAACTGTTTCCTACTTCATCAGGTCTTGTCCTAAAGCCCTGTAGATATGTGCTTGACAAGAATTTCAAAAGATTTTGTGTTGTTGCTATATAGGCAGCAACAAAAACTCTTTAAAGATTTTTTAAAATCAACTGGTACATCTTAGATTTGCAGCTGGTACATCAGTTGGTCGTTTATGATTCTTTCAAACAGCTCAGAGAAATGGCAAGATAGTCAACTGTATCACAAGCTATGGTACAACCAGTTTTCTGTATGAATGTATCTTTTAAAAAAAAGAAAAAAAAAAAATAGAAATCCAGCAAAAGAAACAACATGGAATTAGAACAAAGATTGATCTGATATTAAGTAATGCATGTATGGAATAGGACAATCAAAAAATAAAATAAAATGTATGGAATAGGACAAGATGTATAGAAGACAAATAGAACAATAGGTGTAGAAGACATACCAAATTTAATAAAAGCATAGGGCCTGGCAGCAGTTTCTATTTGACTCCCATTGACTTTCTCAAATTCGTTTTTGAGGTCTTCTAGGTATTGAAAAGCAAGTTTCTTCGGATAAGAACGATCACACATGGTTAAATAACATACATGGCCTTTAATAATATAGCTGCAAAATTAGGTCAGGGTAACAATTGCGTTTGATTTAAATGGACTGGACATGAAATGCCTAACATAGCTCCATGTTGTTTTCTTAAGTAGCCAGTTCTGTTGCGTGTATCAAGCTGAAGTGCTACTATTTCTTGTTCTGCAATTGGAATCCTTAGGAGAGCACTTCTTATAAACAGGTGGTGTGAGTTGGCCACTTTTCTTATTTGGTGCAATTGCTTACATGTGACTCTGATCTCTTGTTGGAAATTATCTCTGCTCATCCTTCCCTGCTCTTTCTTGATGTAGTTTGTTTTCTATTCAGCATCAATTTCTTTCAGGGATTGGCATAGAACTTAGATTTTACCCAACCAGCTATTTCAATGTGGATGGTGCTTGTAAATGAACAAGACCATGAACTTAGATTTTACCCTACCAGCTATTTCAATGTGTTTAGCACAGATGCGCAGCTTATGCCTGGGATGGGTATTGTTTGAAAAAAACAAAGTTCTTTATATATAGATTGGAGGTGGGTGGGAGAAACATTTAGTACGTAAAATTATAATTAGGTTCTTTTGAAGCATAATCCTTCTTTCAAATTTGAGGCCTTGCTCTGTTCTGGTTCTTCAAGTTTGCATTACTGCATCACCTTCTTCTCCTTCTTCTTTTAAAATTTTTTATACACATTTAAACCAAATCTGATGACTACAAAGAAACTGTCTTAGTTCACTGATTATGTTACATAGATTTCATTTCGTTCACATTTGCAACAGGCTCTTGCAAAGACATTGACTGTGGATGAGCTTTTTTATATGAAAGAGCAATTTGCACTATTGGAGCCAAATAAGAATGGATGCATCTCACTAGAAAACATAAGAATGGTCAGTTTCTTTCTGTAATATCTAGATTTCTTACTGGGCATGTTTTCTGTTGGTTGTTAAGCTACAATGCTCAGTTACTTCTGTTCATGATTACTATTGAATATTTTGGCCAGGCATTGGTGAAAAATGCAACAGATGCTATGAAGGAATCCCGCATTCATGATTTTCTTGCTTTGGTATCTATTTTACTGTTGACTCTATAGTTATTCTTCAATTTCAAATGGTTCTATATGTTTTATAACTTTTTACCAATACTCCTTTATTTTATGACAGTTGAATGCTCTTCAATATAGAAAGATAGACTTTCACACCAGTAGCTTTATGGTCAACTAACAAACACGTCTACACACAAATGAGAGAGAGGATCCATTCCAGTGAAAAGAAGAATTATCAATGCCTGATGAAAGGGCGCCGTTCTTTGAAGTGGACATGGTCCTTGATGTTGTCTCCTTCCAACTTGAGGCTGGCCCACCACACCAAATTGCCTTCCACCTTTAGAGAACCCCTACCAACAGCGGTGGTAGAAGCAGCGGCATTGTCACAGGGAACTTGAAGAGGAAGATTATTCAGCTTCAGACATCCACTCACTCTCGGTTTCTCCAATGCCGACAAGCACACCTCACCACAAATACTCTCCAGCTTAGGTAGCTCCCACAGACACTGTACGTAGTCGTTGGAGTGAGCCTTTAGCTACCCCCCGAAACATCGCCTCCAGTCTATTGTAGAGCCCGTAAAGGTCTTCTGATCTAGACATTACTTATACAACAGAACGTTCTAGGTTATCCAATCTTGGGAACAAAAATGAAAGATGTCCATATATATGGCAACATATTCAACCACATAACATGTTAAGCAATTTCGCATTGTGGTTGAATATGTCTATGTGAGTTTGATTCCCAAATACATAGTCTGTCCAGATACATAAGGATCCATCAGAGGGATGTTTCAGATCATCAAAATATACAATCATGTGTGCTTGGCTTGTCCATAATTGCTTGAGCCAAGAAATGGACATCAACCACTAATTATCCTTATATCGAATGCTTACACAGATGTATTGAGGTCAGAAAGCATCGAGCTTGTGCAACCCAGCTCTCTTACAATCCAACACAGGCCTGGATAGAAGGTGTGCAATATCCAAGCTTTCCATCAGGTGGTTCCCCGCTTCTTGATGCTACGGTCCAAAAATCAGGCAAGTCCACTCCATGTAAGGATCACCAAAAGCAAGGGCCCCACACCCTTAGCTTATTATTATTATTATTATTATTATTATTATTATTATTATTATTATTATTATTATTCTTACCAATCTTCATTGCTTCAATATAATGAAGGATTTCCATAATGTTCGACTTCTATTATGTATTTATCTTTGGTTGTAAGATGCTTATTCAAAGTGGAAGTAACTATATAGAGTGTAGGCTCAGGGGTCCACAATGCTTACATGGATGCATGATCAAAGCTGCTTATTAGGTACAAGCCACTATATGGCTTTCCTTGTGCTGAATTCAGGTCCATCCATATTGAGTTGAATGCTAGTTAATGCTTTTGTAAAAAGGCTCATATTGAGTTGCATGCTATGATGCTTATGATGCAGTTTTATCCTTTAAGAAAAAGGGAAGAAAAATCTGTCCACATATTTATATATAAAAAAATTTCATAGCTATTCTCCTCCATTTATTGATTCCTTTTATTTTATATCAAATTTGTTTTTTGGTTATTTTATTTTGTTTTGTAAACTTTTGTCTTTGCATTGGTAATTGAAGGTGGAGCATTGGTAACAGAGGGGGGCTTTGCTGCTTCATATGAGGATGGATATGGACTTCATTCGGTATGGTTGTTTTTGCAAGAAATATTTATGATTGAAAATTTAAATTTAGATAGTGTAACTTAGATTATGAGTGTACATACTGTTTTATTACCTGATTTCTATGCATGGCAGGGTGCTGCTGACAAAGGTCCTCATATGGGGTGCAATTTTTTTTTTTTCCTTTTGCTTTTCCTTGTGTCTCAATCTGTAAATTTTATGTCCATTATGTAACCTTTCATTCTCAGGCCCACTATAAATGAGGTTGGTTGTAAATGATTTAGAGGTTGTGTTTGAATGCTAATTTAGGCTTGTAAAGGTCTTTTGATTTAGAAGATTCAACCTAGCAGAATTTTTAATTGTTTCTATTATTTTGTTCTTTTTCACTGCAAGTGATTTAGCGGCGTTTTTTATCTCTTATTTGTTACAACTTTTTAGCGTCGTTTTTAAAGTATTTACTGGCGTTATGTACAAATTTTCCGGCTCTTTATATTGTTTTTAGCGGCGCTTTTGCAGTTTTCAGCGGTGCTTTGACAGTTTTTACTGGCAGTTAGAAGAGTCGCCGCTAAATGATAAGAAGCGCCGCTAAAGATAAGCGTTTAGCGGCGGCCGTAAAAAACGCCGCTAAAATAGACGAACGCCGGTAAATGACACAGCGACGCCCCCCTTTTGCGGCAGCCGCCCGACCGCCGGTAATTCTTATACCGGCGGTTTTTAGGACTTTTAGGGGTGGTTTTGGCCGCCGGTAATGCCTATTTTTCTTGTAGTGAGACGAAAGTCCTATCATCTTGTATGTATGGGTTGTTGTTTGTTTGTTTGTTTGTTTGTTTGTTTTTTTTTTTTTTTTAATGTCCCATTGACTCCATTTAGAAGATGCATATGCCAGGATGGATGAACCATAGTTCTAAAACTCGTTGACTCAAATCAAAAGTGTGAGTTAAAAAAGTTATTATTGGGAGAGACTTGTTGTGTTGACTCAATGGCTCAGTCGATTCAACATAACTTGGCATGACTTGGACCGAGTCACTCCATTTAAATTGTGGGATTTTATGAAAAACAAAAATGTGATGGGATAGAGGCAAAGATGTTAACCAGTGCGACATCTATGATGTTATTACTTTTAGGTATATTAATTATATGATGTTAACTATTTTAAATATCTATCAACACTCTTAATATTCGAAACTTTTAATGATTAAATATCAAGTTGAGTCGGTTCGAGCCTTTGAGTCAACTCGACTAGCTGAGCATCCAGTTGAGTTATTGGGTTCTCAAACTATGAGATGTATCGCAAAGAGTCGGCCCAATATTCCAGGTGGACCCAACATTTGATTTTAGAGGGTCTGGGCATGGTTTTACATGGTGTCACACAGTTTGAGTCTTGGGAGGCAATGATAATAGGGGCGCCTCATATGATGGACGGATTGGATGTCCTTAAAAAGAATCCAGATCATCTGCTTCCCACAAACAGGTTTTTCCTGTTTTCCTATATTGCGATGGAAGTGGATTGGCTGGTGTACCATACACCAGTTATCTAGCTATTGTATTGACGTCAGCAAGCTCTTAGGGTCCATCATGAGGTATGTGTTATATCCAAACCGTCCATCCATTTGGTGAGCTCGTCGTAATGCTTGAGCAGAAAAAGAATACAAATCTAAATATCAAGTGGATCACACTGCAAAAGCAGTGGGGGATTGAACGTCTACCATTGAAACCCTTTTGGGGGTCGCAGAAGTTTTGGATCAATATGATATTTGTTTTTCCTCTTCATCTAAGTCTTTCTGACTTTATGAATAGATTGAATGGAAAGTAATTGTTCTGATGAGCCATATGCACGTTTTAATGGTGAAAATCATTATCGCTGCTGCTATTTCTGGTGTGGTCCTGAGCTTTGGATATGATTCATTTTGTGGCTCATTTTCTAAAATGATCTATAAAGATGTATGAACAATTTGGATATAATAAATACATTATTTTGAGTCTCATTTAACTTTGATATCCTTTGAACGGTTTGTACAACTCAGAGCTCAAGGAGCATCAGCCCTCGTCTTCGTGGGACAGCACGGACCCACACCAGCTATATCACTGGTGTGTGGTACACCAGCCAATTGGATTTCCATTACAATCAGTCCAAGTTATCAATGACATTGTCACTGCACGCATTAGATGATATGGACCAATTACATTGCAACAAACAAGTTTTTTTTTATTCATGGCAGGCAGAAAAATCGGTATGGCGATGGACCTGACACCATTATTTATATTAATTAATTAGTTCCATCCTTTAGTCTCGTATGTAAGGAGACGTGTGCTTTGGGTGGATTGCTACGAACAGGCTGGCACTGCCTGCCCCATTTTCTCTCTAGCCCGAGTGGTTATTTGAGGACCATGTTGTTTGAAGTGACGTTAGATAAAATTTCAACGATGGTGTCCTTTCATCGCTCATCCAAGAGGCATACTCCTACCATTTGTGGACCAGAATGGGTTAGTGCGTTGTATTTTGAGTTTTGAAAAAAAAAAAAAAAAACCTATTTTCCTTATTTAAAATTGACACAGAAAGTTATGTCCCACCGTTGTATTGTAATATGTCCTTTATTTTTATTTTTACAACACCCAACCATACACTCTGGTGCACTCGCACTACAAGGGAACCAGTGACCTCGTGTTGAAATTATAGAGAGTGTAGCTGTGAGGCACGGCAACAAGTAGTCTGATATGTCCTCTCGAAAACAATAGTCTACCTGCATGATGTACTGTATCATTTCCCTTTTCAAAATGTATTTTTTACCTGAAGAATAGTGAGGTTAGGTTCCTAATTTCGGATGTGAATTGCTTCCAGCGGTGCGTTGGATGCACCCGGTCCAACTCCAATGAAAAGTGTCATTTGCTGACGTGGATTGTGTCAGGCACGGATTGGATACTGACAAGGTCAGTAGCCAAATCCCTACTGAAGTGACGTCACCTAGCTCTGTGGACCCCACCATGATGCATGTGTTGTATCCATACCGTCCAACCATTTTTAGAGATTGTTTTATGGCATTACAAAGAGAATGAGATAGATCTAAATTTCAAGTGGACCCACTACATAAAACCGTGGGAGCTGTCACACCCACCGTTGAAACATTTATATGGCCCACAGTGATGTATTTTTGATATCCATCCTATTCATAAGTTAACATAGAGATAGATGAACTGAAAACAAAAATATCAGCTTTATCCGAGACTACTGTGGCACTTGAGAAGTTTTGAATGGTGGATGTCACTGTCCCCACTATTTTCTATGGTGGGGTCCACTTGAACTTTAGATCTATCTCATTCTCTTTGTAATGCCATAAAACAATCTCTACAAATGGTTGGACGGTATAGATACAACACATGCATCATAGTGGGTCCACAGAGCTTCGTGACGTCACTTTAGTAGCAATGCTATCAGTATCCAATCCGCGCCCGATTGTGTCCTACTCTCGCCGGTCTCTAGCTACGAACAGGCTGTTTTCTTTCGGAACATTTTAACATATGTGCACAAAAATAAAGCATATCCAGCTATCAAATGGACCACTCCAAATAATCAGATTGGGTTGCATTAAATGCAAGTGGCATTAAATGCAAGTGGCATATGTGGTGTGGTCCACTTGAACGTTAGATCCATCAAGTTAATTTTGAGGAGGCATCTATAATAATTAGCCTTGTACAATATATTAGTGAAACAAATACATTTTTATACTCTACCTTAAAATGAGATGAGAAAAGGGATAGACTTAATGGATAAACAAATACATCAGGGTGGGGCCACCCATAGAATTGTCCGTTCGTAGCTAGAGACGGGTGGGGGTAGGACACAATTTAAGTCCATCATTTACATATTTATTGATGTGGAACCTCAGTGAAAAGAGCAAAATTGTCATTTCATGTAGTAAATATTTTCTATTTCAATGTAGGTCCTATGTAGGGCTGTCAATGGGCCGGGCTGGCCGATCGACTTTTGGGCTTGGCCTACCATAGGCTGCGGTTGGGCTGCATTATCAGGTCTGAGGGGGGCTCAGGCTGAGAACTCAAGCCCATTTAATAAACAGGCCAAGCTTGGACCATGTACAAAAGCCCGTAGCCTTGCCTAATCGGGCTCATTAAGGCACACAAGGGCAATTTCATAATATTAAAAAAACACTCTTCTTCAGCAACCTTAACCCCTCCCTCTTCCTTCGAATCCATTCCCTCCACCCCCCCCCCCCCCCCTCTCTCTCTCTCTCTCTCTCTCTCTCTCTCATCATCATCATCATCTTCCAATCGATGTCTCTTCATCTTCTAAGCTCCAACCACATCACCACATCTTCCAAGCTCCAACCTAGGCCCCATTTATCTCTTTCTCTCAATATAAGCTCATTTGATCATCGCCTTTAGCCAAATCACTGAATTTTCGTCAAGATCCACCTTGAATGTAATGTCATTTTTGCCAATCAGACCAAGCACCATTGCAGCAAGGAGCCTTAAAGAAGTCTCTCTCTCTCTCTCTCTCTCTCTCTCTCTCTCTCTCTCTCTCTCTCTCTCTCTCTCTCTCTCTCTCTCCATCAGAGAAAAGCTTAGGCTTGGGCTGGGCATAAAATTTTGGGTCGAGCTTGGGCTTGACTATTTTGGCCTGTCAGGAGCCCTGTAAGGCCTCATCCCTCCCGTACCCTTTCTATACGTGTGTGCGATGTCTAACACTCCTAGTAGGCCCTAGATTGCCTGTGCATTTAGTGCACTTGAGTGACCAAAGCCCTGAGACCCCCCCTCCATATTGACTATCTCATCACCACGAACGCAGAAGTACCACCTACGCATCCATACGACGCCACATTGGAATGCTATGTCACGAGAAATCTGATATTTTTCATATGCGCATGTGTAGACACCCCACCCCAGGCTAACAAGCTGATCAAACTGGATGAAAATCTTAAACCTAA
>JAJHSJ010000010.1:56350767-56550767 GCA_021015155.1 Magnolia officinalis
ACCGCGGCAACGGCGCGGTCGCTAAGGTAGCAGTCTTAGGTTGAGTTGACTCGGGTTGACGGCGTGTGAATCAGGGTCACGTGCAAACGCCGGTTAATGGTCAAAGGTTGCCGAAATTCTACCGGGAAGACTGCGGAAGCCTATGGAACGGTACGGTCTAGGATACGGGTCTTACAGAGAATGCTGTAAGGGGGAGCAACTACTGGTTGTGTACATGGTTTCACTAGAAATTGTAAAATTATGTAAAATGCATGTACACACAATTTTGGATGTATTTGTCTAGATACTAGTCTAGGGTATTTTGGTATTTTGTCACGTAATTGACAAAGGGGGAGATTGAAAGTACCTTAGTTTGTCAATTAGCGTGAGCGTTGAGTCAGCTAGACTGCAGAGCCTCATAGGAAGATCAATTCAAAGTGTCTGCCTCAACTGGATGTGTGCAAGCTCGCCACAGGTAAATCTAAGCCTCACATCCCATGTCTCAAAACACCAGGTAAATAAAACCTTTAAAATAAGTTAGAATATCATAGGGTTTTTAAGTTAAGAAAACTTTTTCAAAATCAGAAATCCTCTAATTTTCTTGCTTTGTCGATTTTATCGAAACACATCTCGATATGATCGACCTCCGCTATCGATGTCCTCAATGATAAATCAATTCCATCAGAATGAGGACAAAAGTATCCAGCAATCCCATGTACATCTGGACAGATTTATCGATGTATCGATATACCTATCGATATCATCGATATTTGAATCTCGAGTCCATCGAAGGTGACTTGATAATATCGACAGGCGGATCTCTAGTGCTCCTATTTTAACTTAAGAATATCATATGTGCATCGATATATCGAAGCCCCTTCGATGCCATCGAAATTCAAATCTCAATGATATCGGAAAGCTCTCGATGATATCGGTCATGGGCACCAAGTTTTCCAGCAAAATATTTCACGATTATTTACCTATGATCGAGGGTCACTCGATAGAATTGATATTCAAATATTGATGATACCGGTACTGTTTCGATGACATCGAACAAGGACATAGACTGTCCAACAAGCTTAATGAGAAATCCGTTGGATTTATCGATGCCTCGACACAGTTATCGATATCATCGACATTCAAATCCGATGATCTCGAAGGTCCCTCGATCATTCTTGTAAACCTGAAATATTTCAAGTCAAGTCTCTCTCATTTTCAAATGTTGATGAATCGACACTAGTATCGATAGAATCGGAGTTCGAAATCTGATGACATCGACACCTGTTTCGATTTCATCGACCAGCTGGCAAGAGGTTTCAAAAGCGTATGACATTTGAGTTTATGTCATCGAGGGGACCATTGATGCTATCGAGAGTATATGCTTGATGATATCGAACCCGCTCGATGATATCGAACTCTGTCATAAATGTGACCGTTTTATATCCGTTTGAACCTTTTGCCTATATAAAGGGGACTTGTCTATTGTTGGTGGTAGAGAAAGAAGAGAGTGCTTTTGAGTGTTTTACCTTAGATCATATACCTAAAGCCCTTTCTTTCAAGGAAGTTCATCCTCCAATCCACCCTCATCATTGTTATTCAATAGAGCGGATTGGGGAATGAACTTCCACATGCAAGGATCCTCCAACTACTACCTTATTGGAAAATCATTAAGCTGGGATGCTTTGAATGCATAATCAGAATCACTCTATCTACCTTATAGGAAAACATTTTATAGAGTAGGATTCTGACTTAACCTTGACCCAACCCGAAGCCTCGTATTGGTACATCATCTGAGTTGCGGATCAAGGAAGCCGAAGATTCTTCATCAATAAGGAGGAGATCTTCATCAACGTGCTGAATGAGACTCATCCACTTATTTGTAAGTTATTAGAGTCCAGAGGATACTTGTGATCATTCCTTTTTAGGATTGGGTCTAAGGTGTTTCTCACCCTTGCAAGCCCTCGTAGGAGGCCTCCGGCGGGAGTGTACATGTAGGGTGCGTTGTGTTGACCCTTGCTCTGTGGAGAGCATAAACAATTAGGTTCTTTGTGTGGATCCTTGGCTAGTGTGCCTAAAATCGGATGTTATGTGTTGACCCTTGCTCAGGGAGCATAAACAGAGGTTCCTTGTGTGGATTCTTGGCTAGTGTGCCTAAAATTGGATGCTATATGTTGACCCTTGCTCAGGAAGCATAAACAATCAGCCTAAGTGTAGGTTGTAAAAGTTGAAGGTGAACCTGATTTAAAACCTTAGGTTTGAGGTGAACTACTGTGAAACCTCTTTAGTGAAATCCAGTACACTCAAGGGTTGAGTGCGGTTACCGGGAGTGGAGTAGACAAGTAGTCGAACCACTATAAAAATGATTGTGTTTGAGATTGTTACTTATTTGTTTGTGTGATTATCTTCTATATTTTCATATCTGATTATCTGAGATCACACCTCACACACACACACACAGTCATGTCCATCATAAACAAGTTCGCATATGATTCATACATACATATACAGTTATATCGGTTGGAACCTTTTGCCTATATAAAGGGGACTTGTCTATTGTTGCTGGTAGAGAAAGAAGAGAGTGCTTTTGAGTGTTTTACCTTAGATCTATGCCCAAAGCCCTTTCTCTCAGGGAAGTTCATCCTCCAATCTACCCTCATCATTGTTATTCAATAGAGCGGATTGGGGAATGAACTTCCGCATTCAAGGATCCTTCAACGACTACCTTATTGGCAAATCATTAAGCTGGGATGCTTTGAATGCATAATCAGAATCACTCTATCTTCCTTATAGGAAAACATTTTATAGAGTAGGATTCTGACTTAACCTTAACCCAACCCAAAGCCTTGTATTGGCACATCATCTGAGTTGTGGATCAAGGAAGCCGGAGATTCTTCATCAACAAGGAGGAGATCTTCGTCAACGTGCTGAATGGGACTCATCCACTTATTTGTAAGTTATTAGAGTCCAGAGGATACTTGTGATCATTCCTTTTTAGGATTGGGTCTAAGGTGTTTCTCACCCTTGCAAGCCCTCGTAAGAGGCCTCCGGCGGGAGTGTGCGTGGTGGGTGCATTGTGTTGACCCTTGCTCTGTGGAAAGCATAAATGGTTAGGTTCCTTGTGTGAATCCTTGGCCAGTGTGCCTAAAACCGAGTGCTATGTGTTGACCCTTGCTCAGGGAGCATAAAACAGAGGTTCCTTGTGTGGATAATTGGTCAGTGTGCCTAAAACTGGGTGCTATGTGTTGACCCTTGCTCAGGGAGCAGAAACAGTCAGCCTAAGTGTAGGTTGTAAAGGTTGAAGGTGAACCTGATTTAAAACCTTACGTTTGAGGTGAACCGCTGTGAAACCTCCTTAGTGAAATTCGGTACACTCAAGGGTTGAGTGCGGTTACCGGGAGTGGAGTAGACAAGTAGTCGAACCACTATAAAAATAATTGTGTTTGAGATTGTTACTTATTTATTTGTGCGATTTCCTTCTAATTTTCATATTTGATTATCTGAGATCACACCTCACACACATATAGTCATATCCATCATAAACAAGTTTTCATATGATTAATCTCTCAAAAGTTTGTGATTGGAACCTCTACTGGGCTTGGAAGCTAGTAGAGGTACTATTGAGTAATCCTAATATGTGCTTGTTGTTAGGATTAGTGGAATAGGATTTTAAATAAACCATAAAAACTTTAAAAAGTCCTATTCATCCCCCTCTAAGACATATTGTCATATTCTTACTTCAACTAAAGCGGTTTTCACCACTATTTCAAGAATAACATCAAATCCCGACATCGGCATCACGAACAGATCGTCGGGGAGAAACACCTCGCCCACTAACACCGGACAAGAAGGATAGGGACGGGTTAGCGCAATAGACTTCCCCATGGGAGTCGAAACGGCCAAGGCCTCAGACATGAACTTCGACGTAATTTCGGTTAATTGACAAAACTGCTCAACCACAAAAGAATGGGAAGTGCCAGAATCAAACAAAACATGAGCAACACAAGTAGAAACAAGAAGAATACCCTCAACGACTCATCAGTAGATGACTGCGGGTCTTGGCATGGTGCCTGTTGTGCAGAATAAAAGCGGCCCTGACCTGGTAGGGGAAGCAACTGGAAGACTGAGGGTCTTGAGTCTGAGCCTACTGGGTTGTTATACACACTGGACCCAGGGACCGGACAACATACGGATATCCCTTTTACTGGTACTGCGGCTGCTGCCGTCTCTGCTACTACTGTCTTTGCTGAGGAGGTCTGCCTGGCTGCCTCTGCTGCTGAGGAGGAGCCCTAGGAGCGGTGGGTGGAAGCTGCGCTCTCTGCTGCTGTTGAGGAGGATGAGGAGGAGGCAACTGCGGTGGCCTCTGCTGCTGAATGGGGAAAGGGCAATCATGCCTCCGATACCCGGCCTGTCCACAACCGAAGCATACGTCGGAAAAGGGGTCGGAAGATGAAGCGGCTGGCGGTACTGAAGATGATGATGAAGCTACTGTCTGAACCGTAGGCTGCCTAAACCCTGATCTGCCCCTCCGTCTCTGCTGATGGTACTGCCTGGAATTGGCGGCTAGTGCTCTCCTCTTCCGATCTCCACTGGAACTCTACTCTCTCGATCTCTAGGTCATAGCCCAGTCCTCCTCATAAACCAGTGCCCGATGTACGACCTGGTTGAACGTCTCCAAACAATGCTCTACCACATGGCTGCGAAGGGCAGGACGCAAACCAATCACAAAATGACGGGCCCTCATCTTCTCATCGCTGGTGAGATGAGGAACCGATTTAGACAAGGCTAAGAAACGGGCCTCATACTGAGATACGGTCAAATCTCCCTAAACTAGGGTCTCGAACTCGATCGTCTGCTTGATCTAAACGTGCTCAGGGAAGAACTTCTAGTCGAAATGGACCACGAACTCCTCCCATGTCCAAACGAACTGAAGCCGGACCATCTTAGATACGGATGACCACCATTGACAGGCCTCACCCTGAAGAAGATTGGTCGCAAGGGATACTCTCTGATCCGCAGGACACTGTATAATGTCAAAAATCCTCGTAACCTCAGTGCGCCAAGCCTCGGTAGCAGAAGGGTTAGGGTCACCACTAAACCTCAGGGGATCATGCTGCCGGAACTCTAGAGCTATCGCACTAGCACGTGGTAAATCAGACTGCCTAGAAACCTTGGCGGTAGCAGGCTGACGGGTCTGTAATGCAGTGGCAAGAAGCTACATCAGCTGCTGGAAATGCTCGACTCCTATAGGTATTATCGAAATGGCAGGGGCGGCACTCGCCTTAAGTGGAGGTACGAGTGCGGCTGATGAGGTAGGAGCCTTAGTAATTGGAACAGTAGGCTGAGGAGGGGGAACCGATGGGGAAACCCGAGCAATTGAAGGATCGGGCACTACACGATCAACTGGAGGAACAGGGTGGATCGGGACCTCTGAAATCGGATCATCAACAACAGGAGCAAGATGTGCACGAGTAGAACGGGTATCTCGGGTGCCTCGTCCAAGGGCACCACGACCACGGGTGCCACGACCATGGGTACCACGTCTACCTAGCATTGTCTACAAAAAAACGATGATGCGAAGTATCAGGACAATTTCAGGCTTAATACGGAGCAAAAGGAATGGTCTCGGGACACTACTTGTCCTATGCTCTGAGTAGACATGCGACGTCATCCCGAGTTATTCTAGAATTACTTGCTATGCTTTGATACCAACTCCTGTCATGCCCCAGACTGGTAACCAGACTCACAAAGAACTCGATGGCCGTTTCTGGCCTTAACAACCTCCGTAGTACCCCATTTTCGGCTCCTAAGACAGGTTCCGATCTTGGGATCCTACAAGGAGGATTTCCATAACAGTATAATCATTTCAATACGAGCATACCCAAGATTACAGCAAGTACATCTGAGAATAACAAGGGGCACACCTTATAAAATCCACTAAGAATTTGAACTTTTACAAGCTTACATCAGGTTCGAAAGGGCATACATAAGATAATGGGAAAGGAGAGAAAGGTCAACAACACTGGAGTCCTGAAACTCAACTCTACTCCATGCTCTGCTGCTACGACGTCTGCCTTGAGTCTCCTGCATGCATCAATCATGCATTAGCTTATAGAAGCTTAGAGGGTAGTGAAAGTGTGTGATAAAGGTGTACAGAAGAATAGCAGGAGGTACAAGGAAAGAAACATGCTCAATGAGAATATCACTAGCCTTACCAATGCTTATCATGAATACGATGCAATGAGTACTAGACGCCATACCAAGGCAATACATGAAGGGGCTTACACAGCCAATGTTAATACGATGCAAGTAATGCCAGTGCTCATATCCAAACCACATTTCAAGTACATTTCAAATCAAAAGAAAATCACCGGGGTCCATTACACTGTTGAATGATTGCCGCTCTAAAGACCCCGCACAATCAAACGAGCGTAAGAGACCTCACTACTCGCTTGTGGATAGCCAATCACTAACCAGGCCTAAAGGTAGCGGACCCATTTACGAGCTGGTTAGACTCAACCTAGTAATGCTGATCAGGGTCGAATATTACATATCAGACCCCAGTAATTGCCTAAATTTACATACCTGATAAGGCTTAATGGAATGTTTTAATCGTGTTTTCACTGCAGGACGTAATAATGAGCATTAGACTAAAAAGAGGATTAAAAGCATGGATTTCACGATCCAAAGTCATCAGAGCTCGGGATGGACTCTAGAAAACCAATAATAAAGATTTTTCACGCCTGGGATCTGAGGAAAGCAAGCCAAAGGGGCCCGAAAAAGGTCCAGAATGCAAGATCACATGGTTCCCGCCATCCGATTAACTCGAAACTTCATACATGTGATGGGGGCCATAAATTAACCGTACATATTAAATTTCATCTACTAAAGACCTCAGGAAGTGGGCCAACGGACATATCAGCCCAGTAAATCTCCAATTTGGGGCCCACCTGATATCTGGAACTGCCTCAAGTTTAGTTCCAGTGGCTTAATGAAGATGGGAAAGAGGATGGACAGTGCAGATTTCTCATAAACATCATAGTGAGTCCCATGTGTAGTGCACGTGCACCATGCACTTTCAAGGGCGGTCGTGCACCGGACGGCTGAGTCGGTCAGCGCGTGCGCTGACCGACTTCTCTCCCTCAAAATTTAAATCCGCAAAAGCGGAAACAGCGTTAACGCTGACCGACGACGGTCCTCAGTTGTGGGCCCCACACATCACCCAAATGTGTGATCTGAACCGTCCAATCACTGCGTACGGTCCCACTGGCTAAGGCCTAGGTGACGGAATTTCAATAGAAGCGGAGATCAGATCTAAAACCGTCCAAACGTCGGACGGACGGTGGTGCAGAAATTCAGGCGGACCTCATCAATGGAAAAAGAAAACAGGCATTCCTGACCGGAATTTCCTCCTCTATTCAATGGACGGAGTGGATTTTTTAAAATATCATCATAGTGGACCCCACCATTTACGCAGCGGAAGCCGCCCGCGTCTCTGCTTCTGCGTCAGCGTAACCGGCCGCTGGCCATTTTTGCGAACGTCTGTGGGCCCTGTACGTCACCTTTCCGGACGATCCAAGCCGTTCATCTTGTAGACGGCTGCGAACACTACAAACCCATGCTGATATTCCACTCCCATGCGTACACATGTGCATGATATAGAGGCCACAAAAGGGCTGCCATGCAACGTTCAAATCAGATCTTTCTGTATTTTCTTCTCTGGGCCGCGTCAATGGATGTTCAAAACCCCCCATTCTTGACTGAAATTTCGTCCTGAATCCAATGGACGGGGTGGATTCTCCAGAAAATACCTCTGTGGGGCCCACCGATCATGGCTGCGAAAATTTCCATTCCGTGTCCTGCTACAACTCTGCCACTTACTCCAGCCTTCCAACAGCTATAAAAGAGGAGTTTTTATACATGGAAAAGCATTCAGAACCAGGGAGGAGCTCCAGATCTACAGCAAGGAGAGAAGAAAGAGAAGAGAGAGAAGAAAGAAGAGAGAGAGAAATTGGTTTGAATTTTCTTTTATGGATTTTTATTTTTATTTATCCATCTGTTTAATGGATTTTATGGGTAACTAATCTCTCAGCTAGGGCTGAGATGAAACCCCTAATTTGAACCTCCATTGTTCTATGCTAATTTTACTTCAATTAGATTGATTTGTTTCTTCCCCTAGTGTGCTTGATTGTTTTAAATTCTATACTTCTCCATCTATGAACTTTGATCAGAGTCTATGGATGGATGTGGTCTGGATGCTTATTCTAGGTGCTTGTATCTGATCATGAACAGGTTCCTGTAGAGGAAGAAACAGGGTGCTTTATTGAACTGCATATTCCATATGCCCGATTTGGACATGGGATATGTTATTCATGGCATTGCTTGAAGGAATTAGACAATCTGTATGCCCGATTAAGGACACAGATTGTGCTTTCTCTAGATAAGTTGATCAATCTAATTTAAGGTGAATTAACAGACAAAACAATGGTTAGGATAATTAGGGGTGGATTCGAAAGTCCTAGTGCTCTCTCTGATTGAATTTTTCTTCCTTATTCTCAATAGTTATTTTTCATAAATTTATTGCTCCATTATTTGTTGAATTAGTTAAGGAGAATCACAGATTTGAATTGTGATGACCAGTCCTCGTGGGATTCGACCTCGATCTTACTGAGTTTATTACTACATCACAACCCTATACTTGGGGAGTGAACAAATGCCTCCTCACACCAGGAAGGTAAGGCCACACCCCTATCCAATCGACTACACGACAGTGGGAGTCGCTGCCTAACGGTATAAGACCCTCGTGCGCTCATAGTTTTCACTCGGTCACGGTGTTGGAGCAGATCCTTGGTACCATGGAAGTTTTGAAAATTTCACCCATGGGCATCTTATGCACCCGGTATGCTCAAGTAATATTTTCGGTGTCCACTCATACGGCCATCCACGAATATCCCTGTGGAGGTGAGGCCCTAAAGAATCAAGGGCAGTATCATCATGAAATGTTATACCAATGTATGAGTCATACACACAGATCATGCACTAGCTGTAGGCACACAACGTGCATAAGGGGAGAAACTTCATCCCTCAATGACCACCACACAATGCAATCACTTCATACAAATGATGCATATGGGTCACAAGAATGTAAGTGTGCTTCCTGTGGAATATGGAATCCTCCATCCTAAGAAGGGGTAAGGTCTAGGCACATAGACAGGCATCCTAAGAGAAGGAAAATCCTCTAGTGGGGGCCCAATACTTTAGGATGATCCACAAGCTAAGAGAGAGTCATGATCTTAAAAAGGAACGGTCCTAACCAGGCCTAAGGTGGACCTTCAACCACCTATAAGGGCCTCTATGGGCATACCTTAGGGCCACCAAGGAGGACATCCAACCTCAACTGGGTCCCAAAAGGTGGCCCATTACGCATATAATGTAAAGTCTAAGGCCTAAGTAATGTATGGTTTAATGGGCCATACTCCAAGCCCAATATCATAGACCATGTAGTGGGCCCTCAAGTGAGGTTTGGGCTTAACCATAAGGGTCATAAACCCATATGTTGTGGTGGGCTTCATAGGCAGCCCGGTAGCTCATTTACATGGGCAATTCTCACATTTAACACAAGTGAGTTGGCCCTCACTTTTTAGCCCAAGTATGTCAATTTTAATGGGCGGCCAAGGGCCCAACTTCTTGCATATTCTTGCCCCTAAGCCCATCACAATAGATGGGAGAGTATAGGCCCAAGATCAATGGGCTTATCCAAAAGGACTTAGTCCACAAGGCCTAATTACCAACACAAAAGGGCGGCCATGCATATATATATAAGATTATATAATGGGCCTTGAGGAAATATCCCAAAAACAAAAGCCATTCAATTCATGCATTACGGTGGACTTAGAAGGCAACCAGCAAACCCAAAAATACACATGCGCAGGACCTAAACTGACAGTGTGGGCCTTGCCATATCAGCCCAAAGACTTAGCAAGACCCTCCATAATATGCATCAATGTGGGCCTTGCAAGTCAACCCATAATTAAGTACTTCATGAGGGCATCAAGGTCCATAATACACATGATTAGCTTATAGACAGCCCATTGCGCTCACAATTCAATAAGGTCACCCCTTGCACAATGTTGGGCTCAAGGAAGAGGTTTACAGTCCATTGGGCCTATAAAACTACTTTAAAATCTGGTTAAGGTTAGCTTACAATATCACCACAAAGGTGGGCCTTAAGGGGTACTAATTAAGCCCAAAAATGTCTAAGAAAAGAAGGTAAGAGTGTGGGCAACACTCCCTTAAATCTGGTGGGCCACAACAGCTCCAAAAGAAATCAGTCTGTCCAGAAAATCGGACTGACCTGGTTGTCCCAACGTGGTGGGCCAGTCCAGACATTAGTACGGTGTACACAGGGGTCCATTGGCCCTAAAATTTGGTAGGTGGGTCCTACCATGGGTGGGCCACCTCCCTGTAAATTTTCATAATTTTTGGATACCTAGAACTATTTTAATTAAATTCAGAATTACAGACTATCCAGAAATTCTCCTAAGTACAAAATTTTGGATAAACCATGATTGAGCACCCAATGGGGTGGGCCCTGGATGTCCAAAAATTAGAGAAATTAAATTTAAACCTTCGTTCATATATGTACTAAAAGATGGGGTCCACCCAAGTGGCCCACCTGATCAGAAACTATTTTATAATTTTACATTTCCAGATTTCAACCTTGCTGGAATTACAGCAGAAATTTCAGCAAGTACCCATATTGGCCCACTGTTTTAGGCCCCCAAATGAGGTCAATTGAGGTTGGAATTTGGCATGCTTATAGGTGGGATACCCATCTTTAAAAATCATATTTCACTTGATATACAATTCCCCACCAAAAGCCCCAAATCCCAGCCCAAGTTGGCCCAAAATCTGTTCAGACAGATTTGGATAGCAACAAGTACTCGAAAGAAATTGAATGTAAACATCATATAAGAAGGGATTTAACCCCCCTAAATCATGTTGTGGACCACCCCAGTGGGCCCCACAAATATCCAAATGTTCCTCATCATTAAAAATTAATAGTCACCCACCTAGATCAACCTTGAAACTTACATCACCATCATCTAGAGGCTTCAAGCAACATTGATCAATAGCTAAGATCAAGTGAGAAGGGGTAGATGAGGAGGTATTTTAGGGAGAAGGGGCTGGAATGGAGGGAAGAAGAACCTGGAGGTTTTGCAAATGGAAGAGGAAATGAGAGAATGAAAAGAGAGAGAGAGAGAGAGAGAGAGAGAGAGAGAGAGAGAGAGAGAGAGAGAGAGAGAGGATGTATAGGGAGGTAATGAATATGTTGTAAGAAAGCAAATGATGGCCTATGGTGACAATAACAAAGTTGCTATACTTAGACTAGGTTTAAGTGGTACCTAGAATGGGTGGTATCAATTCCATGCAAATATTTAGTGTGTGTGGATGGTGTGCATGGAAAGTTGTGTCATGGAAGTGGTCCATATATTTTTTTTGTACAAAAAGTGGGCCACATGATGAAATGCTCATAACTTTTGATTTATAAGTCGGATGAACGCACAAGATGCGTCGTTGGAACCACAACAACGATACGAACGAGATGGCATTGGTCTAGGGTCAATCTAAGTCGGGTCTACGTGACTGGAGACCGCAAACATAATCCGAGGGTAACGGGTTACCGGAATTTGACCGGTAAGACTGCGAGACCAAAATGAACGTGATGATACTCACACACACACATCCACACATGAGAACTAGGGTCGGGTCTCACAACGTCTATGTCTAATCTTGAGGTGGGGTGTCCACTCTAGCATTCGGTGTTGGGGGACATTAGAAGCACACAAAGATGAATTAAGTAAAGTACTCCAATCGTACAATCAATTTCAAACACAAACAATTTAAATTTAATGTGGAAAAACCCTTACAGGAAAAAACCACAACACCAAGCAACAATAATGCACTATGAAAGCAGATATTACAAGAGATGGAGATTACCCAATTCGAACAAGCCTCAAATCTCCCTCACAAGCCCTTGAAACCTTTTGGAACAAATTAAAAAGCCCTAAGATACTCCCTATTCCTTATTACAGCTATATATATATATATATATATATATATATATATATATATATATATATATAGCCTTTATGAGAATCACAATAGAAATATGAAACAAATCCCGCACTTGCGCAACTCTGTGCGCACGTTCGATAACTCCTTCGATGGAACTTCGACAACATCGATAGATCGTTAATGGCATCGAAGGGGTCTTTGATGTCATCGAGTATAACACCAAAACATTCCAGTGACTAAACATAAATTTTCTGAATTTTTCAAATGGCATCAAGTAGCCTTCGATGGCATCGAGCTGTCATCGACAAATTGTTGATTTTCAGATTTAAGACATCAACAACAATCTCCACCATGTCTTTAATCACCATTTTTCATAGTTTATTTTTCCTCATCTCTAATTCCACCTTTTATCATAGCTCCATAATTGCTTCTCGTGCATACTCTGTCTTCCATTTATGCCTTCGCCAATCCTAGAGAAGTAGTACAGAACTTGAACTTCTCTGTGGGAACTACCTTAGTGAGCATGTCCATCAGATTCACGCTAGTGTAAATCTTTTCTTGAGTCATGCCTACTTCCTCAAGTATCTGATGGATAAAATGGTGATGAATATCAATATATTTAGTACGTGAGTGATAAATAGAGTTTTTAGCCAAATAGATCACACTTTCATTGTCACAATTAACTGACACACACTATACCAAAATCGTTAATCTGGTACAGTCGGGATTTTGGTTCAGAAACGGCTCTAAGCCGTTCTTGAATTGAAACGGTATTGAACCGTACTCAACTAGTTGTTATTGTACGCCGTTATTTCCATTGTTTTGTTGGTGTGTCCTAATTGAGTGTTTGATATTCTTATTTATTATTATTATGATTTATTGTTTTATTTTGAAATAGATGGACGGAATGGATTCTATCAGTAACCTCTGAGTGGACCCACATGGCCCGAGAGCCACATTACTGTAAATTACCGCGGACTACCGAATGGTTTTCTTTATTTCCTTGCATCAAAACGCCCTGACATCCTTCATTTGCGCCGTCTGCGTCTCCCTCTCGATCTCCCTCCCTCAATCTCCCTCTCCCGATCTCAACCCTAAAATCCTTCATTTGCGCCATCTGTGTCTCCCTCTCGATCTCCTTCCCTCGATCTCCCTCTCCCGATCTCAACCCTCTCTCTCTCTCTCTCTCTCTCTCTCTCTCGATCTCCCTCTCCCGATGTCGACCCTCTCTCTCGATCTCCCTCTCCCAATCTCCTTCTCTTTTGATCTCCCTCTCCCTCTCTCCCTCCCGATCTCAATCTCCCTCTCTTTCGATCTCCCTTTCCCTCGATATCCCTCTCCCTCTTCCAATCTCAACCCTCTCTCTCTCGATCTCCCTCTCACTCTCCCTCCCTCCCTCGATCTCCCTCTCCCTCTCCCTCCCTCTCCCTCCCTCTTTCGATCCCTGGTTCAGACAGGTACATCAATGTGCAGACAGGTACTATTGGTCATCTCTTTCAACCGTACATTTTTTTTTGTTGTAGTAATTGATACAACTGCTATCCTCTGATGTAGAATATCCCGTCCGTACAAAAGGTGGGCGAGAGTATGATGTTCACGTCATATGAACATCAGGCCAATCCACTCGTCGGTGGGCCACACCAGAACCCTATTTCATGTCATCGGCTGTCCTCTGATATTGATGTTGTGGATCGGCTTGATTTTCGTATCAGGTGGTCATCATGGTACGGATACCATATTCTACATATGAGAGACGTTGTCAGGGAAAGTGATTGTATCATTACGTATGATACAGCTGGACACGTTTGTTGATTATAGACTATTGGTCATCTCTTTCAACCGTTCAATTTTTTTCTAATACATGTCTGCACCTTCAGATGATTGTACTTGTTGGGGCCATGGTTCATGGTGTGGCCCACGTGGAGAATGGCCTGGATCATTTACACAGTTGCTACGTTTATGCTGTAAATCTTCCTAGAACTTGTACTTATGTCCCTTGCTGGATGTAGCTTGCAATGCATTGCTGTGTATTGCATCTGGCTGTGGGATAACTTTATGTAGTTTGCCCCTTGTTTCTCATGTCAATCTCCAAAAAGGATGCTTATACTAATTATAGGGTTGTTAGCCTATGGATGTGTAAAGTGATCTAAGGTCTCCCAGTCCATATTAGTTGGGCCGTGGTTTGATGGTCTGGATTTGATCTGTTGGGTCATGACGTGGATTGTTCCTGCTCCAAAAAATGTTGGTGAAATGGGGAAATTTTTCAATGGCAGTGACTTCACTAGTCTGTTACTGAATATGCTCTCACATGCAATTTGGATGTATGAGAATCAAGTTAGCCATTTCCCTTTGCGCCATTTAATAGCAGGAGCTCAATGTCACATCTTATTTTATATCCCAACAAAAAATTGCATGTGAGAGCCTATTTTACATCTTATTTTGTAGGTTCAACAGTCTGCCACAACTGGCACATTTCCCTTTTCGCCATTTAATAGCAGGAGCTCAATGTCACTATCAGCAGCACCAGATAATAATAAAGATGTTCAATTAGAAGATGTTGAAACTGCACCTTTTGTGTTCAAACCTTACATGGAGTCAAATCTCTCATACTTCCCGAGCACAGCAACCAAAGTAATGTACTATCTTTTCTTTTTGGCCATTGACAAAGCATTAGAATGGAGTTGTAAAGAGAAGAAATACATATGTATGGTAGTCAATGCATAATGTATATTGTTTTCATGGTAGCATGACACCTTTCTCAAATTTTGATATGTTGTGCACATTCAATCACCTTCATCTTTAATTTTTTCAATAGACTGACATGGTTTAATTTTGACCTATAGTTTTTGTGTTCTTTAATAATATATAGTGGCAATTTGTCTTCTCTTCCAAGCAAAAGGAAGCTGCCTTAAGACCAAGTAACATAACATCGACTATGAAGTATGATACCATTCTGTCTATTTTCCACACGATTCCAACTTAATCGGGTTATTTCTTCTAATTGTTTTACTTCCCTAAATCCTTGTGTTTTGCTTTTGTGGATTGTCATTTTCTGTCCTTCGCCAGAAGGATCATACCACATCAGATGGTCAGCTGATACATTACCTAGGCCTGGAAATCAGGCTGGTTAGTCATCAAATGGGCTAGTGTATGCATGTTTTCTAGTCTTTTTTCTCCTTGACTGTATGTATGGGGGATCACTTTTGGTGATCTTGGTAGTTGAGAGTCAACCTCCTAGGTAGCGCCGTGGTATCTTGGTGGTTGAGTGCCTCTAGCTGTTATCATGTCATGGACATGCTGCATGTAGATGCTTCCCCATAATTCTGTTGTTTGAAACGGCAGCATTGTTAATGGCCAAGATGTGTTGGTGATATAGCAAGAGGTGGAGGAATATAGGGCTAAAATTATTTATACCAGCTTATAGGTAATTCATTTTTTGAGTTGTGTTATCACTTAAATCTGACAAAAGGTATGCAAACTAAAACCCAGACTACATCTTAAAACGGACACACAAATCAAATTTGATACCTACGATCTTTACTCGAAGCTATGGGGATGTGGAGACCAAAGCACACTTGATGCTGCATTGATTTAAAAATTTTTTATGCAACCACCTCAGAGTTTACAATATTTCATATCCTGGTATGCATGCTTGTGTTTTATCTAATTTAATTTTTCTGCCAGGCTTATACCATGGAACTGGAGGCTGAAGTTGCAAAACTTAAAGAGGAGAACAATGAATTATGAGTGTATAGGTAAACGTGATGCTTTCAGGATATTTTACCATGGAACTGGAACAATGAAAGTTCCCATTTTGGGGAGATGTCAGGATATTTTATCATAAAACAATATGTTTCTAAAGTTATGAGTGTATAGCTAAATGTGATGCTTTCATTAGCTTGTTGAATTTTGCATGGATCATCAGGGGTCTTTGGTTTTCATGAGGAGATGGTTACTCTTATCTTGGTTTTTTTTTTTTTTTTTTTTTTTAAATGAAATAAATCTGTCAATGGAAATGGACTCTTTTTTTTTTTTTGCCATTCTAAGTTATGATACCAGCAAGAAACCTTGACTCTCATTTATTTTGTACATGAATTCAATAACCGTGTTAGAAGGATTCCAGGTCAGCCCAATTTGGCATCAAGGATTTATTTGTGATGATGGAAGGCATGCCATTTATTCATTACAGCAGGATCTAAATTTTGTAGTATATATTTAGGAGTAAGTAGATAAGGTGGATATGGTTGCATTTAAAGTGGCATGATATTTGTTTGGATTATTTGCTGAAAATGATCACTGAAATCTTCAACGAAATAAAATTGATTGGTTCTTACTTATGCTGCTAGGAAGTCTCTGCTTTCTTGGTTAGGCGCTTTTGCTTCAGCCACAGTTACAAGCTCACTTCTCATGCTTGTAGTTCATCTAAATCTGCAACTGTCCTTATTTACAGCAAATCCTGCATTATGAAGTCTATTTGACACAATGGAATTTTATTCCTTGATTTTCAAGAAGTCTAACTTTCATCCTATTCAGGTGGTTGCTAAGCTGGATGAATCGTTTATCACTCACTTCTGTCAAATCTCTGTTTTTTTTTTTTTTTTTTTTTTTTTTTTTTTTTTTTTTTTTTCAGCAGTACTAAGTAGCAGGATTCTTGCTGGCTCACAGGTTTTCTGCTTTAACATAGTGCATGGCAAGATTGTTGTTTCTTGTGCAGCTGATATACTCTTATGACGTTGTGTCATATTACTTTGGCTCTCTTTGATAGTACTACTGGTAGCTTCAAGAGTTTCTAAGTGAGGTTGATCTTGAATTGCTCCCATTTGTTGAATTAGGCAACCATTTTAGATTGCTACATTTTAAGGCAGGTCCACGTGGATTAATGTGTTGCCCATTTGAATGACATTGTATGCTTTTCAACAGCCTCCGTAGCATCTTTTGTTTGAGCTGGCAACTGACAGGTCTTTTAGCTTTTATTTTATTGCTAGCATTCCATTTGGATTGCTGGACAGCCAAATTATTCAAAAATTTCCTTGTCCAATTCTTAGAATAATTTTGGTCTATTTTCTACTCTTCTTAGAACTCTGTTTGCACTTCAGCTGAATAGATGTGTATGCATTTTGTTTGGAAACTCTTGCCAGCAAGTTGATTCTGGAAGTCTTCAAGTCCTAAAAAATTCAAAATTGGCTTTAAGTCCTGAAAAACTCATGTAGAAGTTGTTTACCTGTAATCTGACATAAGCTATTATGTAAAAACTTATGAATTAGATCATATCAGTACTTATTGTATCAATCCTTTAAGATTCCATTAGCATGAATGATTTTGCATTGTGCAGCTTGCTTCTCTCTGCATACTGAGCAAAAATTCATTGTGTGAAGAGATAGGGCCTTCTAATTCTAAATGGTTGTGATGCTTGTGCATAGGTCTGCACCATGAGAGTAGATAAGTGCCTGAATGAGATAGTGAATAGGGTGAACAAGACAAAAGTCGAAAGGAAGCCTGACTTGAAAGGTATGATGGTCTATCCTAGATTTCATGTCTGAAGATCATATAAAGATTGTCTTTTGATTCTTGACCTTCAAATGTGCACACACAATCACAACATTAAATTTGATTTAAAACAGTACTGTTGCATGCACAAACTTAAATTTGATTTATCAAAGTATTTTCTGGTTTGGTTACTCTGCAAATAATAACTCACATTATGTCTATTCAGTTGGGAGTCTGTTGCATGGTTTGTATGATGCAGTTGACCTTTCTCAAGGAACACGATGTGGATCTCACTGATGTCAAGGTTATAATCTCAACTTATCCATCTACATTCTTACAGCTGTGCTGCGTATAAGGGTAGCTTTGTCACAGTCATGTGCAACTAATACGGTTCCAAACCGAGCTGATGCCATAAAGAAAGCTGATCTGGTGCATATGCTTTCTAGGGTCTGCGACCGGTACTTCCTGACAACATGCACCCCAAGCTGTTAGACTTGATGCAGAGATGTTGGGAGGGAACTCCTACTGATCAGCCATCCTTCTCACAGATAACAGTGGAACTTAAAGAACTGCAAGCGGTTCAGGTAAAATCCTTTTCCTAGATTTCGCTTTATGCTCCACATTCATTCAACTCTCCCTACATTTCTTCTTCCACTATTTTGGTTGGTAACTTGAGAGCAGCCAGACATACAGCTGATCTTCATATTGGCTTGTGCATTGTTTTATGCAACGGTTTTGGAACTATTACAAGTTGGTATTGCCAATGGAGTACCTAACGTGAGGCTTTTTGTTTTTTCTTTTCCTTCTTTTTTTTTTTCCTGTCAGTTTTCCAAGTACATCTGATGGCAAAGTTATAGAGGTGTACAGTAAGATTAGGCAAATTGATGGGTCTATGTTCCACCGTCTTTTAGTGAAATGGTGAAATGGGTATTAGATGGTCAGTAATTAGTCTCAGCTGCTGTTTTTTCTTTCCATAAACATCTACACCAAACATTATGTGGACCTTTATGCGAAAACCTTATTTCGAATATGATGAGCTTGTCCACATAACTGGTTGGGTTTCTCAATCTCTCCTCACATGAACATGGATGCATCTACAGACCCACATAAACATCAGCATCATTACCACCATCGTCAGCAACATCATCATCATTATCATCAAACACAAGCTGCAGCTGCTGTTTCTCCTGCAGTTCCAACCAGCTTCTTTCTAACTCCTCACTTCTTTCTAACTCCTCAGATGGAAACACAAGGTGGTGCCCTTTACTCCCAGTTGTCTGTAATGCCACTGAAATCTGATGGCTCCCTTTGTATCATGGAAGCTCTTACAAGATCACAGCAAGGTGAAGGTATGCTTCTCTTCTTCCATCTCTTCCTTTCAGTTTCTTTTAAATAGCTTCTAAAAATAAAGTCATGTCTATCTCTTTGTTGATGGAAGGAGTGATGCCAGCTTCCTCTCCCAAGCTTGAAGATTTCCTAGGTGGTGCAACCATGGGAGCCCACCAGTACGGATCCACTGATAGGGAAGCTATGTCTCTAAGCCTGGACAACATGTATTACCAACACAACCCACAGGCTGAAAACAGCAGGCAGCAGCATTCTCTAGGCCTTCTCCAGCCCTTCGGGCAGCTGATTCAAGCCCAACAGCAGTAGCGGCACCACCACCAATACTTCTAGCCACTACAGGAAGGGATGTGCATAGGATTAACAACTCATGACATGTGCCAGACTGCCTTGGAAGTGGCGCCGAAGGAAGAGATTTTCGTCCCTCATATGGAGACAACGTCCACATCACTGTAGTGGATCATGGCGAACTTGGTGAAGCATCAGGATGTGCAGGCCAAACTGATGGAAGAGATCGATTGGGTTATGGGGGATGGACGAGAAGACATTGAAGAGGAGGATTTGCAGCGGTTGTCATATCTGAAGGCAGTGATCATTCTAGAAAAGAGTAAGGAATTGTTGGATTATAGAAGCCCGGAAATGAAAGGTTGTATTAAAATTGGAATTGGAATTGAAATGTGTACTAAAAAAGACGGAAAAGATTATTATGTGTGTGAATCATTTTATTGTCTTTTTCTATTTGTGTAATTATCTGGCATATACAAATAGATTAGTCTCTCTCATACAATGAACAAAGGGGTTTAAAATTGTTCTTAAAATTCCCATCTTAAAATCTGACCGTGGGCAACATTAATAAGCATTCAAAACTGTTTCTAAAATTGACCCTAAAATGTGACCTTTGGCACCAGAACAGTTTAAAACCGTTCCTAAAATTCCGTTTCTAAAAATTGAAACGGTACCCAAAACAGTTCTGAACCGTTCTTGATTTTCTACGACGCCTCATTTAGGAACGGTTTGAAACCGCTCCTGAAGCATTTAGGAACGGTTTTAAACCGTTCCCAAATGACGATTTTGGTGTAGTGACGACATCCTGCCGAAGCCCTAACTAATTTATCATCCCTCTCAACCAAACACCTTCCTTGAATGCCTCCTTCACTGTTATATACTATGCTTCACTTGTAGAAAGAGCCACCATAAACTAAAGCTTCGACATCTAACTGATTGCTCTACCCTCTAGCACAAACGAGTAACCAGAAGTCGTCCTTCTAATATCCATAATGCTCACGTAATCAGAATCCACATAACCTACTAATTTGGCCCCTGATTTTCCAAATGATAAAAAGTTGTCCTGCGTACCTCGAATGTATCAAAGTAGCCATTTCACTACTTCCTAGTGTTACTTGCTGGAGTTAGATATGTATCTGCTAACAACACCTACTACACATGAAGTATCTGGTCTCGTATATACCATGGTATAAATCATGCTGCCAACCATACTCGAATAAGGCACACAAGACATATCATGCTTTTCTTCATCGGTTTTAAGACACTGTTCAAAAGAAAGCTTAAAATAAGTCGCATGAGGAGCGCTGATCGGCTTTGCCCTATCAATCCCATACTTTACCAATACATTCTCAAGGCATTCCTTCTAAGATAACCAAAGCCTGATCCTTTTCATGTCTCTGTGTATATCAATGTCGAGAACCCTCTTTGCAGCACCCAAATCTTTCATCTCGAATGTCCTTGATAACCGAGTCTTCAGTAAATTAATCTCGGACATGCTATGACTGGCGATTAACATGTCATCAACCTACAAACCATGATAATCAATTTCCCATCATTCAGTGTCTTGAAATAAACATTAAGATCATATTCACTCATGATAAATTCCTGACTCACCATGAAAGAATCAAAATTTTTGTACTACTACCTAGGCAACTATTTCAGGTCGTACAAGGACTTCTTTAACTTGCAAACATTGTTCTTTACCCCTTTTATTTTGAAGCCTTCTGGTTGCTTCATATAGATCTTCTCTTTCAATTCCCCATGCAGAAAGGAAGTCTTCATATTCATCTGCTCCAGCTCGATATCATATTGGGCAACCAACGCCAACATGAATCTAATAAATACTTGCTTCACCATAGCTACGAATATCTTGATGAAGTCGACTCCTCTCGAATCATATCCCATCGCTACCAACCTTTCCTTGTATCTATCTTATTTTTTCTTGAAGATCCACTTACACCCAATCGCTTTTTGGCCCACAGAAATCTCCACAAGTTCCCACATCTCGTTCTTGTATAAGGAGTCCATCTCATCATCCATCACAACTTTCCACTTTTTGGAATTCGGCTCATCAAGAGCCTCCAAAAGAGTAAATAGATCCCCCTCATCCGTAATAAGTGTATAAGTGATATTAGAGTCATCCCTATATCTCATTGGTAACCTATGATCTCACGGCGGATTCCTTTTCACAGGTGGTTACTCCTCCTACTCCTGTACCTTTGTCCACATCTCTGTCTCAGCCTGAGTTTCATCTCTGTCCAATTGAACGTCCACCACTAACTTTTCCAATTCCACGTGCTCATCCTTACGAAAAAAGGATCCTTCGTCGAATTTGACGTCACAGCTAATGATGATTTTTCATATTACCCGGTCATACAGCTTATACTCGTTCACACGACCACCATATCCAACAAAAATATACTTCTTGGCCCTTTAGTCCAACTTGTCTCTTTCAACTAATGATACATGAGAGTAATCATCACAACCAAATACACCCAATCCTGATTAGTCTACCTGCTGACCTGTAACACCTCGTACTTTCGGTACTTGGGTGCTACCAAGTAACCTTACTTAGTGTAAGTACGAACCTAGCTTAAGCGAACGTTCATATGCATTCTAGTAAAAAATTGACCAGTAGGGTTACCATTGTAAGGCCTGTCATTCTTAAATGCAATAAAGTTATCATAGTCCGTGTTCAATCCCCGTATCACGCCTAAACACCCATTAAGATCCTAGGACCATTGATAAATGATTTTGAGGCAAACTGACCATTGAATTATAAGCAAGCATTACAGTCCATGTACAACACGAAGATGCGCAGTTGCTTAAGATTACTTAATCAAATTGTTGGATGGAGAGATGCACTACAACCTACGAGTCTAATGGCTTAAGAATCATGTGAGGATGACTTTTCAAATGCACTTATACTAGTTCATGATCCCTAAAACCACTCTAGGTCAAGTAAGAGTCTATCCGCCCATGGAGCCAATCAAAATCAATTTAATCTTTATTTTTGGAAAATCTATAACTTAGCCTTAAAAAACTATAATAAAAATTATCCTGTGTGGTCCACTAATGCATGTAATTCACCTTGAATTTGGGACCGAGGCTTAATAAGAACTTATAAGCTTAACAGATGTCTCTGACAGGAAATAAAATAAAATAAAGTAAAATTTGGCCTTAAAAAGAAGATAATAGTAATATTATCATTAGTTAAAATACTTAATAATATAAAATCATGAGATAAAGGTCTTAATGACCTACAGGCCCACAACATGAAGTATACATATGTGTGTATATGCATATAATAATAAAGATATAAAATGGAATTGAAACTAATATAATCATTTAGGTAAAAACGAATTTGGAGTCGTGCAAACGATCCACTAAGACCTTTTGACCGTTGACGTTCAATCTCAGGAAGATCTGACCACTAGATCGGCAGGAAATCCATAAATAGGGCCCGAACCAAGTCCTGGGCCCCATCTAGGCATTTCGTTGGCTTGATCTCTAATCCCGGACCCTACTTGGGAACTTCCAAATGGAATGGATGGTGCCGATTAGCCCCACCACCCTGTGGGACCCATTCCAGGGCGATGTGCGTGCGTAGCAAACGTGCACTCGAGGTGCACCAGATCTGTTAACACGGTCAGACCGTGTTGACCGAAAATTTCCAAAAAAAAAAAGGAGAGCATTATCTCTTTTCTGCTCTCGCTTGTGGGCATTAAAAAAAACAGAGGGCGTCCGTTGTTGCGAATGTGGCCCACCCTCGTACCCACGAGCACGATCTGAACCGTCCATCTTGTACACAGCGTGGCTCTAACCAAAACCATGCTTTCCATGCGTAGCCACTCAGCCACACGTGCCCACGATTCTGGGTGCAAATCGGCCTTACAAACAAAAAGCTTCTAAAAATGAAAAGCATCTATCAAGCCAGCTAGCACGATCCATGTGAGGGTCTCTCCTCCAATCCCAGCCACTCGTATCAGGCAATCCTAACCCTTCAAAGCTAGCTTTAGGAGAGAAAAAGAATGAAAGAGAGAGAGCAGCCGTTTCCTCCTTCCCTTGAACCCACCACCTAAACTTCATTGAAACTTCATTCTCCAGCCTCCACGAGCTCCTGTGGACTAATACCAAATGTCCAGCAAAAACGGAATGGAGAAAGAACCATTGATTGGTAATCCGCCATTGACGGCAAAACCATCTTCTCCACCTAGCTGCACTGGTTCGGTCGGATTCCAAGCCGAGTCTGAGTTTGTCCAGACCACAAAGTTGGTCATGGATGACCCCGAGTTGCTCCAGAGTTCTAGAAGAGAGGGAAGGAAGCAGTTAGAGAGGAGATCGGGCCGCTGCCTCCTTCGTTCCTGCTTGTGGCAGCCATTGCTGCGAGTCCAGCAGATTGCTGGCTGTGTTTGGATGCTACACTTTGAAAGAAAGAAGAAAGTCGACAGAGAGGAAAGGAGAAGGAAATAAAAGAGGAAAGGAAAGGGTGAAGAGGAGGAAAGGGAGAGAAAGAGAGAGAGAGAGAGAGAGAGAGAGAGAGAGAGAGAGAGGAGTCGCAGGCATGTGAATTGGGGCTACTGACGAGCGAGTTGGGCTAGGTCACTCCAGCAACCTTGCTGGACATATGGGCTTGTGTAGGGGCAGAAGTAGAAGAGAGAAGAAGAAGAAAGAGAGGAAGAAATAAATGAGGAGCAGAGAAGACAGAGAGGGAGAGAGTGCAATGTTGCATTGACTCAACTCGAACCGGGCCGAGTCTGGCTCTCTGTCGAGCTGCGAGCTCGAGTAAGGTTGGGTTCTCCTAAGTCCGTTGTTGGACATTTTTCAGCAGATAGAGAGCAGGGAAAGAGGGAGAGTAAGAGAAAAGAAAGAGATATGGAGAGAAGAAGAAGAAGGAAAACAGAGGGTTGAGTTAGGTTTACTGGCAAGTCAATTGGACTCGACTCGGTTTGAATCATAATTCAAACCGGTCAGTCTTCTTGCTGGGATTTTCCAGCAGTAGGAGAAGAAGGAAGAAAAAAGAAAGGAAGAAAAGAGGAACTAAAGGGAGAAGGAAGGAAAGAGGAAGAAAAAAGAGGAGGGAAGAGTTGTGTCGAGTCAACTCGGACACTGAGCCGAGTCAGTTCAAGTCGAACCAACTATAGGTACGTTTCCTCTCATACATTACATTGGGACTCTAAATAGAACATTAGTGGATTATTTGTGCTATAACTATCTATTATAAATGAAGATTTCATTAATTGAATAGTAGTATTTTAATCGACTCTCTTAAATACTATCCTTAGTAATGGATCATGGTATTTATCATCATCATCATAACAATGGTTATTACTATGTTAACTAATATTGATTATAAACCAAGGTTAATAACTATTTTCTAACTATTTAAGTCAACATTGTAATTTATTGTACACCAACTACAATTCAAATCATAGCGTTAGCTACAACTAAACTCTAAGATAAAACCCTAAACCTAGGTCAAGACCATAACCATGATCATTGTGATTATTAGGCATGATTGACCATGAGCTAATTCTTCATACTAATATTAGATGTTATAAACAAGCCTAAGATTATTAGACCTTTATATTTTATTTACTATCCTTAAGTATTATTATGAATAGGTCCAGTATTAGTAACTATTATTATCATCACTAGAAAATGCTATCACTTTCATTATGAGGTGAGTATAAGTATTGTCAACATGAATATCATTATTAGACATCATCATATTATCAATTGTAAATATTCTATCATTATTACTTGCATTATATAAGAGATTGTTAGTCGTTATAAGAATATTAGATAATGTTGGTACATTTAAATATGAACGTACGAACCATCATTATCAATATTGATGGATTAATACTCCTATTGTGAATATTACTCGATCCGTCATACAATAATAACAATATTATTAATATTAATACTAATTTAGGATTCAGATCCTAGAATCTAAGTTTAAAGACTAAACCCTAAGATCTAAGCCTAGACCTAGACTCTAGGGTGAAACCCTAAAAATAAGTAATCCAAGCCCTAGGTTGTATTGGTCTTGACCATAGATAATGGTAGAACAATGATCTCACATACAACTTCACCGTTCATGGTAGGATTCAGTTCTAAGGGTGCACGCTCTCACTAGCAACATCAGTTGGCGATTCAAAGTGTAAGGTGATGATTCTTCCCCTTGAGCTTTCCATCTTCCCATTAGCTTAAGTTATAGTTTATATTTTAATTTATAATTGATATCTTCCTTTTATAATCACATGTGTTAGTTGGTGGAAATTGAATTGCTATATGACATGTTTAATATTTATCCTGCATATTATCTCATGCTTGTGGATTAATTGTGGATTGCTTATGGAACTTAAACTAGTACATCAGTGGGAAACCCCCACGTATAAATGTACACCCATACTTGGGATGTAACTCGACTGGTTGTGATTATAATGGACCATCGACTTAGCAGTTATTGAATAGTGGTTTAAAATGACCATTGATGTGAGCCTGCCATCCAGGGTTGTTGTGTCCAAGTGGTTTTTGAGGATGGTCTTTTATCGCATGGTTTTGATACTTGCCCTATGTGGCTTATTTCGATATTGTCCTATGTGGCTTTGTTTTGGTATTTTCCCTATATGGGTTTGATGTTTTATGTCGTGCAACCATGCGATGGTAAGCCCCATATGCTGTAATATGTTTGGCCACTAGTCGACGGGCTTCCATTAAACATCTTAAGATGGTAGTCTTATGAGCCGGGGATGGTGGTATGGGACCTATGCTCGAACTATCGGCCTACGCTGGTGACGAGCCCCTGTAGTGACCTTGAGCTTATTTAAAACTGACTGATTGTAACTGGACTAATAATGGTTTGGCTAATCATGCATACATGGCACAGACCAGCGTTTATCTTTAACGTACGTGATGTACGATAGGTAGTCATTACGCCGCACATAGTATGCTTTCGCTGACGACTAGCCTCTGTCCGACTGGATGATTTTCCCAGATTCGATGATTGCATGGGTGATGAGCCCAACGTCCGTATGGATGTGCATCCCCGGGGCGATGACTGCATTCACGCATCCATGCATCTAATATGACATGCATCATATATTATTTTGTATGCTTTGTTTTATAACTATGCTTACCTAATGTGGTGATGTGTAATCTTGAAGGGAATTCATACTGAGTTGGTCACTCATCCATCAATTATATAACCGTATAGGTAGCACAGGTGGCCCAGATGATGTATATGTTCAGACTTGATGAGGAACAGTGCACAGGTGCTATGGATGCACGAATGTATTACTAAGAGGAGCTGTGAGGTCTTGTGGCTTACATTTATATACTTCTGTTATTTCTTATGTATGTACATCTTGTAATTGTAAAAGTTGAGACATTAGCTTGTATAAGTCATTATGAGCAGCTTCTTATGTATCTAAATGACAATGTAACATTCCTTTACGTTTGATTTGTCCATACTACGCTAACTACTAACTTTGAATGAATAAACTCTGATGATATATATATATATGTGTGTGTGTGTGTGTGTGTGTGTGTGTGTGTGTGTGTGGACTTTGGCTCTTTATAGGTTAACACTTGGGTTTTTGAGAAACGGGTCGTATACTAGGGTCCTGAAAAGTCGGGGCGTTACATGACCACTCCACACTTCCTCTGAAATCTTATAATCATTGGTCGTAGAAGGGGACCGATTCACCAAGTAACAGTCGCGTTAACGGTATCAGTCCACAGGTCCTTGCCCAACCCAATATTATTGATTATGCATCAAGTCCTCTCCAAGAGAGTCTGATTCATTCGCTTAGCCACATTGTTCTGCTTTGGTGTGTAGCGCACTGTGTTGTGCCTCACAATCACTTCATCTTTTCAATATTGATTGAATTCCCCATAAGTGAATTCCTCACCATTATATGTCCTTAGTACCTTCCCCTTTTACCTTGACAATTTTTTCACCATCGCCTTCCACTGCTTGAAGTTGGTGATAACATCGGATTTATTTTTCCTAAAATACACCCTGCTTGAAGTTGGTGACAACATCTGCTTGAAGCCGTCAATGAACGTGACAAATCATGACGACCCTCCACTAGAAACCATGGGCGACGGCCCCCATATATCAGAGTGCACATAATCAAGAACACCCTTACATACATGTTTTCTATATTTAAAAGATAACATTGAATGTTTACCATATATACGATTCTCGAACATACTTAAATCGAAACTTTTAAAAGCTAGAATTAAACAACAGTCAGAAAGTATTTTCATGCCCCGATTGCTCATGTGGCCCAAGCGTACATGCCACATATGTGCAAACATGGAATCCTCTGCGTATGCTACAACTTCACTCGATGAAGTACTCCCTATCAACCTATAAAAATTTTCGTTCCACTGTGCCTTCATGACTATAAGTACCCCCTTTAAAACTTTAAGTACATGATTAAAACCGGTGAACTTGAACCCAAGAGCCTTGAGTGCTTCAAGAGATATCAAGTCTTCCACATATCAGGAACGTGTCTCACCTCTGTCAAGGTAAGCTCCATGTCATTAAATATATTGATGCACACCAATCCAACACCCATAACATTATAGGTATTTTCATTGCCCACAAATACCTGGCCACCATCGCACTCTATATAACTTGTACATCGATAAGTGTCCGACCATGGACACGGACAATACATCGCATCCACTCGTACCCTCATCAGACTCTGCAGTGTTGGCCTTCCTGAAAGAAGCCTCCGAGTTATCTTTTCTTACCTTAGCATTTTAACAATCCTTCTTGATGTGCCTAGATATCCCATAGTTCCAGCACTTCAACCTCCTTTTTCTCTTTCCCTTTGATTTAGACCTTGATCGAGAAGATCCATTGTCCCAATCAAAATTTTGTCCCCTCATAACCAATGCAGTAATAGAGGTGCTCACATCACCATTTTTCTTTCTTATCACCTTTCCTTGAAGGGCTGAGATAACAATATCAACACTAATGGTTGATCTACTAGTGCACAACGAGTTCTTCAATGACTCATATGAAGATGAGAGAGAATTCAACAAGATTCATGCCTGATCCTCATCTTTAATCGTTTTGTCCACATCCAAAAATTTGTAAATTATCTTGTTAAAGTTTGTAATGTGGGCCTCAACATCAGCCCCCTCTGCCATCGTTAGATTGAACAACTGAAGCTTTAAGTACAAGTGATTCTTAAGAGATTTCTTCACGTACATGTACTCTAATTTCGCCCATGTACTTTCTGCAGTTTTCTCTCTCATGACATTATAGAGGACCTCATCCATTATGCATAATTGGATAGAGGTTCTCACTTTTTTTATCCATCTTGTTCCAATCATCATCTGTCACAGATTTCGTACGCTTCTTAAGGAGTGCATCATCTAATCCTTGCTGAATAGCAGACTGGTCATCTTGATGTTCCATAGTTCAAATTTATTTTTTTTGAAATATTTCTCAACATCGAATTTAGAATTAGAAGCTGTTGATATTATGGTTTCAAATTCAACCTTTGCCCCTAACCTGTTTCTAATACCACTTGTTAGGGGACCATGGAAGCACATAGAGATGAATCAAGAAAAGTACTTGAATCGCACAATCAATTTCAAACAAAAACAATCCAAATTTAATGTGGAAAAACCCTTGGGGAGAAAAACCACGGCACCAAGCGACAATAACACACTATGAAAGCAGAAATTACAAGAGATAGAGATTACCCAATTTGAACAAGCCTCGAATCTCCCTTACAAGCCCTTGAAACCCTTTAGAACAAATTAGAAAGCCTAAGATGCTCCATATTCCCGATTATACCCATATATATATATATATATATATATATATATATATATATATATATATATAGACACACACACACACACACACACACACACACACACACACACACTCTATGAGAATCACAATCGAAATAGGAAACAAACCCACACTTATGCAACTCTACGTAACTCTGCATGCACTTCGATGGCATCGACAGATCGTCGATGGCATTGAACGTCTTTGATGTCATCGAGTATAACACCAAAACATTCTAGTGACTAAACATGGATTTTCTAAAAATTTTTGTGGCATTGAGCATAACAGCCTTCGATGGCATTGAAGTATGTTATGACTGTACAATTGGTTGCACCCCCAACATTTGCTAAAGAGGGGCATCTGTATACACTCCACCCTAAATGATATCAAAACTACTATTCGACTTCGATTTTAGCTTTAATAAAAAGGTATTTTATGAATCAAGCTTCACAATATGACTGTACAAGTTTGACAAGGTATGGCTCGAGATATTAGAGATAGCCAATAGGCTGGATTAGCCGATCAAAGGGCCCACTAATTTGATTCCTTTCACAATCTACAAGGTCACTAGAGCAATCCAACAGACATCATACTACTAACGGTTGCTCTCGGGCTACTCGTAAGACCTTGAAAAGTCCAAAAAGAAAAGCCTAGGGAAGCTATCAACATGACCTAGAAATAATTAAGAGGATAGATCAACAGGATCATGACTATTCATAAAGGGTATCAGCAGGTCAAAAATTGATCTAAAATGCATTTCTTCGACTCCAATGACACTGACAACTCCTGAAAACCTAGATAGAAAGGTCCCTGATACCTCTTGGAGATAACCACCGGACCTGTATGGCCAGTATTGGAACAAGTGGAGGTAGGGCCAAGAGGAACATTACAACCCCGAAAAACCACATGAGCACTAAACTTATAAATGGTTATTGTGAAAAAGGCACTTAAAAAAAAGGCCCTTAGTGGGCGGATGGCATATGGAATTTATTCTTTTGCAAAAGCCTATGAGATAGGCTAGCATGTATAGCAAAGAAGGAGAAAAAAAGGTACATGAAGGGCCATTATTTGGCGAAATATGACCTATTTATTGGCCATAACTGTGAATGAATGGGGAAGGAGACTAAGAGCGAATTGAGATAGATAGAGGCTGTGGGAATGTTGTTCTAGAGTCTTTCTCCAAAAATGGTTCTCAAGCCTAGCTAAGGCTTCGACGCACCAACACTCATTTAAAGCTACCCTTACTAAAGTTGTCTAGGTCTTCAGCCCTTTTAAAGAGAAACATGGTTCTATTGTCACCCTGTCTAGCTAAAAGTGTGAGCCTTCTAAAGCAGAGGAATATACAGAAGTCAAATAGTAGGGTTAAAATGGAGGACACCTAGTTATTCCGTTTTATAAATTAAAAAAAAGGGTGCCTTGCTTTCCCTTTTCCTTCTCACATCTCAAAATCATTCCATACCACACTTTGCACATTCCATGAGCATATACAATGTCCACACACACACACACACACACACACACACACACACACACACACACACACACACACACATCTTTACTTTACTCCTCTCGTGTTCCTTTTATTTTTTACTTTACCTACTAGGGGTCCTACCCTACACAGAATAGCGTCACTTAGTGACATTGAACTTTGTTTAAATCCCCAAAAAAATTGTAAAACCCTGTAAAGTAGAGACCGCAATTGCATAAATGAAAAAGGGTGCTTAACCCCTTTATTTTCCGTAACCGAGGCCCTTATCCAAAATCTACGACGTAGACCAATCTCCAGACTCACTTCAATTGAGAAATCTTAAGATTCCTTGACCTTTAAGTGATTCTATGGTTTCTAGCTAGCCGTAGATTAAAAGCTAATTTGAGCTAGTGGTGACTCCAAGTTAAATGTACCTTTACATCTAAGTCAACACCACATACCTTAATCAAACCAAATACCAAAGCAGCAAAGAGTGTAAAGTTGAAGGGAGTGGAGGTCGTTTCTCACATTCGAGGATAGGAGGTCTTTCACAGAATGACGACTCAACTGAGGATTTTAGATGGTAGCCACTAGACAAAGGCCCAATTCAAAACATGGGACTTTATAAACTTTTTGTGGGATTTTATAACTTCATCCATTCCAATATAACACTGGTATGCTAACATTTCAATCTTTACTGGTCCTATGCTAACTTACTAATCTACGAACTTGCTAACTGACTAAGAATTAATCAGCTAACTTTTCAGTATGTACTACTCCATTTTACTTTCCTATCTGCATCATGCATTCCAGTGCAAACTAATGCCCTTACTTTCTAACGAGCATCCTGCATTTCAGTGTCCATTGGTCCATTTACTTACCACATTCCAGTATATAGTGGTCCATTTACTTTTTCTCTTGTACATCCTGACATTTACGATTCATCATATATGCTTTCCTTGAGTAAAAACAAAAGAAAAAAGGGAAAAAAAAAGAAAAAAAAAGAGACAAAAATAACAAAAAATCAAAAAAGAAAACATCCAAAAAAAAGAAGTGAGAGAGAACCAGTGAACCAATAATTAGATAGTAGGCCGTTCCACAACCATTTTGTTCAAAAATCAGTCGCGAGTTCATTACCTCACAAAGTTAAAGTGCACATACCAAAGCATTATTCGAATTGGTGTACAGGCAACCGTATTGGTCCAAGGAGACACTCCAAGAATTCCTTTAGAGTTCCTTATACGCCAAACCATCCAACCTACTGCCACTCCTTTAATAGTTGATTTGGCCCACATTATCTTATTATCTTATTGTAATTGGAAAAGTCAAACAAGCAAGCACATATTATTTGCTTATTATTTAGCAAGGAATTTGACCGTACTGACCTCGAAGTTTGGTCAAATTACCTTGGGAAGTACTATGTTCCAGATATCCCAAGAGTGGCCTTTTGACAACTTTTGGATATTGTTTCGAATCAAAATGCCCCTATCCTTTCATCAGAAGTCGTACGGTCGTAGAGTGAATAAGAAGTTACCTTTTGTTCCAACTCCCGAGCAAGTGACAGATTGGCTACTCCCCCTGCCACCAACCAATGGCTGGTGCTCAGTGGTCTGTGGCTCCCACCACCATGTATGTGTTTCATCCATGTCGTCCAAATATTTGTATAGATCATTTAATGGTATGATACCAAAAATGAGGTATATCCCAATCTCAAGTGGACCACATTACAGGAAACATTGTTGAATGAGCTAGTCCATTAACTATTGTTTTCCTGTGTTGTGGTCCACTTAAGATTTATATTCCTCTCATTTTTGGGATCTAGACCTAAAATGATCTATAAAAATGGATGAACAGAATGGATGAAACACATACATCATGGTTGGGCCCTTGGCTGGTGACAGGGGAGTAGCCAATCCATTTTCCCCTGAGAATACGGAAGCATTTATGAGCTTGGGAAGGGCCAAATGTTGCCTTTATTCACCTTTTACAAACCTTCTTCTTCATTCATTTTCCAAGAAAAGTGAAGATTCAGGGACTAACTCCCAGAGAGGGATGTTGTTTCTCCTGTCGTTCCTCTTGTCTGAAATCTGCTTCCACTACGAGGTTGGTATTTTATTTTATTGTATGCATTTGCTAAGGTAAAGGAAGATCAGAGTGGAGAAGGTGAGGGTTCTGGTTGTCACGTGAAGGGAGCTTATTGTGGGGCACACCTTGATCAAACCTCCATCATTGATAGTAGAAAATCACGACTTCACGTTTTCAAACCTTCCACCCTTAAAGAAATCAAACCTCGACCACAGACAGTGACAATCACGACCCTTCACATTGTCAAAACCACGACCTAGATGAAGGGTCGTGGTTCACATGCACATTGGATCATGGTTGTCATGTTATAAGGATCATGCTTTTCACATTCATATGAGTCGTGGTTATCATGTTACATGGGTCATGGTTGGCAGATGTTATGGGTCGTGGTTGTCATGCCAGATGAGTCGTGGACATCATGTTATAAGGATCGTGCCTTTCACTACCCTGTGCAAGGCCCAACTCGTTTAACCCATAACCTTGTATCGTGGTTGTCAAGTTATATAGGTCGTTGTTGTCACGATATATGGATCGTGGTTGTCATGTTATATGGGTCGTGGTTGTCAGCTGATATGGGTCGTGGTTGTCATGTTATATGGGTCGTGGTTGTCACGAAATATGGATCTTGGTTAGCAACCACGATCCACACTGGATACAATAAAGATCCATGTTTCGTCATAACCTCGACCCAACGTTTATTGCAACCACGATCCATTGTGCATTCGAATCACACCCCATTGTCCATGACAACCAGGACCATTTGTGCTTCATAACCACATCCCTTCGTACTGGCTTCGATTCACGGTCCTACCTCTCAAATATTTCGAGGGTGGCCTTCTGACAACCTTTTTAAAATGTTTCGGATGAAAATGTCCCTTGTCCTTGGATCAATAGTTGTACGGTTTCAAAGTGTAGAAGAAGTTACCTGTTTTGAATAATCCCGAGAATGTGACATGGACCGAAGCCTTCCTGAGCAATGGATCATGGTTTCATCTAGAGTGGATCGTGGTAGACAGCATGATCCAACGTGGATGACAACCATGATCTAATGTGCATGTGAACCATGTTCACACGACAGGGTCGTGGTTGTCTTACACACTGGGTAGTGGTACCCAACCACGAACCATTGTGGATGACAACCACGACCCATTGTTCTTCATATCCACGACCCTTCGAGTGGATCGTGGTTGTCATTCACACGGGTAAAACGACTGATGAGGGTCGAATATTGCATATCAGACCCCAGTTATTGCATGATTTTACCTATATGATAATGCTTAACGGAGTATTTTAATTATATTTCTGTTGCAGGATGAAATCAGGAGCGTTGATGGAAAAAGGATATTAAAAGCATGGAATTGACGTTCCGAAGACACCAGAGCAAGGAACGGACTCCAGAGGACCAATATTGGAGGATGTTCACGCCAGAGTTCCGAGGAAATTAGGCCGTTTACGTTAAAGAGACCCGAAAGTCAGCCAGAACGCAAGATTGCAGAGTTCCCACCATCTGATTTGCTCCAAATTTCATACGTCGCCTGAGGAACACAAATGAACCTTACACGTCAAATTTCAGTTCCTGGATCCCTACAGAGTTGGGCCAACAGACAAATCAGCTCATAGATCAGTGAATTGGGGGCCACCTGTAATCTGAGCAGGCTTCAATTTTAGTCCTAACTGCTAAAATAATATGAGAGAAGATATGGAAGGAACGGATTTCTCACCAGCAGGGCAGTGGACTCTACCTTGTGTGGGGTGTGTATAGTATGCATGTGCACTAGCAGTACACTGAGCCGACGAGTTTTAAATAAAAACGGAATCCTGTTCCAGCGCTATAGAAGGCTCAAACAGAGCCTGCGGTCATCCTTTGTGGGCCACCACCACACTTCAAGGGTCTGATCGGAACTGTCCATCAGACTTAAAAGGGCCCACTTATCATGGCCTAGGTGTCAGAATTTCCGAGAAGAAGCACGTATTCGATTTCAACCGTTCAAATGCCAGACGAACGGTCGGGTGAGGAAACTATGGGCCATCACTATTTTGATCCAAAACCGATCAAGTCTGAGTAGTTTTTCGAGGTTCATTCAATGGACGGAGCGGATTTATCAGACGTCGAAGGAAGTGGACCCCACCGTCAGAACAACGGAAGAGTTACGCGGCCCTGTTACGCAGTCCGGGAAAATTGAACGTTGCGGATCGGTTGCGGCCCACCTTCACTGATCATTTCAATGATCCATACCGTCCATTGTGTAGGCAGTTGAAAATCGTCCGTAGGGACATTTTTCCTTGGCAAAGATAACGCACCTGCGTGCGAAAATCGGGACCCAATGCAAGTTAGCTAGCATGCTGCGTAACCGACTGCGTTATGCTATTTCGTGCGAAAGTTTTCCATTGCCAGTTGGCTGCGTAAAGGAATCCGCGAACGGAAGTGTTACAGGACTTTCCGAAACTGGCTCCTAGGCTTCTATAAGAGAGAGAGAACGGGAGAGAGAGGGGATTCATTCACGGATAGCTGAGAGCAGATCTACAACCTAGGGGATCTTTGGGCGGAGACGTGCGGGCAAGAGCTTGGAAAGAGAAGAGAGAAGAAAGAGGAACGAAGAAGAGAGATAAGAGAGATGTTTTTAATGTTTCTATCTTATATTTCTTTTTTCTTAATCAACTTTTTAGATAGCTAATCTCTCAGTTAGGCTGAGATGAAGCCCCTAATTTGATTAGCTCTTTTATTTGTTGAATTTACTTTAACTTGATTGATTTGTTTCTTTCTCTAAGTGGGTTTGATTGGTTTGAATTCTATACTTCTCCATCTATGAACTCGATCAGAGTCTATATATGGATGTTGTCTAGATGCTTATTCTAGGTGCTTGTGTCTGATCATGAACAAGTTCCTATAGAGGAAGAAACAGGGTGCTTTAATGAACTATACATTCCATGTGCCCTATCAAGGACATGGGATATGTTATTCATGGCATTGCTTAAAGGAATTAGACATTCTGTATGCCCGATTAAGGACACAGATTGTGCTTTCTCTATATAAGTGGTATCAATCTAGATTAAGGTGAATCAACAGACAAAACAAGGGTTAGGATAATTAGGGGTGGATTCGAAAGTCCTAGTGCCCTTTCTCTGATTGAATTTTCTTCCCTGTTCTTAATTGTTTTTTTTTAGAATTGTGCTTAGTAATTCGCTCCATTATTTGTTGGATTAGTTAAGGAGAATCACAGATTTGAATTGTGACGACCAGTCCTCGTGGGATTCGACCTCGATCTTACCGAGTTTATTACTACATCACAACCCTATACTTGGGGAGTGAACAAGTTTTTGACGCCGTTGCCGGGGACTGTTTCGGTCCAAATTGAATTTAGGATTCTCTCTTATCATAATTCATAGCTTAGGATTTTACTAACTTAGAGTTTTTTTTTTTCCCTTTTAGAAATTAACCTATTTCCTGTTTTGTAGGGTCCTGAGATAAACTTCTAACTTGGTAATCCCTTTCTAAATTCTTGACTTTTTCTAATTTTTATTTTTTAGGTTTTTACCTTTTAGAAATTTTCTAATTCTAGAATTTCTTGTGAATTTTTAAATTTTCTATTTTTAGATTTAGATTTTTTTCTCTTAAGTAAATTTTCAAGTTTTAGAAATTTCTTTTTCCTTTTTAGAAACTTACTTAGCTTTTTACATTTAGTAACTTTCTAATTCTAGGATTTCTTTCCTTTTTAGCTTTTTATTTTTAGAAACTTTCTTTTTTAGAAATTAACCGTTGCTTAGGATTTTTCTATCATTATTTTAGGAAACCTGATTTGTTTTGTTTCTATTTTCAGGAATTGAGGAAGAAAGCTACTAAGTGAGGAGGAGCTTCTTAACATCAATCATCTCCTTTTCCGGGTTCTTTCTTCCCATTCTTACTTACATAGTTTTAACTTGTTTTTGAATAGCATAATTTCTAGTTCTAGTTTTCTTTCTCTTAGGTTGTTACTTAGTTTATGCTAGGACGTAGATCTCTAGATAAAAAACTAGCACCTTTTGATCCTGAAATAGAAAGAACATTCCATAGAAGATTGAAAGACATCCCAATTGAAATGGCAGAAGAGAATGGAACTAAAACTCTTAGAGATTATTCAGCTCCTGTCCAATTCAATGCGTCTTCATGCATAGTGTTGCCTACCACCATGGCAGCACACTTTGAACTCAAGACTGGGGTCATACAGTTGTTGCCTTCCTTTTATAGGTTAGACAAGGAGGACCCATATCATCATGTGAAAGAATTCCTAGACATTTGCTCCACCTTTAAATTCAAAAACTTCTCAGACGATTCGATCCGTCTACGTCTGTTTCCTTTTTCTTTGAAGGATAAGGTGAAAGCATGGTTGAATTCTCTAGAAGTTGGGTCTATCACTACCTGGGACCAATTGTCTAGGAAGTTCTTAAACAAGTTCTTCCCTGTTCACAAAACTAATGCTCTCCGTAGAGAAATCACTAATTTCACACAAAAAGAGGGAGAGCACTTTCATGAATGTTGGGAAAGATGGAAGGACTTGCTTCTTAAATGTCCACACCACGGTTTTGAGAAGTGGCAACAAGTACAATACTTTTATGACTGTCTGACACCCCAGAACCGTCGCATGGTTGATGCCACCAGTGGAGGGTCCTTCATGACCAAAGGCGATACCGAAGCGTGGAAATTCTTTGAAACCTTGTGTGAAAACTCCCAGCAATGGGACTATTCAGATAGAGGTGAAAGAAGTTCCCAACCACAAAAGAGAGGTGGCATATATGAGATGGGAGTCACGCCAGATCTCCATGCCAAGATTGATGGCCTGACAAAGAAGGTTGACGCTCTGATGTTGCATAATGGACCTCCACAAACAACTCAAGCCGAGGCTTGTGCCTATGTTCTAGTCCTGCCCATCCTACGCAATCTTGCCCATCTGGTACAACATTTCCAGAATTTCTCTCTGAACAAGTTCATGCTTTGAACACCTTTCAGAAACCTGGGAATGATCCTTACTCGAACACATACAACCCGGGGTGGGCTAGGCATCTAAATTTTTCTTGGGCAAAGGGACCACAACAAGGAGGACCATCTGGAAATCCTCCTATGCAACCTCAGCAGTTTCCGCAATATCAACAACTACCTGCACAATCAAGGAAACCATCTCTTGAGGATACACTCCATCTTTTTATGCAGAGTTCTCTCCAATTCCAAAAAGACACCCAACAAACCTTACTAGCCAACCAGCAAAGCTTACATGCAAATGCACAATCCATTGCCAAGCTGGAAGTACAAATGGGTCAACTAGCTGCCACATTGAGTGAGAGAGAGAAGGGTAAGTTCCCTGGCCAACCTGTGGCTAATCCAAAGGGACTGTATGAAATTTGCTCTAATTCCAACCAAGGGCAATATCATGAGCAAGCCAAATCGATCACTACCCTTAGGTCAGGCAAACAGATTGACAACAGGATAGAGATGCCTAGGGATGAATCAAATTCTAAAGCAGAAGATCAAGATGAAGCAGAGAGACACACCAATGCATCCAAAGTCCAAAAGATCTCTGACTCTCCAAGAACCACAGATGTGCCACCTTATGTGCCTAAAGCACCCTTTCGTCAACGTCTGGCACCAATGAAGAAAAGAAACAACTTTGATGAAATCCTGGACGTGTTTAAAAAAGTGCAAGTCAACATCCCGTTGCTTGACGCTATCAAACAAGTCCCTACTTATGCTAAGTTTCTTAAAGATTTATGCACTCAAAAGCGTAAGCAGAATGTTCATAAGAAAGTCTTCCTTGCAGAGCAGCTCAGCTCCATGATTCAACATAACACCCCTCCTAAATTTAGGGATCCAGGAGCTCCCACCATTTCTTGCGGCATAGGAGATCATAAAATCGGGAAGGCATTACTTGATTTAGGAGTGAGCGTCAATTTGTTACCATATTCAGTTTATGAGCAGCTAAGACTTAGTGAGTTGAAACAGACTAAAATAATGTTACAGCTAGCTGATAGATCTGTCAAGGTGCCCCGGGGTGTTATTGAAGATGTACTAATCCAGGTTGACAAATTTTATTTTCCAGTGGATTTCATAGTTATAGATACTCAGCCTGTCCAGAATCCTCATAGTCAGATCCTAGTCATTTTGGGTCGTCCATTTTTTGCCACATCTAATGCTATTATAAATTGCAGGAATGGAGTTATGAAGTTGTCATTTGGTAACATGAATATTAAACTCAATATTTTTAATGCAGGACAACAACTCGCGGATTTGGACGACATATTTGAAGTGGACATGATCGAGAGTCTAGTGCAGGACTCCTTCCGTAAATCTTTTGAAGATCCACTTGAGACCTGCTTAGCACAACATGACATGGATTTTGACATGGATAGTCCCATCCACGAAGTCAATGCACTGCTCGACTCTACTCCGATATTGGAGACTGAAAAATGGAGAGAGAAAGTGGAACCTCTTCATCCCTCTGAGACTCTTCCTGACAGCACAGTTTCTAACTCTGAGAAGGCAAAAGAGAACAGGTTGCTTAATGTTCTTCAAACATATAAGGCAGCAATTGAACGGAAGATAGCAGAAATACAAGGAGTGTGCCCCACTGTATGTAAGGATCATGCTGTGGAAATGTCACGTAAAATACAAAGGAAGCATGACCATAACATGGAAGAAGTTGTTCGAGCCGAAGTCCTTAAATTGTTTGATGATAGTGTCAATTACCTCATTTTAGATAGCACAGTTTATGGGAACTCGCATCACTTATCTGAGATTGGTTAACCACAGTGTTGAGGTAAGTTCTTTGGCGGACCTTGGTCTTAAAGATTAATGAATTCATGGTCCGTTTTTGTCTGGCTGCAGACGTTAAACTTAGCGCTCCTGGGAGGCAACCCAGCGTTTCATTTGATTTCTTTTTCCCTGTTAGTTAGTTCAATGTTTGTGGGTAACATTTCTGCAAACCCTCACGAGACTACAACTCGTCCACTAGGGGTAACCTAGGGGTTTAAAGGCTTGTTGCATACGCTAAATGCAATCGCGAGCACCTGCGAAAGTGGCATATGTAGGGTTTTTCTTTTTGTGATTTTATTTTAGTTTACTGATTTCTCTCTTATGCTGACATACTTTTACGCTGATATTTTTGGAAAAGCCTCTTGATTCTTCATCCAGGTACTATCTTTCCCTCACTCCTCTTTTCTTTTCGTTGTCTCATCTGCATCGCATGCTTATTTCTTTTACATTGAGGACAATGTAGATTTTAGGTTGGGGGTGGGAGATTAGGTTACCTAATCAGTATTTTCTTGGTCTTGAGCAAAATTGTGAAAATTTTTGAAAATTTGTTCTGGAATTTCTGTTGAATTCAAAGTGATTTTGAGGGATAGTTGTGATTTTGAAATTACAAGATACAGAATGTGAGTGATTTATGACTCTTGGATTCAGTTGTCTGGCAGATTTCATAGTTAAGTTTGAATTGTTAATCCATGATTAGAAGTTGTAAACATTGATTGAGCCAGGATTGCACATATCAGATCTCACTTACACATTAAGTTTTCAGTTCGATATTGAATGATTAACTTGGTAATCACTAAGCATGAAAGGAACCAGCTTGAAAAACAAAATTTCAGCATCAGTTTATAAAGAAGAATTGAAAGGATTGGGCGATCGAATTTCACCACAGGTTTGCTCCCTATAGGTGTATATTCGATCCCCCATGGTTGATATTCAGAAAAAGTTAGGCAACAAGTTTTCACCATAGGTTTGCTCCCTATAGGTGAGGATTTGATTCCCCTCTTTGGCGTTACTATTTATAGAGAAAATCAAAGGATGGTAGAATGAAAAGTTAATCTGTAAGGCAAGTGTTGGTCCTAGTTTTGGTTGTCATGAATTTTGTTGTTATCATGAAATTGACAATTGGATCTCTTAATGATTGTAAGCCGAGATTACACTATACACTCATGGAACTCAATGTTTAGAATGTTCTAATTAATGGATTAATACTTTGAACTTGATTATGAAGTTTACTGCAAGCATGATTCCAGGGAAAAATTTTGCCCACCATTCATAAATCTTAGAATTCTCACATCTCAACTATTTGTTCACGAGTCACTTAGGTTTACAGGAAACGTCGTGTATTTCTGAAATTATTTTTCGCATGTTTTGCTCGGGACTAGCAAAATGCTGATTGGGGGTTGTGATGAGGGTCAAATATTGCATATCAGACCCCAGTTATTGCATGATTTTACCTATATGATAATGCTTAACGGAGTATTTTAATTATATTTCTGTTGCAGGATGAAATCAGGAGCGTTGATGGAAAAAGGATATTAAAAGCATGGAATTGACGTTCCGAAGACACCAGAGCAAGGAACGGACTCCAGAGGACCAATATTGGAGGATGTTCATGCCAGAGTTCCGAGGAAATTAGGCCGTTTACGTTAAAGAGACCCGAAAGTCAGCCAGAATGCAAGATTGCAGAGTTCCCACCATCTGATTTGCTCCAAATTTCATACGTCGCCTGAGGAACACAAATGAACTGTACACGTCAAATTTCAGCTCCTGGATCCCTACAGAGTTGGGCCAACAGACAAATCAGCCCATAGATCAGTGAATTGGGGCCCACCTATAATCTGAGTAGGCTTCAATTTTAGTCCTAATTGCTAAAATAATATGAGAGAAGATATGGAAGGAACGGATTTCTCACCAGCAGGGCAGTGGACTCTACCTTGTGTGGGGTGTGTATAGTATGCATGTGCACTAGCAGTACACTGAGTCGACGAGTTTTAAATAAAAACGGAATCCCGTTCCAGCGCTGCAGAAGGCTCAAACAGAGCCTGCGGTCGTCCTTTGTGGGCCACCACCACACTTCAAGGGTCTGATCGGAACCGTCCATCAGACTTAAAAGGGCCCACTTATCATGGCCTAGGTGTCGGAATTTCCGAGAAGAAGCACGTATTTGATTTCAACCGTTCAAATGCCAGACGAACGGTCGGGTGAGGAAACTATGGGCCATCACTATTTTGATCCAAAACCGATCAAGTCTAAGTAGTTTTTCGAGGTTCATTCAATGGACGGAGCGGATATATCAGACGTCGAAGGAAGTGGACCCCACCGTCAGAACAGCGGAAGAGTTACGCGGCCCTGTTATCCAGTCCGGGAAAATTGAACGTTGCGGATCGGTTGCGGCCCACCTTCACTGATCATTTCAATGATCCATACCGTCCATTGTGTAGGCAGTTGAAAATCATCCGTAGGGACGTTTTTCCTTGGCAAAGATAACGCACCTGCGTGCGAAAATCGGGACCCAATGCAAGTCAGCTAGCATGCTGCGTAACCGACTGCGTTATGCTATTTCGTGCGGAAGTTTTCCATTGCCAGTTGGCTGCGTAAAGGAATCCACGAACGGAAGTGTTACAGGACTTTCCGAAACTGGCTCCTAGGCTTCTATAAGAGAGAGAGAATGGGAGAGAGAGGGGATTCATTCACGGATAACTGGGAGCAGATCTACAACCTAGGGGATCTTTGGGCGGAGACGTGCAGGCTAGAGCTTGGAAAGAGAAGAGAGAAGAAAGAGGAACGAAGAAGAGAGATAAGAACGACCCATTGTGGAAGACAACCATGACCCTTCTAGTGGATCGTGGTTGTCATCCACAGTGGTCTTGGTTATGACGAGCAATTGCTCCTTGTTTCCTTGTTGTCATCCATAATGGGTCGTGGTTCACTAACCACCACCCATTTTGGTTGAAAACCATACGACCCATTCTTCCTCATAACCACGACCTGACTAGTGGTTCATGATTGATGTCCAATGTAGATGACAACCATGACCCAATGTGGATGATAACCACGACCCTTTATAGATGACAACCTGTATCCTTCATTTCTGACAACTTGTACCCATTCAAGTTTTTCGCAGATTAACCAATATTAGAAGAGTATGGGTCGTAGGCCTATATTATGCTATTATAATGGAGATAGTGTATATGACAAGGGAATGTTTACCTACAATGGTAGAGACTCAAAAGGATTTGTTGTGAGTAATGATATTACATATCAGCAGCTCCTAGATAAAATGCATCAGATTACGAAGACTGCATCAGATGAATTTGATTTGATAATTAATGTTGTGTACGGTGATGCACTACATGGATTCCTCCATCCACATATAATCAAAGATGATGAAGATCTCAAAGCATATATGTTATTTTGTGAATAGACTCCTCCAACACAAATACCATTGTATGTAGAGAAAGTGAGGCGTTGTCCTCTTGTTGAGGATAATAGCATAAATTATACTTTACATTCGAACCTATCGTCCCTTCATTTACAACCTTCAAGCAATGATCGGATAGTCGATGATTCCAATATACTTGGCCCTTCAAGTAATGATAGATATCACGATTGAGGACTCGACGATTGTGATACACGCGGCCCTTCATGTAACAATACACGTCATGATCTAGGGAATGATGACTGTGATATACCTGGCCTATCAAGTAATGATAGATATCATGATCGAGGACTCGAAAATTGTGATATATGCGACACTTCAAGTAATGATCAATTTCAAGGAATAACTAACCACCGTAATCTCCAAATCTCATCCGTCAATGATGCATCTTTTGATCCATCCGTGCAGGTGAATCCACAGCCTATAAACTTAAATTTACCCATACCGATGTATGAAGAAAATAGAGATATTCCTAGATTATTGTATACTGTTTTCGCTCCATCTGATGAAGCTTTTCTCAATTCAGATCATCAAGGATACTTGGAATTTGTGAAAGATCCAATTGAAATATCTGTCGGGCAAGTGTTCAAGGACAAAGGCCGATTACAACATTTTCTGTCTAAATATACGATACACCATAACTTCTAGTATAAGGTCTTACAGTCTAACAAGCTGAGATATATGATTGGGTGCGTTATAGAAAATTGTAGTTGGAGGATGCATCTTCAAAGTTGGACGACACGGGGATGTTTAAGATAGAGACTTACAACTCGAAGCATACATGTAGCATGTCGTTTAAGGCAATACTCCGCTCTGATTCAACGATCGTGGATGACGAACAAGATATAGAAAATTCAAAGAGGAAGGGAAATGATCATCGCCAAGCCACCAGTTTGATAAGTAGTGAATTTGGCGTTGGTTGTATGAGTTCGTGACTGACTTGCACGCCAAAAGAAATTCAATATCGAACGAGTGAGATGTACGGGGTTGAGATGAGCTACAAGAAAGCATGGAGAGGTAAAGAGATTGCAACGAAACAAGTCTTGGGATCTTATGAGGGTTCTTATAATGAGCTTCCGACTTATTTCACGACTTGAGAAATGCCAATTTAGGGACTGTGACGGAGTTATAGGCAAATGACGAAACAAATAGTTTTGAAAGATGCTTTATTGCAATTGGAAAGTGCATCAGAAGCCTATATTTGCATATTCGGAGGGTCTTGTGTGTTAATACGATACATTTGATAAGAAGGTATAAGGGTGTTCTTTTCATGGTTACTATATTCGATGGAAATAATCACATCCTCCCTGTGACATATGGGATTGGAGAATCCGAGAACAATAGTAGCTGGAGGTGGTTCCTTTGGAATTTATCCAAAGCAATCAGGATTCTTCTAAGACTAGTTATAGTGTCAGATTGTCACAAAGGGTTGGTCAGTGAAGTCCCTAACACTTTTTCCTATGCAATTTATGAATATTGTGCTCATCATATTCTTGGAAACATAAAGAAGACGTGTTCGGATGATTCTGTGAGGGAATACTTTTGGGGTGCTATTAAGACATATCGGACATCCACGTTTTGGGAGATGATGCGATACATTCAAATGTTGAATCCCATAGCATATCAGTTCCTTAATGATATAGAAAAGGAACAATGGGCATCCATTTTCTTTCCTGGCATAAGGTATACCATTGTAACTACTAACATCGTCAAAAACATGAATGCATTGTTCATAGATGCACGAGAGTACCTCGTTACGAAAATTCTTGAATCAATAAGGAGTAAAATCAAAGACTTCTTCCTCCGCCAATGAGATGAGGCCTTGACTTGCAAGGGAATTTGGACTCTTTGGGGAATAAAAAGATTGATCGAACTTTATCACTCAGAAGTGCGGAAGACACAATGTATCGCGATTTTAGCTGATGAGTTCTAAGTGACAGCACAGAGAATGATCGTTGTAGTGAAGCTAAGAGGAATGAAGTGTATGTACGGTGAGTTTGGTTCAATGTTGCTGCCTTGTGTTCATGGGATAGAGGCTTGTGATAAGTATCAACTTGATATGTACAAATACTGCTCTCCATTCTACTTCAAAGAAATATATTGTAAAACATACTAAGAGTCAGTTTACCTTGTTCTTGACAAGACACAATGGAACATTTCAAATGAATTGAAGGTTTTATGTGAGAATATGAAGCCTCCATAAACGAGAAGATCTGCTGGAAGACCGAAAAAGGTTCGAATTACATCCCAGGGAGAAGATAGGCCAACACCCAGATGCTCGAGATGCAATCAAATAGGTCATAATCGGCATTGATGCACTTTCATCCTTGCAGGTTGAGGCTGATGATGACTTATTACTTTGGTTTTTTTATTTTTTTATTGTTTGTAATAATGTAATGTAATCATACCAATGAGCATTTTGGCCATGTGAACTGTAATGTACTTATTGATTCATGAACTGTTGTGCATGTTAACCACGACCCAATGTGGATGATAATCACGAGCCGTTATGCATTTGAACCATGACTCGATGAGGAAATTGTGTACTTAACAACGGGTCGTGGTTATCATGACATATGGATCGTGGTCGTCATGTTATATGGGTCGTACTTTCACATAGGGTCATGGTTGTCAACAACGATCCAATGTGGTTGACAACCACGATCCATTACAAATGTGAACCACGACCCATGTAACATGTCAACCATGACCTATGTAACACGACAACCACGACATGTATAATATGACAACTACGATTAATGGTTCACAACAACCACAACCATATATCATTACATTCAGGGTCCATGTATCATGACAACCATGACCCATACAACATTATAACCACAACCTACATATAATGACAATCACAACCGATGTAACATGTCAACCACGACCCATGTAACATGTCAACCACGACCCATACGACACGAAAACCACGACCCATATAACATGACAATCATGAACCACATCAACTGACAACCACAATCAATGCTTCACGACAACTATGACCCATATAACACGACAACCATGACTCATCATTACATTCAGGGACCATGTATCATGACAATCATCACTCATACAACATTATAACCACGACCCATATATAATGACAATCAAGACCCATGTAACATGTCAACCATGACCCATGCGCTGAAGTTGATGATTATGATGAGATCGTGTGCCGGATATCGCTCCATACATGCATTAATGGAGTCAAGTCGCGATTATAGGGCTTGTCTCTGTCTGAGCCGACCTTATAATTTGAGTCCTTCCTATGACAGTTTAGCTATGTTCTTGATGAGCACCTACTCGGGTCGGTGGACGAGGTGTGTAATGGCTTCTTCTGGGTTCCAGGCTGACGTGAAAGCTCTATAAAAGAACTTGAGATTTTGTAACATGACAACAATGATCCATATAATATGACAACCATGACCCATAGCAACAGACACGACGACCCATGTAACTTTGACAACCACGATCCATATAACATGACAACCACGATCCATGTTACATGAAATCCATGATCCATAAAAACTGTCAACCACGAACCTTCGTCTGGGTCGTGTTTTGACAACGTGAAGGATCGTAGTTGTTAACTACAATGGGTTGTGGTTGTCACTGTAAATGGTCGAGATTTGATTTCTTGGAGGGTGGAAGGTTTGAAAATGTGAAGTCGTGGTTTTCAACTATCAATGGTGGAGGTTTGATTAAGGTGTGCCTTACAGTAAACTCCCCTTCTCTTTACAACAAAAACCCTCACGTTCTCCAGTTTGATCTTCCCTATCTGTAACAAATGTCTAGAAGAAGGTCCAATAAATAGATACATCCCCTTATGGGGAAACGGTCGTTTTCCAATGGGAAATCCATTTCATTACATTTCTCCTATAAGGAAACAGACATTTTCCATTTCCCAATACATTCCCTGTATGGGGAAACAGTCATTTTCCATTGAGAAACCCTCACCTAATCGAATTGCATTTTGTCTAATCCGATCCATCCATTCTCTTAGTAACATTAGGGAAGTCAAACGTCCAAAGAATGATCAAAATATTCAAATCTGATGGACCACAACGGTTTAAAACAGTAGGTACAATATCATCTTTGTATTTGTCCTTTTTTCCTTAGTGTGGGACACCGATGGCTTGATCCGATGCCAAGATTACACAATTGTAGGTAATTCATTAGCCTTGAATAGTATTAACGAATTGGATCCGATTTATTATGGATGACCCATACAACATGACAGTAAAGGATCGTGATTATTATCAACAGTGAGTCGTGGTTGTCATCCACATCGGGTTCTGGTTGACAAACACGACCCACTATGGACGACAACCACGATCCACTCAAAATTTACGTTGTAATGACGAAGAATGGGTCGTGGTTGTCATCCACACTGAATCGTGGTTGGGAACCACCACCCATTGTGTATGACAACCATGATCAGGATGTCAGGTCATGGTTTACGTGCACATTGAATCATGGTTTTCATAGACATTGGATCGTGGTTGTTAACCATGATCCAAGAGACATTTTCATTTGAAACATTTTATAAAACTTATCAGAAGGCGGCCACCATAGGAATATTTGAGAGGCAGGACCATGCATCGAGGCTAGTACTAAGGGTCATGGTTATGGAGAACAATTAGTCTTGGTTATCATGGACAATGGATCGTCGTTCACATGAATAATGGATCGTGGTTGTCATCCACGTTGGGTCATGGTTATGAGGAGCAGTGGATCGTTGTTGTAAAATGACAACCACAATCCATATGCTGTGACAACCACGACCCATGTAAAATGACAACCACGACCCATGACATCTGACAATCATGACCCTTCTAACATGAAAACCATGACCCATAACCACTGGAACCCACAAACCATATTCCGTGATAGCCACGAACCATATTCTGTGACAACCACGACCCATGTTCAATGAACCGTGTTCAAGGCCCAACTCTTTGGACCACAACTTTGTATCATGATTGTTATATTATATGGGTTGTGGTTTTAATGTGCGATGGGTCCTAGTTGTTAGTTATTATGGATCGTGGTTATCATGGTATGTGGATCGTTGTAGTCATGTTATATGGATCATGGTATTCAAATTTTACGGACCAATATGCCCTTAACACGTAAAAAAAGGTAATGATGAAAAGGTAAGGTCGGTGCAGGATTTCTTGTGTTGTGCTAGTATGTCTTATATGGCTGTGGTTATCTGTCGGTTGTGGCACAAATGTGATATAAATTTTCAATCTACACTGATTATTAGTTGTTTGAGTATGTCTTAATCTTTATCCAAAAATATGAACGTTACTTACAGACGAAGTTGACCGCACCAAAATAAATAGTTATAAAGTGTTGAGAACTACATGGGCCATACACCCTTCTAATAAACATTATTTTTATGTTATGCCTTTATATACGTACATTACATATGATGATCAGGTTAGATGACATTTACAGATCACTCTGGACCTCACAAATCTTAGTTTGTATTGAATTAATATGTCGCATGTACGTACATTAAAAATGGTGAGAAAAGGCAAAAAAGTTCACGTACGATTCCCAGCGCATAATACCAATCGTCGATCATCTTATTCTAGTCTATGGGCCCATCATAAATCGGATCTAATCCATTAGAATTGTTTAGGGCTGATGGATTCCTTAGAAATATTTAATACTGACACCGTATCGAGCCATCAGTGGCCCACACTGAGTAAAAAGAACAAATTATTTGCTTTTACGGAACTTATTAGTTTGAACTATTGTGGTCCACCAGATTTGAATATTTTGATGATTCTTTGGGCAATTATGTCCCTTGATTTTATAAATAGAATGTATGGAGCGGATCAGACAAAATGTAAATCGATGTGACTTAGAAACATCTGAAGTTGGAATATATATATATATATATATATATATATATATATATATATATATATATATATATATATATATATATATATATATAATGTAAAGCAACTGCTTGTCCCCATACGGAACATCGAACTTATTTGGAGCTTCTTTTCTGGACACCCTTCCCTTTAATTTTTTCTGGTTTTGAATCTTCTTCACTGGGCCCCTCCATCGCACTCAACGAGTACATCTACAAGTTCAGTCCAGCAATCCATATAAATGGCAAATCAAGATTGTGTTTTGCCAAACTCTATTCTTAGTGTTTAAAGATGGGTCATGGTTTGTATGAAAGTATGATCGAGGTTTACATTCACAATAGTCCATTGTTATTATGCACAAAGGAATGCGGTTAACACATACAATGGATCGTGGTTATCAAAAAATGGTTGTGGTTGACAGGCACAGTGGATTGTATTTGATGGCTTATTAATAGGGGTCGTGGTTAACAATAAATCGGGTCATGGTTTACACTAACAATGGGTTGTGATTGATAGGCACAATGTTTCACACGTTCAATGGATCATGGTTGTCAACCACGACCCAGTGTGGATCGCGGTTCACATGTACAATGGGTCTTGATCGTGATCGTGGTTGATATGCCCAGTGGATAGTGGTTGATAGGCACAGTGGATCGTAGATCACATGTTATGTGGGTCGTGGCTGTTAACCACGACCCAACATAGATGAAAACAATGATCTATATAACATGACAACCACGATCATGGTTGTAATTGTGGTTGATATGCCTAGTGGATCATGGTTGACAGGCACAGTGGATCGTGGAGCACATGTTATGTGGGTCATGACTGTCAACCACGACTCAACGGTGATATCAAATATGATACGTATAACATGACAACCACGATCGTGGATGCGATCGTGGTTGGTATGCCCAATGGATCGTAGTTGATAGGCACAGTGGATCGTGGATCATATGTTATGTGGTTGTGACTGTCAACCACGACCCAATATAGATAACAACAACGAACTGTATAGCATGACAACCACGATCCTTTATAACTCATGATAACCACGACCCTTCGTGGATTACAACCACGATCTACTATGTACTACAATTATGACCCATGCTAAATTTCGAGTCCAAAATTTGGAAGTCCATCTTATTATTTATTAACAATCCATGGCCATATTGGAATGCAGGTCGAAACAAGCCAATGATGTAATGCCCCGTGTTTTCAAGACTCGAGTATATGACTCGTTTCCCAAAAACTCGAGTGTTAACCTATAGAGAGCCAAATTTCAGATATATATATATATATATATATATATATATATATATATATATATATATATATTTCAGAGTTAACAGTTTAGCATAGGATGGATAAATCAACATAAAGGAAAATATGCATTACATTCATAATATACGAGAGGTTGCCCATAATGACTTATACAAACCAATGTCTCGATACTAACAAAAACAAGATTTACATAATTAATACATGAGAAATATTAAAATACATTCAAATGTAAGCCGCAAGATCACGCAACTTCTCTTCACAGGTACAACCATGCATCCTTGACAATTATACCCGGCTCCTCATCAGTTTGAACATGAATATCACTTAAGCCACCTGTGCTACCTGTATGTTTATATATTTGATAGATGAGTAGTCAACTCAGTGTGAATTCCCCTCAAGATTACACACCACCGCCTTAGACAAGTATAACATGAAAGCAACAAGGCAAATAAAACTTCACAAAATGCAGTTTGATTATATGCATGGATGCGTGAATGCATCATCGACCTGGGGATGCTCATCCAGTTGGTAGTTAGGCTCGTCACCTATGCAAAGGCTGGCCATTAGTGAAGCACATCACGTGCGTACATCACGTACCGCATAACGACTGTCCATCGTACATCACGTACGTAAATCGATAGTCGATGGTCTGTCAGCTAGCGAAACGATACCACCAATAACCCGAAGGGAACGTGCTACAACATCCAGAAATATCCACCTGTCATCGTCAATATGCCATGTATGCATGATTAGCCAAGTCATTATTAGTCCAATTAAAATCAATGGGTTTAATAAAGCTCACAGTCACTACGGGGGGCTTGTCATCCAACGTAGGTTGACGGCTCAGGCATAGTGTCCCATTTCCACCATTTCTGGTCCATGAGTCTACCGCCTTATGGTGTGGATAGAACTTATCAACATGTGTCCAATCAATTCTCAATGTATGGGAGACTAACATCGTATGTTGAATAGGAATGAAATGTTGAAGATACTAAATACAACGATCAAAATGAGTCGGTATGCATGATTCAAATGCGAATAAACAATGACGATAAAAACGTTGAATGGTTCATTCCATAGTCAAGTAGGTGGATCACCCCATAAATGGTAAATCTCATGCATTAAATTGCCACTAACATAACTTCCATATTGAGGGTCTATTTCTAGCATAATCAATTTCGTTACACCCTAAGCATGAACTCTCTTTCTTAAATAGAGGTTTCCCTTCTTAACTAGAGAGATTTCGATTCATACGTATCTTATAAATAATACAATAATATAGAGATCAACTAATAAACTATTTTAAATGACTAAGGCATGATTCAATAATCAAAGTAAAACTTAAGTATTTAGGTAAATATAATTCAAGAGTCGCTTAAAGAATCAGTTCTTACATTTGTATTGGATATGTATGATCATGGATTATCGATTCTAAAACATGTATTCAGGTAAGCTAATCAAACAACTAATTGAACTCTAAGACATCATTCATAGTTAATGTAAAAGCTATCCCTGGTCTAATTTAGAGATGGAAAGCCCAAGGGGAGAATTCATCACCTGTAGGGTCGTATTCTCGTCCTCGATCCAAGTTCCTGTGAGTACCTTGCGACCCAAAATCACACAAGTAGTTTCCTAAAGTCATATTTTGTATTAGTCAGTGTTCACATGGTTTTAGCTAACTAACATATTGAAGTTGTGTGGGAGTTTGAAAGGACCCATGAACAAGGTCATTTGGGCCTGCATTAGAGTGACCAGGCCCACCAGATTTTGTCCCAACAAGTAGCCCAGATTGGGCCTGGAATCGTCCATACATGAAAGCTCTACGAGGGGCTGCACCCTAGCCCAGCTAGACAATTTCAAAGGTGCTGGATTTGCTGGCCCACTAATACTTCACAACCGAAGTGGGCCGGTTGCGCAAATGTTGGCCCAACAACTGTAGAGCCCCAGTCGACTGGACTGGGCTTCTTGCGCTCCGTAGTGGGCCCAGTACATAGTAGCAGGACCACGACTGCCCAACAGTTAAGTTGGACTCAGTTCAGGCCTACAGTCCGAAGGTGGCCCACAACACGACTAGGTGCGGCCCATTGAGATTTATGGTGTGGCCCACAGAGCTTGCAACTTGGTGAGGCCCATCGTGATTTATGGTGTGGTCCACTGAGATATGCCTCAGGTGCGGCCCACTGTGATGTGTGGTGTGGCCCATTGAGATTTTCTTAGGTGCAGCTCATTATATGGGATATGTGGTGTGGCCCACTGAGCTTTTCTCAGATGTGGCCCACCGTAGTTTGTGGCGTGGCCCACTGAGATTTCAACTCAGTGAGGCCCAGCTGAAACCTGCGTTATACCCAAACCCAGTTGAGGCCCACGGTGTCTCCAGCTTCCAATTTCAAGGCAGGGATCTCCCCTTGCACAGCCCACCTGTAGCGTGAGAATCTCTATCCCTCAGCTAAGGATTCAACAAAGATTCGGTGGTAGGATTTGGGATTGGGTTTGGACTCGACTCAGTCCAGAACTCGTTGGAATGGTTGGGTTTGGCCTACACCTAATGAGAGGGTTCTTCATCCAAACTCAGTTGCGCCATCCCGAGACATCTTACACTATGATGGTTGGACTCCCAACTGTGTTTCAAAGGCATCCTAGGGTCACACCTGTTACCACGACTTGATGGGTCGGAGAGTTAGCTCTGCAGATGTTTCATGGCTGCTAACTCTCATCAACATAGGTTATGGGGTGAAGGTAATGGGCGAACTCACTTAGCTAACACAGAGATGCCGTATTTGAGCATTACTTGGGTCGCTCTAAGTGCCTGCTGAGTTGACTCAGCGCCTTGCACAGTCGCTGCAACGGGTTGGATGGCACCACACATGTGGATATTCCTTTCGAGTTAGAAAGATTTCATGGTCGTTGGAGCTAACCGAGACAACTAGGGGCCATACCTGATGAAAGATCCTGGTCTCAGGACATAGTGGGGTAGCGACTCACCCTGCCTGAGTGGCTAAGAATGGACCGAGTCGAGCTGACTCGGAGCTTGGTGCAACACCCTAGCTGGCTCTGTCTCACTCTCTCTTATTTCCTCTCCTTCCCTCTCCTATTTTCCCTCCTTCCTTTCTCTGGTGTGGATCCCAAGGTGTCACGCCCCAAACTCGGGGACCGGGCTCACAAAATTCCCGATCGCCGAATCCGGCGCCGACAGCCTCCGTAGAACCCCATTCTCGGCTCCCGGCGCCCATTCGCCAGGTTCCGATCCTGGGATGCTACGAGGAGGATTTCTAATATCAGTTTGAATCGTAATAAGCATAACCAAAGGCATAACCCACAAACAACAACCAAAAACTCCATCACATTTTCACTATGATCAAAAACTTTACAAGTACAATGAGCATGAAGGGAAATACAATGAGAATGGACAAAAAGCTCCAAAAGATCTGCTCTGCGCTCCTGCCTCAGCGCTGCTGCGTCCTCGCGTCACCTGCACGCAACGGTCGTGCATAAGCTTATAGAAAGCTTAGAGGGTGGTGAAAGTGTGTGCGCAAGGTAGTAATGCAGTATGGAGTATCAGAGTAATGCGGAACATGCTGGTGAATCCATGAATACTACTAGCCGTACCAAGGCTATGCAATGCAAGACATGAAAGATGTCGGCCATACCAAGGCCATGCGATGCGAAATGCAACTCAAGCATACAAATTCTCATCTAAGTCCACATATCAGTATAGCTCAAAATCTGAAATATCACCGGGGTCTAGTACACTCTAAACCAGATTGCCGCCCCATCGCGCGCAATAAGGTAAGTGGAAGAGACCTCACTACCCGCCTGCCAATATCGGGCTCGGCTCGTCGATAGCGGACCCATTCCTCGAGCTGGTCAGACTCAGCCTAGCATTGCCCCCTCCTCTCGGGCGGGTAAGGCCGTACCCCCTTCCAACCGACCACGACACAGTGGAAAGCGCAGCCTCCTGGTAATCGGCCATCGGCGCTCATGCACCCACTCGGTCTAGACGTTGGAGCAACCTCTTGGTACCATAAGGGTTTAGGGACTTTCACCCAGGGATATCTATAGCACCCCATGTAGAACAAGATTTTCGGTATCCAATCCCGCCAACCACGATACGCCTGTGGAGGCTATGGCCCTGATGTCGCTAGGGCATACACTAACCACATCACACAATGCGAATGCATGAAACACACTATTCAATCATGCAGCAATCATGCGCGTATCGTGCGCTCATGTAGGGCAACACCGCCTAACCGGGAGCCCCTAATCAACCTGCCCAAAGGCATATGCTATGATCAGTCACTTCTCATGTCAAGCATACATATGATGCGTATGATCATAAATCATGGAACTATACTACACATGTTATAAAGTAATGAACTACTCTTGCAACGCAGATGACCTAGACATGGACGGCCTACACACAACCAGTACGGGCCTATCGATGGCCCTAGGGAGAGTCATAATGCGGACATTTAACCAACACTATACGTGCGATGTGGACGTCAAACCAACATCGCTCCCAAGGCATTATCTGTCGTAAACATCATTACATAAACCATGTAGGGATCACACATTGCAATGGACCTTAGGTACATCCCATTGGGCCTTAAATACATCGAATGGGCCGTGTCACATGGGCCTTATATTCATCAAGGGGGCCACATCAATGGGCCGCACCAATGGGCCTTAAGTGCATTGCAATGGGCCGTAACCCGTGGCATTTATAGTGTATCAAATGGGCCTAACCTCATGGGTCATATGTGTATCAGATGGGCCACACCAATTGGGCCCCATACGTACATCGATTGGGTCTTAACCCATAGGCCCTAACATATCTCAATGGGCCTTAACCCATGGGCCTTTAAGTATATCAGGTGGGCCTCAATGGTTGGGCCTTAACTATATCAAGGTGGCCTAATCATATGGGCCTCTTGCGTATCAAGGTGGGCCTCAATAACGGCCACAAATGCATCAATATGGGCCTAATCACATGGGCCTCTATAAATACAAAGGTGGGCCTCACTCAGACATCAAAGTGGCCCACAGAAGGTTAGATCCGCCTCATTCTTTTAACCCAAGCCATGAAATGATATTTCAAAATGGATAAACGGATTGGGTGCCATATGTACATCATGGTGGGGTCCACATGCGGGCCCGCCATAATGTATATAAACATCCCAAAATAATAAAGATATATTATATATATAATATGTAATATGTATATATAATATAACATGCATATATATAGAAATAAATATATATATATATATATATATATATATATATATATATATATATATATATATACACACACACAGCACACGCACCATGCACACACACGCACGCACACATGCACGCACGCACACACGCACACATGCCTCACACCCACCGTCCACTGGACGGTGGGAAACACATACATTGCAGGGGGCTCCACCGTCCAGCGGACGGTGGAGCGGAACACATACATCATAGTGGGTCCCATGTGGGGCCCACCCCATTGTTTTTGTACCATCCAACCCGTTGATAGGGTCGCCCTGGCCTGGGTGAAGGGAAACCACAAATTTCAGCTCGATCAGAAACTTCGGTGGGCCCCAAAAATGGTTTTAATGGTAGACTTTCAATTCACATTGTTTCCCTTGGTGTGGGCCACCTGAGTCTTGGATGCACCTGAAATTTGGAAGGGACCCACTTCAGGTCGTGGCCCACCAAATGGACGGAGTAGATAAAATAAATACATCATGGTGGGGCCCACGGCTAAGGGCCGTGGGTGGCCCAGTCCGTCCGCCCAACCAGCGCGTAGGCGCTGCCTGCGCCCGCCTGACACGGCAGAGGCAGAAGCCTCTGCTTCTTCCTTTTCCTTTTTTTTTTTTTTTTTTTGTTTTCTTGCAGGAACAGCGTGTGGGGCTCACTTCCTGGAGATCCAGCCCGTCCATTGCATTCTTGGGCCTGGAATACATCAAAGGAGTCCAAACTTTGAATTTTTTTGGTGTATAGGTGAGGTATGGTGGGCCTTAGAAGTTTTGAACGGTAAAATACACTGTTTTCTATGGTACGGCCCGCCTGAGTATCGGATTTACGTTATTTTTCGGCTCAACGCTTAGAACCTACTTGTGGAGAGGATGGACGGCGTGGATTGAACACATACAGCAAGGTGGGGCCTACACAGGGGAGCCACCCCAAAAGCTTATAACAAGCTGTCTCTCTTTTTTTTTTTTTTTTTCATTCCCAGGCCACGTCCAGCGTCTGGACGGGCTTGGCGCCGCATGCATTTGAGGTGGGCCCCACTTGGGTGGGCCACCAAATGAAAGGATGGTGTGGGTACAACACATTTCAAGTGGCCCCACCTGTGAATGGTTTGAATACAACACCTACCTCATGGTGGGGTCCATCCAAGTGGACCACACAACCATCACATGGTCAAAAGGGAAAAAAAAAGAAATAGAGAGATAGAGAGTGAGACATAGAGAGAGATCGGTGAGTATGGAGGGACCCCGCCACTATGGGCCCCTCATTCAAAAGTACATCAAGGTGGGTCCTACATATATGGACCTTAAATCAACAAAATGAAGGAAATATGGAGCTACAAACACCCACTGCTTGATCTTCTTGCTCCCTCGGCTTGCCGGTCTCCTTGTGCTCCTCTTTGATGGTGGAGATGGGAAATGGATGGCTAAGATGAGAGGTTTTGAGATGGGGAAGGTGGACCACACTTGGAGCTTTGAAGGAGAGGGAGAGGCTCATACGTATGGGGTTTTTCTCTCTTGGGGATGAATTTGCAAATGAAGAGAGAGAGTGTTGTAAAGGGAGAGGAGTGATGGATGTGGTGTGATGGATGTGGTGTGATGGGGTGTAAGAGCCACTTTTCTTGACTTTTGTGGCTTTTGGTGTAAGAAAGATATGGTGGTGTAAGAACTTTTTGACTTTGGGGTTGCTTGGGGAAGAGTGTGAGTGATGTGTACTTGACCCTTGAGATTGATGGGTTGATGGATTGATGGATTGATGGATTGATGTGACATATCGTAGAGATTCTCTTGGATTTTGCAACGCGCGGTGTTTTTCTCGCACCGAACACTAGCCCACATCTCCTGGCCAGGGTATCGCCTCGGCGCGCGAGTCGCGGCATCGGAACCGCGGCGACGGTGCGGTCACAATGGTACAAGTCTCGGGTTGAGTCGACTCGGGTTGACAGCGTGTGAATCAGGGTCGCGCGCAACGCCGGTTAAGGGTCGAAGGTTGCCGAAATTCGACCGAAAAGATCGCGGAAACCTACGGAACGGTACGGTCTAAGATGCGGGTCTTACACAAGGCAACCTAACGGTTCTTATAGCCGAGGGAGCTCCTTGCATGATTCAACCAATGGTTGAGATAGAAACAACCCTTGTCATAGCCCTTCTTAAAAAGCCATCGTGCATGGGGTCCATCCGACCCTAGGGATGGATTCCCAATGCAATGGCCTACCAAAAAAGTAATCTTTCGTCCATGGTGGGGCCCATCTTATTATTGTGAGTCGAATGCTCCAATGGGGAAGATGAGAGGGCCGCTAATGGAAAACCTACCTCCACGGTATTTCACTAAGATCTGGTATGTTAGAATGGACCAGGTGGAGCTTCTGATCACCATGGGGCCCACATTTAGTGCCATTCACAAGCGTTTTGGATTTTCTCATGAGATGATCCATTTCTCGCAACAATCTCGTGAGACGAGATGTCTCACAATTCCAGCTTGTGTCGCCCTAGAGGGAGTGGCTGGGATCGATCCACATGGCCCAGGGAGGGGTCCGGATTGCGCCAGCACTCATTTCTTGAAAGGGAAATGTTCCCTTGCTTTTTTCTTTGTGCAGACGGCTGCCCGGCCATTTTTGGCAACAGGATAACGCATTTTTGAATGGGTGAACAAATGGTTGGGATTGCATGATCAGGGCGATCGTGGATCGACCATGTGGCACTGGGTTGGCCCACCATCCTTGGCCTTAGCCAGTCAGGTGGCTCTGATCGTCATCGATCCTGAATCGATACATTGTTACATGGGCCCGGACAGACCACTAGGGTTTCGTCATCCGGGCTCGCACGTCCGATGGACGGTTTGGATCTGCCAGATAGTGGCCGAGGTGGGCCACCATGGGAGCTAGTGACCGTCAGTTTCAAATACAAATGTAGGCGGGAGATTTTTCCATTTTTTTAAAGCGTCGGGTCAGCATTGGTCAAACCAGCGAGCGTCGTCCCGTGCATTTCGGTGCACTCGCACCCTATGTGGCATCCACCGTGATGTTTTTGACAAATCTACTCCATCCATCCAATTTTCAACGGCCCATGTAGGACCATTTGACCCTAGATGAGGGTGGATCCAAAGCTTTGGTGGGCCATACTACTTGATCGGAGAGTCTAGTTATGGATCTACATCGATCTGACGGTCAGATCATTCTAAAATTGCACATCAATGGTCAAAAGCTTTCTAGGGTCCCTTAGATAGAAATCGATTGTCTGATTAGTGATTGGATGACCTACTATGCATTTATAACATTAAATATTATGATAATATTTTAATAACCTTGTTATTATTATTATTAAATTTACTATTACCATATTTCTGCCCACAGAATATCTAAGTCTAATCCCAATGGATGGTTTTGATGATTAGACTCCTTATCGGATGACGCGAGGTCTTAGTCTAATGACCAATTTCGACTCCAACGATTGATTTTCAACTTCAACAGTTGGATTGGCGCCTAACCCGAACATCAAAGTTTTCAAGGGTCCCTGATTCACTCTAGAGGAATTTTAATGATTGTTTTCAAACTATGATGGTTCAATTATTGTCAACGACTAATTGATAGCTGAATTAAGTACTACAGGTTTGATGGATGGTGGATAACTTGATATACAAATGGGGATTAATTTCAACGATCGGATATAGACTGAAATGCACGTGAATGTTTGCTTAAGCTAGGTTGGTATTTATACCAAGTTAGGTCACCTGGTAACACTTGAGTACTGAAAAGTATGGGGTGTTACAAACTACCCCCCTTAAAGAGAATTTCGTCCCCGAAATTCATCACTTCCCGTATGAATGTAGACAAAATCTATCTTACGGTATCCGTATGCATCTGTTAGTTCTCCGCACTAAGTTTATTTGTATATACAAGCGCTCATGACTTACAACTAGAATAAGTGTCATTACAATCTACCCCCCTTAAAGAAAAATAAATAAAGTTCTCCTTTGAGATTTAATGATGTACGTCCCGGTTATTAATATTATGAGTGGTTCAATTACCCTAAGAGATTACCCTATTTCATACCTGTATTTCTAAAGAGCTTATCTAAATTTGTCACCACCCTTAAGTTTCTTCTCTAGCAAATCAATTTCTACTAAATATTTGGAACCATTCTAGTATTAACTAATGATAAGGATTTATTTAAATGTTTATCCTCATCAAATGTCCTATCACATTTAGTAAGATTACAAGTTCATTTAGGCGATCACTAATAATAATATCTTATCTTTCTCTTTATTTTCTTTTACTTCTAATGATAGTTCCCTGTTGTCCAAAGTACAATATAATTTCCTAGTTTCTGTGTTCCAGATAGCATGAATAGATGGTCGTAGTGGGTTCGAGCTCGATACATCGATCATTTGCCTGTAGAACAGAGGATTTTGATATCAATTCATAATCCTGTTAGATCTCGGTACTTTACTTGATCAAGGCATTGGAATCATCGAGATTTGCTAGGACTTAGAATTTGAGTCAAACCGCATAAATTTCACTTAAACATGGTTCCATCAGTCCGTGATCCCGATTGTTCTAGACTCCTGGGAAATGTCATGTAATCTTATATCCTCATAAATGACAAGTCTACCCGACCCATTATGCTTTCACTACACACTCTGATTATCTAAATGCACTACCTAAAAATTTCAAGACTAGAGTTCCTGCATGGGAATTTGAGTCCAAAACTTGCTAAGTTTATCTAGATTCTTAAATACAATCCCTATGTTCAATTTAAAGGTGAGAATTTGCCCAAAATTCTACGACTTCACTTCTAGCTAATTCTAAGTGATGGAATATGTGAGGAATATTGTCTTTAACTGAAAAGATGTATTATGGAGTTCAAACTACACTTCTCAATACGATTCCTTAAGTTTAGGGAGTGCCTATGTTCGGTCTAGTGTACAGTGTGGTGGGAGCGGAATTTCTTACGAAGTCTAAGTGACAATGTTGTCCCTAGCTATAAACTTTTAGGGAAGTTCATCTTCTAGATTTCTAGAAAATTTTCATCTAGAGTCAAGTATAAGGAATGTCCTTATGTAGCCTTACGTACATCATAATGGGTATTTGCATAGTTAATTTCTAAGTTCAAACAATTATGTTGTAGTTTATAAGGGGACTAAAGTTCTGAAAAATAACAGTGGAATTTAAATAAATTAAATACAGATAGCAATAGACAATCCCACAATGCTGAAATTAAAGCCAATCTCAAACGTATGAGTATTGAGAGGTTGATACAGATGTTGTTCTAAGGACAACCTTACATCATAAAAACCAAGGGTTTATGGCAGGACAACCTTACTAGAATGGTCTGTATATCAAAAACTCAAACTGATACAGAGGAATAAAGAAATAAATAGCAAAGGAAATCTAAGCTATTACAACATTCCCACACAAACATAAAAGAAATTACAACATTCTCCACAAATGCATAAAGGAAAATTTCAACATCCACAAAATAAAATAAACATTCAATCCACAAGACCATAAATTATAGTGGTTCGCTTGTGTGTACACCAACTGTTAAACAATAGACACACAACTACTCCACTCCTAATATCTTCACACAGTGGATATTAGCATTCACTATGAAAATAGGTTTTTCAAGGTTCACCTAAAACCCTCACAATTGTGTCTTTCAAGTGGGCTTACACAATTCAAAAATCCCACACTCTGAGTTTTCTGGATCACCTCAGACAATCCAAAATAGAGAGATTTTTCTAGCACAATCTCAATGAAACCAAAAACATAAATTCACAATAATGAAAAATACCTGGATATTCTCCTTTAGATGCAGCCCGAAAGAACCAAGTCAAAGTAGAAGTTCAACATAGAAGTTCAATGGCACACTCACTTCTAAATTGATTTTAAATTAAATCACCTTGGGCTAGGTTGATTTGATTTTGATTCCAAGAAATGGGAATATAACAATCCCTCTTTCAAATAAAATTGGAATGCAAAAATTTAAAATCAAATGCAAAGAAAGCTAATAAAAGAGAATATTAAATGAGCATAATATAGCTTAAAAAGATCACTAACTTATCTCTCAGAGTGGCATATTGATTTAGCTTGAATTGAATATAAAACTCTAAAATTCGTGCTCTATTTATAATTGAAGAAATCGCGTCTTTAACTGGTCCTGAGGTCTCCAGACTGGTCGTAAGACAAACAAATTTTTGAAATTTGGGCGCGATAAGATAAAGTCGTTCCATGATTGGTTGTAGGCCCTACACGACCGGTCGAGGGACCTCCACGAATGGTCATGACCGGTCCATGACTGGTTGTGTTGAACCTGATTTAGTTGTTGGACTTTGAGTCGAGGCTGCAAGACTGGTCGATCACAAGTTGAGCACTGTTCATACGACCGGTCGAGCAGTCTCTAGGACTGGTCATGGCTTAACAAAAAATTTCAAAAATCTGTAACAAACTTAGGACTGGTCGAGGAATTTCTTGGACTGATCGAGCCAGTGCTAAGACTAGTCGAACATAGCCTAGGACTAGTCGAGAAATAGTCTATTCACTTATAAAATGACATAATTGAATTTTGTATTCAAAATGACCTACCCTAAGGTCAATTTGGGGTCATTCATACCATGTTAGTGATTTATAAACATTGAATCTTCTTTTTCTTCAGTTGATAGTCGTTCTTCGAAGTTCACGAAGCTTGAGATCTTGTCATATGATGAAGCTTGAACTTGAGACTTCTGAAACTTGAAATTAACTAACATTGAAGCTTGAACTTAATATTCAAAGTCTAAGAATGTTGCCTTGACTTGTACGATGCTTTGAAGCTCTTGAACCTTGAAGCTTGAAAGCTTGAATTCATAGTTGATGTTGTATGTTGTACGTGAACATGAACAAGTACACTTACCTATGAAGTTCTTGAACTAAAGACTAAAGACTATTTGTAAGTGCTATAGTTGATAGCATCACTATATGGTCAAATTTGTGTTACCAAAGACACTGTATGTATCTTGTTATGAAGCTTGCATATATGAAGAACAAAGCTCTATACATGATATGTTAAATCAAGACAAAAGTCTCACAAGATCAGCTTCGATAGTAAAAAAATGTTCACAAGGCAAGACTCGAGGATGTGAGAATGTTCGACTTAGTTCAAGACAAGTATAATCCAAGATCTCAAGAAGAAGAAGCTTCCAAGTTCAAGCTATATCAAGATCTCAAGCTTCATTATGCTCAAGGTTCTTCTGCTAAGTTTCAATGTCCTTACTTAACTACTGAGGTATGACTGACCTTAGGTTGACCTTTAGAGTAGGCCATTTTGGATACATAATCCATATGTTTTATATAAGAGAGTTTGGTCTGTTTTAAGACTAGTCTTGGACTTTGTTTGACTAGTCCTAGCTCTGCTTCGACCTGTCCTAGAATTGCCTGGACCAATCGTAAGTTTGTTGCAAAAATTTAGAATTTTTTGTTAAACTTCGACCAGTCCCGAAGTCTATCCGACTAGTCGTATGAACAGTGTTGACTGCTTCTTCGACCAGTCGTAGACCTTCGACTCAAACTACAGTGATAAAATTGGACTTGCTTTGACTAGTCATGAGCAACCTTCGACCAGTCGAATGTGTCCTTTGACCAGTCGTATACTACTTACAACCAGTTGTAAAACTGCCTTATCTTATTGCGTTCAAATTTTCAAATATTTATTGGTCCTATAACCAGTCGTAGCGACTTAAGACTAGTCGAAGATGCGATTTGCTCACCTATAAATAGAGCATGAATCTCAGAATTAAATATGAAATTCATGCTAATTTAATCCGGCCTTCTGAGAGATAAGTCTACGCTCTATTTAAGCTAAGTGTGCATATTTAGTATTTTCTTTCTTTAGCTTTTTAAATTGATTTTGTTTCTTGTATTCCAATCTGATCTGAAAAGAGAAAGTGTTGTTTTCCTTTTTCTGGAATCAAAATCAATTAAAGCTAGCCCATTTGTTTTAATTTAAAATCTATTAGACCTTAAAACCATTATATAGTCAGTATTGGATATTGAACTTTGACGTTCAAATCTCTACTCTGACTTGGTTCGTCCGGGTTGCTACAACAAAGAAAAAAATCAGGTATTTTACATTTTGTGTAATTTACTGTATTTGGTTTTGTTTAAGATTCGCCAGAAAAATCTCATTGTATTGGTTATCAGAGGAGAGCTAGAAAACTCAGAAAGTGTGGGCTTTTGGATTGTGTAAGCCCAAGTTAAAAAGACACAATTGTGAAGGTTTTGGTGAACCTGTAAAACCTGTTTGATAGTGAACGCTAATATCCCCTGTGTGAGGATATTAAGAGTGGAGTAGCAAGCGTGTGGCTGTTGTTTAACAGTTGGTGAACACATAGGGGAACCACTACATCGGTGTGTTTTGTGATTTGAATGTTCTTTTAATTTCTATATCTTTAATCATTCAGATTTGTGGAATGTATATGTGGATATGAATATTGTAATATTTTCATTTCAAGCAAAGTGGGGAATGTTGGAATAGTTTAGAATTTATTTCTTGATATTTCCTTTATTTCCTTTCTATTTGAGTTTTGATATTCAATTTATTCTAATAAGGTTGTCCTGCCATAAACCCTTGGTTTTTATGGTGCAAAGGTTGTCCTTAGAACAACATTAGCATTAAGCTCTTTATTTTTAGGTAGCTTTACATTCCTGTATTGTGGTTTGTTTTATTTTATTGGCTATCCTGTTTCTTATTTTCCACTGTTATATTTTAATTTGGCACAGTCCTATTCACCCCCTCCCCCCCCCCCCCCCCTCCCCCCCTTTTAGGACATATAGCTTGGCCTTTTCAATTGGTATCAGAGCCTAATAGCTTGTTTTAATTGCTTTATTTTTTGGATTCATTTCCTAAGCTAATGATTTAAGCTATATATAAGATGTCAAATTTTGATAGCATTTCAGTCACTAGGCCTCCACCCTTTGATGGCTCAAACTATGCCTACTGGAAAGCCAGGATGAGGATTTTCCTCAAATCAATGGATGAGAATGTGTGGCTTGCCACAGTGAATGAATGGAACCCACCTACCATTGAAGTGACTGATATCGATGGCTCAAAATCAATGAGAGTAACACCATTTTTCTCATGGACCACACTTCAGAAAAGTGAGTATAGTGCAAATGCTAAAGCACTAAATGCAATCGCTTATGCATTATCACTGGATGAATTCAAAAGAATTATATCCTGTGGTTCTACAAAACAAGCATGGGATATATTAGAAATGACACAGGAGGGTACTTCAGTTGTCAAAAAATCTAAAGTCTAACTCATCACAACCAAATTTGAAGAAACTCATATGGAGGAAAATGAAATGTTTATGGACTTCTACACTAGATTAAATGACATTGTAAACTCTATGTGGGGTCTTGGCGATAAAATCCCAGAAAGTAAAGTGTGTGCAAAGATATTACGCTCACTACCTGAACGGTTCAATTCTAAGGTAACCGCGATTCAGGAACTTCGTGATACAGACAATATGAGGGTAGAAGAGTTGGTTGGGCCTTTACAAACCTACGAGTTAACTTTTAAAGCTCCTAAAAGTAAATCAATAGCCCTTAAGTCTTCCAAATGTATCTCTCAAGAAAATTCTGAAGATGATATGACTCTTTTAGCGAAAAAGTTTTACAAGATTTTCAAAAGTAAAAAGAAGGTTGATTTTCAAAAATCAAATGATAAGAAAAGATCTAAATCTAGAACTAAATCTTGGAAATCTTTAAAAGATAGTCAATGTTACAACTGCCAAGAATATGGGCATCTAGCAAACAAGTGTCCTAAAAAGGAAAAACCTAAAAAGAAAGAAATGTTGGCTACTTGGGATGGATCTTCTGGCACTGAAGCCTCTTCTGAATCAGAAGATTCTGAAAACGAGTCGGGCAATGTAGTTAAAGCCCTTATGACTCTAGCCAAGTTCACTTTTTCAGATCATGATGATTCAACCAGTGAAGAAAATCTGAATAGTGATCATGATAATGAAGAAGATCTTCAAGATGCTTATAATGCCCTATATAAGGAAAGTTGTAAAATTGTCGTAAAACTAAAACTTCAAAAAGAAAGGCTTTCAAGACTTAGAGAAATATTTGAGTCCCTTGTTTTAGTAAAATCTCATATTTCAGATTGTTTTGAAAAATGCAAATGTGATCTAGATTTTAAAACCACCCTTATTGAAAATCTGAAATCTAAAAATGATAAACTTAAACTTGAAGTCTCTTCCCTTTTGAGTTTAAAGGATATATGGAGGTATGCCCAAGGTGATCCTAAATTAGAAAAACTTTTAACTGGATTAAGAAAATGTGGCGACCGATCCGTTTGGGATACGACAAAAATATTCCTCCTAATCAGAAGAATACTCCTCCCAAGTTTGTAAAAGGAGAATCCTCTAACTCAAAAGAGAAAAGTTCAAATCAAAAGTTTTCTTTACAATCTTTCAAAACCAGAGGTAACCATAACAATTACAAAAATCAATACCAAAACCCTTTAGCTGAAATAATAGTTAATTTGCTTAAGGAGCTCTTAAAATCTAACTCAGTGGGTCACTCGTACAAAAATTACAAATACAGGAAGACCAACTATACTCCTAAACCCAAAACAGTAATGAAATGGGTTCCTAAAGTTACTTGCTTGGTTGCCTACACTGCTTTCAAAGCTACAAGCTATTCGAAGTGGTACTTAGACAGTGGATGCTCAAGGCAGATGACTAGTGATAAAAGTTTATTCACTGCTCTCAAAGACATGACTGATGGTTCAGTCACTTTTGGTGATGGAAGTAACTGCAAGATTATGGGCCAAGGTACGATTCAACTTCATAACCTTCCTTTGTTCAAAAATGTTTTATATGTTGAAGGCCTAAAACATAACTTGCTTAGCATATCTCAAATATGCGATAATGACCATAGTGTGAGATTTTCTAATCAAAGTTGTGAGATACTAAATAGCAAGGGTTCGGTAATATTAACTGGAGGTAGAACGTTTGAAAACTGCTATATTGTAAGCGAATCCAACTCAACTAGTCAATCTTGTTACATAGTCCATATAGACGAGACTGATTTGTGGCATAAACGTCTTCGACATGTACAATACCGAAATTTATATAGGTTGAGCAAACGAGAACTTATAAGAGGTCTACCCAAACTTCAAAAATTAGATAAAATATGTGGTGAATGTCAGATTGACAAACAAATAAGGAACTCACACAAAAGGGTGAGCTCCAATGTCACATCAAGACCACTCGAGCTTCTCCATATGGATCTGATAGAACCTACTAGGACGGAGAGTCGAGGTGGCAAAAGATATATCTTGGTAATTGTAGATGATTTTACCAGATATACATGGGTAGTCTTCTTAAGGGACAAATCTGAAACCCTTGAAGAAGGAAGAAAAGTTGTCAAAAGGATTCAAACTGAAAAAGGTTCTCAAATCAGTAAGATTCGTAGTGATCATGGATCTAAATTTGAGAATAGCGGTTTTGAGAAGTTCTGTAGTGACCAAGGAAAATTACATGAATTTTCAGCCTCCAAAACTCCACAACAAAATGGTATATTTAAAAAGAAAAACAGAGTGCTTCAAGAAATGGCTAATGTCATGTTGAATAGCATGAAACTCTCTAAGAATCTTTGGGCTGAAGTGGTCAATACAGCTTGTTATATCATTAACTGGGTTTACACTTGTAAAGGGAATAATGAAACTGCTTATGAAATGTGGTTCGATAAAAAGTCTACTGTCAAATACTTTCGAGTTTTTGGTAGCAAGTGCTATGTTTTACGAGATCATGAGAATCTGGGAAAGTTTGATACGAAGAGTGATGAATGGATCTTTTTAGGATATTCTTTAAACAGTCGAGCTTATAGAGTTCTGAACAAAAGGACCGGTGTGATTCAAGAGTCTATTAATGTGGTCATTGATGATCGCTTAAATACACCAATCTCAAGTCCAGATAATGATGAAGTTCTTGTAATTGATAAACCTGATACTTTATCTAATCAGACTATTTCTGAATTAAGAACTGTTAAAGATCATCCAACTACACAGATTCTTGGAAACCCTCTCACTGGTGTTCGTACTCGTAAACAACTTGAGGATATATGTAATTTTGTATGTTTTACGTCCCAGATAGAACCATCTAACATATAAGAAGCCCTTGCTGATGAAAACTGGATAGTTGCTATGCAAGAAGAACTTAATCAATTTGTTCGAAATGATGTCTGGTATCTTGTTCCTAGACCTAAACATAAACATGTTATCGAAGCAAAGTGGATTTTTAAAATTAAGTCTAACGAGCTTGGGAATATTATTCGAAACAAGGTAAGATTAGTTGTACAAGGATATACTTAAATTGAAGGTATCGATTTCGATGAAACCTTTGCCCCAGTTGCTCGTCTTGAATCAATCAGACTTTTTATATTCATTGCATGCTTTAAAAAGTTTAAATTTTTTTCAAATGGATGTTAAGAGTGCCTTTTTAAATGGCGATTAACATGAAGAAGTATATGTTGAACAACCTACAAGGTTTGAAGACCCTAAGTTTACTGATCATGTATACCGTCTCAGAAAAGCTCTCTATGGTCTAAAACAAGCTCCTAGAGCATGGTACGAAAAATTGACTAAGTTTTTACTCGGTCATAACTTTCAAATGGGAAGTGTTGATAAAACATTGTTTGTTAAGAAGCATAACGAAGATATCTTAATGGTTCAGATCTACGTTGATGATATTATTTATGGATCTACCTGTACTGACATGACTATGAGTTTGCAGATTTGATGAAATCTCAGTTTGAAATGAGCATGGTTGGGGAATTGAATTATTTCCTTGGGTTATAAGTTAAACAATGACCTGATGGAATTTTCATCTCTCAATCTAAATATGCTATGAATTTGATTAAAAGATTTGGATTTGAGAATGGTAGGAATTTTGATACTCCTATGAGTACAACCTTGAAACTCTCAAAAGATTCTACAGGTAAAAATGTGGATCCGAAATTATATCGGAGTATGATTGGTAGTTTATTATATTTAACTGCTAGTAGACCTGATATTGCTTTAAGTATTGGTATTGTGCTAGATATCAGTCTGATCCTAAAGAATCTCATTTAATTGCTGTTAAACGAATTATGCGATATGTCGCAAGTACTATTAATCTTGGTCTTTGGTATCTTCATGACACTAGTGTTTAATTAGCTGGGTACTCGGATGCTGACTGGGCTGGTAATCTTAATAATAGAAAATCTACTAGTGGTGGTTGCTTTTATATTGGAAACTGTTTAGTTTCTTGGCTTAGCAAGAAACAAAGTTCTTTAACACTTTCAACTACTGAAGCTGAATATATCATAGCTGGTAATGCGTGTACATAGCTTGTTTGGATGAATCGTATGCTAAGTGATTATGGAATTAAACAGGATTCTATGTTATTATATTGTGATAATACCAGTGCCATAAATATTTCAAAAAATCCAATTCAGCATTCTCGTACTAAGCACATTGACATTAGATTTCATTATATTTGTGAATTAGTAGAAGAAAAAGTTATATCTTTGGATTATATCCCTACTGAGAATCAACGTGCTGATATTTTCACTAAACCGCTCGACAAAAGTAGGTTTAACAAAATGAAATTTGATCTTGGCATGTGCATTCTAAAATGATTACTTATGCCTATTTGTATAATATTGTATATATTTGCTAGGTTAAATTTCAATTTTTTTTTGTGAAATATGCATGATATCAAATTTTTGGTGATGTTTGACCAGTCGAGGATTTCCTCGACCTGTCGTGGCATGACCGGTCGAAGATAACCCACAACCAGTCGTAGATCGTGGTGATTGGCTGAAATTGGGAAAATTTTCATTTCTTCCTTATTTCAACTTTCCTCTCCGACTAACCGACGCCCGACCAGTCAAATCCACCTTCCAAATCCTTTGAGGTTAGTGTTCCATTTACTTATTTCTTGTGGATTGGTGTCAAGTTTGCTTCTATTTCTTTCTTGAGGTTGTCTATTTCGAATTTCATTGAGATTTGGGGTTTTTCTTCTCCAAAATCTGATTTGAGAAAACCCATTTCTCAATCCTTTGCAACTCTTTAGTTCCTTGAAATCCCTGTTGTAATATGGCATCTAGAGGTAGAAAAACGACATCCCGTTGTCCATCTTCTTACAAATCTACTCCTCTTACTAAGCGTCATCTTTGGGCCCCTGATGATGATCCGTCTTATGTTCGGGACATCAGATTGCGTAATGTTATTGTGGAACATCGAGTTGATGTTAATCATGTTGCCCCATTTGATATCCTTCCCATTCTTCAAACTGTAGGTTGAGATAACTTATTGCATTGGGGTGGGACAGCATACCGGTCCATTGCCCAATCCATGTTCACATGCATAAGTATTTTTTCATTGGAAAATTTAACATTTACATTAGCCACAAGGGAAGGACCATTTGACGTTGATCGTCATTTGATTTCAGCTCTTATGGAAATTCCTCTAAATGACGAGGGCATTCCTATCCATAACTTATCTGAAAAACCCTCAGTCATTGAAAAACGCATGCTCACTAGAGATTTATGCAACTTGGATGCTCAATGGACACATAAAGGGAATGCGCTCCCTTCAGAGTTTTTGTTACCCAAATATAGAATTCTTCACAAGAAATTTGTGTCTAACTTGTATCCTCGATCTGGTAATAAATCCGAATTGACGTCCTTCATGGTTCGTGTTCTTCATGTTATTGCCAGAGGTGCACATATTTGTTTACCTTCCTTGATTTGTCACCACATTATTCAATTTCGACTCCATCCAGGTCACAATGACATCCCTTTTGCTTATTTGATGACTGTGTTAGCTACACATGTTAGTCGACATGCCTGTTGAAGAAGCCCCTATCCATCATCTGATATTTAATAATTCTAACCTTAATAAGATGAAGCTAGATATGCTTCCTGGTCAAGGTGATGGTAATGTTGGTGGTGAAGCTGGACATGAGGAAGAAGCTGCTAATCTTCCTCCTGATGATATTAACATGGATGATTTTTTTGAAGAACTTGATTCTGATTCTGCAAATGACCCTGATTATGAACCATCTGACTTTGATGCACGTTTGCGTGGATTGGAAGAGAAGTTTGAAAATATGAATGTTAAGATTGATAACATGAATGTTGCCCATAATTTACAGTTCAGGTATATGCGCAAATATCTTAGGCGCTTGAACAAGGGCATGCATCAACTTGATAATTCCATCCTTGCTCCTTCATCTGACTCAGATTAGTTCATTTTATTTTACTGGATTGAAATAACTTTAAATTATCTACTCTTTCTTTGTTTGTGAGATTGTTGATACTTTTGACTTATCTCTGTTTATGGATTATATGCATTATTTATCTTTTTTGTTTCATATATCCTATCTTTTTCACTCTCTCTTTAACTTATTTGTTCATTGCTATATTTTGCTTCCTTTGTCCCATTATGACAAAAAGGGGGAGAATGGATATTTACTCAGGGGGAGTATGTGCACAGAGAATATATGTTGAATTGAATTGATTTACAGTACGTGCCGGTTGATATGAACTGGTGCATGATTCGTTAACTAAATATTCAGATATTTTGTTTTATGAAATCTATCTTATAAGTGTGTTTTGTCATTAATTTGACAAAGGGGGAGATTGTAAGTGTTATAGTTGATAGCATCACTATATTGTCAAATTTGTGGTGCTAAAGACACTGTATGTATCATGTTATGAAGCTTGCATATATGAAGAACAAAGCTCTATACATGATATGTCAAGTCAAGACAAAAGTCTCACAAGATCAGCTTCGATAGTCAAGAAATGTTCACAAGTCAGGACTCGAGGATGTGAGAATGTTCGACTTAGTTCAAGACAAGTATAATTCAAGATCTCAAGAAGAAGCTTTCAAGTTCAAGTTATATCAACATCTCAAGCTTCATTATGCTCAAGGTCATTCTGCTAAGTTTCAATGTCCTTACTTCACTACTGAGGTATGATTGACCTTAGGTTGACCTTTAGAGTAGGCCATTTGGGATACATAATCCATATGTTTTATATAAGGGAGTTTGGTCTGTTCTAAGACTAGTCCTGGACTTTATTCGACTAGTCCTAACTCTGCTTCCACTGTCCTAGAATTGCCTGGACCAATCGTAAGTTTGTTGTAAAAATTCAGAATTTTTTGTTAAGCTTCGACCAGTCCTGAAGTCTGTTCGACTAGTCATATGAACAGTGTCGACTGCTTTTTCGACCAGTCGTAGACCTTTGACTCAAATTACAGCGATGAAATTGGACTTGCTTTGACTAGTCGTGAGCAACCTTTGACCAGTTGTAGACTACCTACGACCAGTCGTAAAACTGTATTATCTTATCACGCTCTAATTTTCAAATATTTGTTGGTCCTACAACCAGTCGTAGCGACTTAAGACCAGTTAAAGACGTGATTTGCTCACCTATAAATAGAGCACGAATCTCAAAATTAAATATGAAATTCATGCTAATTTAATCCGGCCTTCTGAGAGATAAGTCTGCGCTCTATTTAAGCTAAGTGTGCATATTTAATATTTTCTTTCTTTAGCATTTTAAATTGATTTTGTTTCTTGTATTCCAATCTGATCTGAAAAGAGGAAGTGTTGTTTTCCTTTTTTTGTAATCAAAATCAATTAAAGCTAGCCCATTTGTTTTAATTTAAAATCTATTAGACCTTAGAACCATTATATAGTGAGTATTGGACATTGAACTTTGACATTCAAATCTCTACTCTAACTTGATTCTTCCGGGCTGCTACAACAAAGAAGAAAATCAAGTATTTTACATTTTGTGTAATTTACTGTATTTGGTTTTGTTTGAGATTCGCCACAAAAATCTCATTGTATTGGTTATCAGAGGAGAGCCAGAAAACTTAGAAAGTATGGGTTTTTAGATTGTGTTAGCCCAAGTTAAAAAGACACAATTGTGAAGGTTTTGGGTGAACCTGTAAAACCTGTTTGATAGTGAACGCTAATATCCCCTATTTGAGGATATTAGGAGTGGAGTAGCAAGCTGTGTGGCTGTTGTTTAATAGTTGTTGAACACATAGGCAAACCACTATATATCTGTGTGTTTTCTGATTTGAATGTTCTTTTAATTTCTATATCTTTAATCATTCAGATTTGTGGAATGTATATGTGGATGTGAATATTGTAATATTTTCATTTCAAGCAAAGTGGGGAATGTTGTAATAGTTTAGAATTTATTTCTTGCTATTTCCTAATTTATTTCATTTCTGTTTGGGTTTTGATATTCAATTTATTCTAGTAAGGTTGTCCTGCCATAAACCCTTGGTTTTTATGGTGCAAAGGTTGTCCTTAGAACAACATTAGTATCAAGCTCTTTATTTTTAGGTAGCTTTACATTCCTATATTGTGGTTTGTTTTATTTTATTGGTTATCCTATTTCTTATTTTCCGTTGTTATATTTTAATTTGGCACAGTCCTATCCCCCCCCCCCCCCCCCTTTATGACATATAGCTTGGCCTTTTCACTATTGTCCTTGAGAGATGCACATTCTTCATTACGTAGAGGAGCTGGATAAGATACAAATTCCAAGAGAAGGCCGAGCTATTAAGTCCAAGAGGGGGGGGGGGGGGTGAATAGGACTATGCCAAATTTAAAAATAATAGCGAAATTTAAATAAATTAAATACATATAGCAATAGACAATCCCACAATGCTATAATTAAAGCCAACCTCAAATGTACGAGTATTGAGAGGTTGATACAGATGTTGTTCTAAGGACAACCTTACACTGTAAAAACCATGGCTTTATGGTAGGACAACCTTACTAAAATGATCTGTGTATCAAAAACTCAAACTGATACAGAGGAATAAAAAAATAAATAGCAAAGGAAGGAAATCTAAGCTATTACAACATTCCCACACAAACATAAAAGAAATTACAACATTCTCCACAAGTGCGTAAAGGAAAATTTTAACATCCACAAAATAAAGTAAGTATTCAATCCACAAGACCAGAAATTATAGTGGTTCGCTTGTGTGTACACCAACTGTTAAACAACAGCCACACAACTACTCCACTCCTAATATCCTCACACAGTGGATATTAGCATTCACTTTGAAAATAGGTATTTAAAGGTTCACCTAAAACCTTCACAATTGTCTTTTAAGTGGGCTTACACAATTCAAAAACCCCACACTCTCAATGAAACCAAAAATAGAAATTTACAATAATGTAAAATACCTCTTTAGATGCTGCCCGGAAGAACCAAATCGAAGTAGAAGTTCAATGTACACACTCACTTGTGAAATGGGTCTAGGTTCTAAATTGATTTTAAATTATATCACCTTGGGCTAGCTTGATTTGATTTTGATTCCAAGAAATTGGAATATAACAATCCCTCTTTCAAATAAAATTGGAATGCGGAAATTCCAAATCAAATGCAAAGAAAGCTAATAAAAGAGAATATTAAATGAGCACAATATAGCTTAAAAAGATCACTAACTTATCTCTCAGAGTGACGTATTGATTTAGCTTGAATTGAATATGAAACTCTGAAATTCGTGCTCTATTTATAAGTGAAGAAATTGCATCTTCAAATGGTCCTGAGGTCTCCACGAGTGATCGTAGGTCCAACAGATTTTTAAAATTTTAGCGCGATAAGATAAAGCCGCTCCACGACTGGTTATAGGCCCTACACGATCGGTCGAGGGACCTCCACAACTGGTTGTGACCTGTCCACGACTGGTCGTGTAGAACCTGATTTAGTTGTTGGACTTTGAGTCTGGGCTGTAGGACTGGTCGAGCACGAGTCGAGCACTGTTCATACGACCGGTCGAGAAGCCTCAAGGACTGGTCGAGGCTTTTAAAAAAATTTCAAAAATCTGTAATAAACTTAGGACTGGTCGACGAATTTCTTGGACTGGTCGAGCCAGTGCTAAGACTAGTCGAACATAGCCTAGGACTAGTTGAGAAATAGTCTATTCACTTATAAAATGACCTAATTGAATTATGTATTCAAAATGACCTACCCTAAGGTCAATCTAAGGTCATTTATACCTTGTTAGTGATGTATGAACATTGAATCTTCTTTTTCTTTAGTTGATAGTTGTTCTTTGAAGTTTACGAAGCTTGAGATCTTGTCATATGATGAAGCTTGAACTTGAGACTTCTGAAGCTTGAAATTGACTAACATTGAAGCTTGAACTTGAGATTCAAAGTCTAGGAACGTTGTCTTGACTTATACAAAGCTTTGAAACTCTTAAACCTTGAAGCTTGAAAGCTTGAATTCACACTTGATATTGTACTTGAACATAAACAAGTAAACTTGCCTTTGAAGTTCTTGAACTAAAGACTAAAGACTATTGTCCTTAAGAGATGCACACTCTTCATTATGTAGAGGAGCTGGATAAGACACAGATTCCAAGAGGTTTTTGCACTACAAAATTTGATAATATAGGTGCTAAAAACCATAGCAATTTGTGACAAAACACATTTCATAATAACATAAACATTATATGCACAAAGAATCATGCACCAGTTATCAATATAGCATAATAACATAAGCATTATATGCATAAAGAATCATGCACCAGTTATCAATATAAACCAGTTAAGAATCAATTCGCATCAAATACTCCAACAATACTCCCCCTTACTTACTCCTCCCCCTTACACAAAGAAGACTACATATCCACAATTCACATGTCATATCCATATATCAACATATCAAGCATGACGAAATTCTCCCCCTTTTTGTCACAATATGACAAAGGAAGAAACCAATACATGGACCAGGACGTAGAAAAACAAGGAAGAATAAGAATAGTAATGAGGAATAATTGATCAAGATAGTCAGGATATTAAATTCATAAACAAGTAATGTTCAAGCATAATTAACCAACATCAACAAAGTTCAACCAAAGTTAATCTCACAAACCGAAAGAAAGCGAAATATTATAAGAGTTATTACAAACCACATGAGAAAATACTAATCAGATCCTGACGAGGGAGCAGGAATAGACAGATTAATTTGATGTAAACCCTTATTAATGCGCTTCATATATTTATGCATATACGCAAATTGAGAATACTGGGTTACACGAATTTGAGCCACCTGTTCCTCAAGAGTATGCAACCTCTCAACAAAATTAGAAGGCTGATAGTCAGGATCATCAGTAGAGTCGGATTCGATCTCATCAAATATATCATCTATGTTAATGTCATCTGGTGGCAAATCACCTTCTTCTTCATCCACAACATCAGATCCACCAACACCCACATTGACTTGGCTTGCGGCCAACCTCAGATTCATTTTGTTTATATTGGAGTTATTGAAGATAAGGTGTTGAATGAGAGCTTCCCCAATAGGCATAGGCACTAAGATATGGGAGGCCAACATAGTCATGAGATATACGAAAGGTATATCACTATGTCCTGGATGTTGTCGGAATTGAATGATACAATGACAGATTAAAGAAGGAAGGCATACCCTGGTTCCAGAAATAATAGAATGAAGAATCTGAACCATGAAAGTGGTGAGTTCGGTTTTGTTACTAGAACGGGGATAAACATTTGAAATAAAAATCCTGTAAAGGACTCTGTATCTGGGTGATAAGTACTTTGAAGCAAGCGCATTTTCAAAAGGATTCCATTGCACATATATATTGCACAATACTCTAGTAAGCATTCGTTTTTCTAATTCAGATGGTTTATCCACTAGAGTGCTAATGGGAATACCTTCATCATTGACAGGTATGTTCATTAGACCAGAAATTAGATGTCGGTCTACTTTAACTGGACCTTCTCTAGTGTCAATAATAAATGTCAGATTTTCTATTGACAAAAAAAAAAAAAAAAATACATGCATACATAGGTTGTGCAATGGACGGGTATGCCAGCCCACCCCAATGTAGAATGTTATCCCAACCTATAGATTGGAAGAGAGGAAGGATTTCAAAAGGAGCAAAATGTTCAACATGAATAGGTTATTCAACTATCACATTGCGCAACCTAATATCCCGCACATAAGAGGGATCATCTTCAGGTGACCGAAGGTGGTGTCATGTGATAGGTGTCGATCTAGATGTTGAAGGACCATGGGAAGTTTTTCTTTCTAGCTCTACCTTCCATTTGTATTTAAGAAATCAAGAAACCAAGTAGATGCAAAGGAAGTAGAATGGGTTTTCACAAGATCATATTTTGGAGAAGAAAATCCAAAAAACCACTTCAAATCAAGAAATAAATCATACCAATGATGAAAAAGGAGTGATAAGAACTTCAATCTACAAGGAATATGAAAATAATGCACTAACCTTGAAAAACTAGAAGATGGGTTCGACCGGTCGACCTAAGACTCATTGGAGAAGAAACCCACTTTGAAAAAAAAAATTCCCTCAAATAAAGAACCAACCCACGCTACACGACTAGTTGAGTATATGCTCGATTGGTCGTGCCACGACTGGTCAAGTATGTACTCGACTGGTCGTGTACAACAAAAAATATGTAATTTTTTTGAAATTTAAAATAGATAAAATAGCAAATATATATACAATAAGATATAAATATGCATGAATAATCAATTGAAATTGCACATACCACTATCAAATTTCAATTTAGAAAACCTGCTTTTGTCGAGCGGTTTAGTGAAAATATTAGCAAGTTGACTCTCGGTCGGAATGTATTCCAAAGAAATTATTTTTTCTTCCACTAATTCACGGATGTAATGATATTTAATGTCAATATGCTTAGTTCGTGAATGCTGGATTGGATTTTTAGATATATTAATTGCACTAGAATTATCCCAATATAAAACCATAGAGTCTTGTGTAATTCCGTAATCGCTTAACATTCTTTTCATCCATACCAGCTGAGTACATGCATTACATGTTGCAATGTATTCAGCCTCAGTAGTTGAAAGCAATACAAAACTTTGTTTCTTACTTTGCCAAGAAATTAAACAGTTCCCAACATAGAAACAACCATCACTGGTTGATTTCCTATCATCAACGTTACCAGCCCAATCAGCATCAGTGTAACCAGCTAATTGAATACTAGTATCATGAGGATACCAAAGACCCAGATTAGCTGAACTTGCCACATATCGCATAATCCACTTAACAACAGTTAAATGTGACTCTTTAGGGTCAGATTGATATCTAGTGCAAATCCCTACGCTAAATGCAATATCAGGTCGACTCGCAGTTAAATACAGCAAACTACCTATCATACTGTTATACAATTTAGGATCTACACTCTTAGCTGCAGAGTCCTTTGAGAGTTTTAAGGTAGTACTCATAGGAGTATCAAAAATTTTCCCATTCTCGAATCTGAACTTTTTGACTAAATTTAGAGCATATGTGGTTTGAGAAATAAAGAAACCATAAGGTTGTTGTTTAACATGCAACCCAAGAAAATAATTCAATTCTCCAACCATGCTCATTTCGAACTTATATTTCATAAGATCTACAAACTCAATAGTTATGTTAGCATAGGTAGATCCATGAATTATATCATCAACATAAATTTGCACTATTAAAATGTGATCTTTACGTTTCTTTACAAACAATGTCTTATCAACACTTCCCATTATAAAGTTTTGACTTAGTAGGAACTTAGTCAACTTTTCGTACCATACCATGGGAGCTTGTTTCAAACCGTAGAGAGCCTTTTTTAGGCGATAGACATGATCAATATTCTTAGGGTCTTTAAAACCCGTTGGTTGTTCAACATACACTTCTTCATGCAAATCGTCGTTTAAGAAAGCACTCTTTACATCCATTTAATAAATTTTGAACTTTCTAAAACATGCAATGGATATAACAGTTTGATTGATTCAAGACGATCTACTGGGGCAAAGGTTTCATCATAATCGATGCCTTCAATTTGAGTGTACCCCTATACAACCAGCCTAGCCTTGATTCTAATAATATTACCAAGTTCATCAGACTTATTTTTGAAAATCCATTTAGTTTTGATTATATGTTTATCTTTAGGTCTAGGAACTAAGTATTAAACATCATTTCTAACAAATTGATTAAGCTCTTCTTGCATTACAACTATCCAGTTTTCATCAGTAAGAGCTTCTTTGACGTTAATCTGAGATGTAAAACACACGTAATTACACATATCTTCTAGTTGTCTACGAGTGCGCACACCAGTGAGAGGGTTTTTAAGAATCTGATTAGTTGGATGATCTTTAACAGTCCTCATTTCAATGTTCTGTTGACTTGATGAAGTATCTGGTTTATCAATTAGAAGGATTTCATCATTTTCTGAACTTGAGACAGGTGTATTCAGGTGATCGTCAATAACCACATTAATGGACTCTTGAATTACACCGGTTCTTTTTATTAAGAACCCGATATGCTCGACTATTCAGAGCATACCCTAAAAATACCCCTTCATCACTTTCGGTGTCAAACTTACCCAGATTTTCACGGTCACGTAAAATGTAGCACTTGCTACCAAAAACTTGAAAGTATTTGACTGTGGGCTTCTTATCAAACCACATTTCATAAGCCATTTTACTATTTGATTTTCTAGTGTAAACACGGTTAATTATATAACACGCAGTATTTACGGCTTCGACCCAAAGATTTTTAGGGAGCTTCATACTATTTAACATTGCATTTGCCATTTCATGAAGCACTCTATTTTTCTTTCTACTATACCATTTTGTTGAGGTGTTTTGGGCGTAGAGAATTCATGTAATATTCCCTAATCACTGCAAAACTTCTCAAAACTGCTATTCTCAAATTCTGATCCATGATCGCTACGGATCTTACAGACTTGAAACTCTTTTTCCGTTTGAATATGTCTAAGTATCCTTTTTACTTCACCGAGAGTTTCTGATTTGTCTTTTAAGAAGACTACCCAAGTATATCTGGTAAATTTATCTACAATTACCAGTATGTACTTCTTACCACCTCGACTTTCCATTCTAATTGGTTCAATAAGATCCATATGGAGGAGTTCGAGTAGTTTAAATGTGGCAATGGAGTCCACCTTTTTGTGAGAACTCCTTGTTTGCTTGCCAATTTGGCATTCGCCACATATTTTATCAATTTTTGTATTTTTGGTAAACCTCTTACTCTCTTTTGCTCAATCTATATAAGTTGCGGTAGTGTACATGTCTAAGGCATTTATGCCATAACTCGGTCTCATCGGTATGGATCATGTAACACGATAGATTAGATGAGCTAGAATCACTCACAATGTAGCAGTTTTCAGAAGTTCTACGACCAGTTAATATTACTGAACCATTTTTATTTAAAAATTTTCACCCTAGGTTAGTAAATTTTACGCTATGATTATTATTGCATATTTGAGAAATGCTTAATAAGTTGTGTTTTAACCCTTCGACATATAAAACATTCTTAAATAAAGGGAGGTTAAAGAGTTGAACTGTACCTTGGCCAACAATCCCGCAGTTGCTACCATCACCAAATGTGACTGAACCATCAATCCTATTATTTAGATTAGTGAACAGACCTTTGTCACCTGTCATGTGTCTGGAGCATCCACTGTCTATGTATCATTTAGAATGACATATAGCTTTGAAAGCAGTGTGGGCAACCAAGCACATAACCTTAGGAACCCATTTCATTACAGTCTTGAGTTTAGAAATATAGTTGGTCTTCTTATGATTGTAGTTGATATAAGACCGACCCAATGAGTTAGATTTTAAGAGCTCCTTAAGTAAATCAACAATTTTTTCAGCTAAAAGATTATGATTCTGATTTTTGTAGTTGATATTGTTACTTCTAGGTTTTAAAGTTTGAAAAGACTTAGCATTTTTAAAATGATTTTGATTCAGGCTTTTCACTTTTGAGTTTGAAGACTCCCCTTTCACAAATTTGGGTGGAGTATTCTTATGTTTAGGAGGAATACTTTTGTTGTAACCCAATCCAGATCGGTCGCCACATTTTCTGGATCCGGATAAAAGTTTTTCTAACTTAGGATCACCTTGATCATACCTCTAAGTGTCTTTTAAACTCAAAAGTGAAGAGACTTCAAGTTTTAATTTTTCATTTTCAGATTTTAAGTTTTCAACTTGGAAGTTTTTGAAATCTAAGTCGCAATTAGTTTTTTCAAGACAATCTGAAATGTGAGATTTTTCTAAAACAAGATTATTAAAATTTTCTTTAAGTTTTGAAAACTTTTCTTTTTGAAGTTTTAATTTTACCGCAATTTTACAACTTTCCTTGTATAAGGCATTATAAGCATCTTGAAGATCATCTTCATTTTCATGATCACTATTCAGATTTTCTTCACTAGTTGAATCATCATTATCTAAAAAAGTGAACTTGGCTAGAGTCATAAGGGCTTTGATGTCACGCCTCAAACTCAGAAAATGGGCTCACGAAATTCTTGATTGCCGAATCCGGCGCCGACAGCCTCTGTAGTGCCCCATTCTTGTCTCCCGGCATTCATATGCCAAGTTCCGATCCTGGGATCCTACAAGGAGGATTTTCAGTATGAATTTTTTTTTGTAATGGATCATAACCACAAGCATAACCAAGTCACAAAACAACATCACCACATATCCACTGTATCAAAAACTTTAAGTACAATGCGGAAAGGGAAATACAAGGTGATAAAAAAGCTCCAAAATAGCCTGGTACGCGCTCCAGCCTCAGTGCTACTGCAATCCAACAACACCTTCACGCAACGGTCGTGCATAAGCTTACAAAAGCTTAGAGGGTGGTGTAAGTGTGTGCGCACGACAAGTGCCAAGTATACAATATCAGAGTAATGCGGAAGTATGCAGGTAAGTCCATGAATGCTATCAGCTGTACCAAAGCTATGTGATGCAAGGCATGAATGCTATCAGACATACCAAGGCATGCGATGCGAGGCCTATGTAGCCAAATGTCATATGCGAGATGCAAAGCAAGCATGTCAGTCCTCATCAAGTACACATATCAGTACAGTTCCTCTTTAAGATATCACCGGGGTCTAATACACTTCACACCGACTGTCGCCTCCCTAGCCACACAGTCCAGCAAGTGAAAGAGATCACACTATCCGCCTGACCAGAAGTCTGCCAATACCTACCCAGCTCGTTCATAACGGACTCACTTGCGAGGTGGTCAAACTCAACGTAGCTTACAACCCCCTCACTCAGGCGGATAAGGCCACACCCCTTTTCAACTGACCACGACACAGTGGGAGACACGACCTACTGGTATTCGGCACTCCTACTCTCGTGTATCCACTCGATCTAGATGTTGGAGCATCTCCTGATACCAAAAAGGTTCTGGGACTCTCACCCAAGGACATCCTAAGTGCCCACAGTGCTAGAACCAAGTATTTTCGGTATCCAATACGGCCATCCACGATGTGCCTGTGGAGCCACGGTCCTCATGTCGCTAAGGTGTACAATGATCATGACACACAAATGCGAGATGCATGAATCACACTATCCAGTCATGCAACAATCCTGCGCATACCACGCGCTCATGTGGGTAACTCCAATCAGTGAGTCCCATAAATAGTTTACCCAATGGCATATGCTATGATCAGTCACTCCTCATGCCAAGCATACATATGATGCAAACGGGTATGACTCATGGAATTATACTAAGCATGTTATAAAGTGATGAACTATCCTTACAAGGAAGATGAGCCTAGATGGCGTACACACAACCAGTATGGGCCTACCAATGGGCCCTAAGGAGAGTTACATTGCAGACATTTAACCAACATTGTACTTACAATGTGGGTGTCAAACCATCATTGCTCCCAAGGCATAACCCGCCATAAACATTGTTACATAAACCATGATGGAATCACACATTACAATGAACTTGTGTACATCCCATTGGGCCTCAATCCATAGGCCTTAGATACATTAAATGGGCTGCATAACATGGGCCTCATATATATCAAGGTGGGCCTCAATGGACGGGCCACAAATACATCAAGATGGGCCTAATCATATGGGCCTCGTAAATTACAGAAAAATGAGTCATATAGAAGGATCATTTGGACCATACCACAAATAGTAATGGAGAAAATAATTTTCACGGATAAATAAACCACATGGCCCACTATAAAGTTTATTTGCCAACCAACCTAATCATAAGGTCATAAAGACCTAGATTAAGAGGGAAACAAATCCCATATTGATCCAAAACTTCCATGGCCCGAAAGGGTTTCAATGGTAGGCGTTCAAATCCCACTATTTCTTTGCGATGTGGTCCACCTGATCAAAGGGCTAGTCACATCACGGTGTGGCCCGCCATGATGTATTTGAAATCCAACCTATTCATAAGTTAACATAGTGATAGATGAAATGAAAACAAAAATATAAGCTTGAGTGGAAACTGCTATGGCCCTTAAAAGTTTGAACGGTGGACGTCACTGTCCACATTAATGGTGGGTCCACCTGATCTTAGATCTGTCTTATTTTTAGTCTAAAGCCTTAAAATGGCCTTTCAAAATGGTTGGAGGGCTTGGATGCAACACACGCATCATGGTGGGTCCCATAAGGATGAACAACATAGATAAAGCACATGTCTCAAGGTGGGGGCCACACTAATGGAAGCGGTGGATACAATACATACATCAGTGGGTCCCACGTGGGGCCCACCATAACGTTTATTTCCCACCCAATCTGTTGAGACGGTCACACAAACCCGTATGAAGAAAAATACAAATTTTATAATGATCCAAAACTTTTGTGACCCATAAAGGGTTCCAATGGTAGACGTTTAATCCCTCACTATTTACTGCCATGTGGGCCACCTGACTCCCACATACGGTTGATTTTGGGAGGGGGCCCACTGCCCTAAAGGGCCCTTTAAATGCATGGCGTTGATGTTCAACGCACATCACAGTGGGGGCCACGCATGGGACCCATGTCCCAGGCTCCCTAACACCTACGCAGCAGCAGGACGCTGCTGCAGTGTCAGCAGTGATTGCTGCATCTTTTTTTTTTTTTTTTTCATTTTTCTAAGTTTTTTCCTAGGTGGGGCCTACATCAGCAAAATTCACCCCGTCCATTGGCTCCTATGGCTCGAGACAAGATAAACAAGCCCAATATTTGGTATGTTTCGATGTGTAGAAAGATCAGAGTGCATTTTAATGGTGAAAACCATTGTTTTCTATGCTATGGCCCGCTAAAAAATCGGATCAGCTTCATTTTTTGGCTTAACGCCTAAAACGAGTTGGGAAATAGGATGGACGGAGTGGATTGAATTTATACATCAAGGTGGGGCCTGTATGAGTGGCCCACCTAAAAAGCATAACTAAGCTAATATTTGTATTATTATTATTATTATTATTATTATTATTATTATTTGTCTTTGTTGCTGTCAGTACACCGACTGCCTACTCACGCTACACTAAACACGTCCAGCGTCCCTGGACGTTGGACGGTTTGAATGTCTTCAAGGTGGGTCCCACATGGATGTGGCCTCACTTGGATCGATCTGATAATTGTGTTTTCCCATCACTCCAAGGTAGGGCCCACATGGCTTGGATGGATGGATCCAACATGTCCATCAAGTGGGTCCCATGAAGGTGGATGACTAGGATGAATTGCATACATCATGGGGCCATGAACAAGGGAAAAAGAGTGAGAGAGAAGGAGGGAGATCGAGTGATGGAGGGACCCCGACACTATAGGCCCTCCCTTCCATGATTTACAACATACATCAAGTGGGTCCCATTACATGTGGGCCCACCGATCAAAATCAACGGTGGAGATCCTTTCTCCATTAAAATGCAAGGTCTTGATGACCCTATCCATGCAAGAAAAATAAACATCATGATAGGGTCCATGGAGAATGGTCTCATCATGGAATGATCATAAAAATCAAGATGGGCCATCGGCCACACCTAGGGTCCAAAGTGAGATCCATACCATCAATCGGTAGGCCTCACTTGGCCCATCATAAAAACATGAAAATCTAGGTCTATGAAACACCCACCGTTCGATCTTCTTGGTCCGATCTCCTTGTGTCTCACTTTGGTGGAAGATGATGAAAGATGAATGGCTAGGATGAAGAATTTTGGGGTGGGAAGTGGGCCACACACATCTCACTTTCTCTCTTGGAAAACCATGGATGTCCACCACTTTGCTTGCTTCAAATTTGTGTTTGAGAAATGAGAGAGAGAGAGAGAGAGAGGGGGGGGGGTGGTTGTAAGAGAAGTGATGGGTGTGAGTGATGGATGTGAGGTGAGTGATGGGTGAGGTGAGAAATTAGTTGACTTTTAGGGTAGATTGCTTGACTTGGGGAGAAAGAAAACATGGGTTGTATACTTGACATGATTGATTGATTGATTTGAGTGATTGATTGATGGGACATGTTGTAGAGATTCTCTTGAGATTACAAACGCATGGTGTTTTTTCCTTGAACTGAACGTAGGCCCACATCTTCTGACCTGGGTATTGGATCTGTATGCAAGATGCGGCATTGGAACCACGGCGATGATGCGGTCGTAATAGTACAAGTCTCGGATTAAGCTGACTCGAATCTACATAATATGACTTAGGATTGCGCGCAAACATCGATTATAGGTCGCAGGTTGCCGAAATTCGTCGGGAAGGATCGTAGGAGTTGACGGAACAGTACAAACTAAGATACAGGTCTTACATTTGACTTCATTACTCGACTCGATTTCAGAATCTTCTGACTCAGAAGAGGCTTCAAAGTAGGAAGATTCATCCCAAGTAGCCAACATTCTTTTCCTTTTAGGTTTGTCCTTTTTAGGACACTTGTTTGCTAAATGCCCATATTCATGGCAGTTGTAACATTGACTATCTTTTAAAGATTTTCAAGTTTTAAATTTAGATCTTTTCTTATCATTTGATTTTTGAAAATTAACTCTCTTTTTACTTTTGAAAATCTTATAAAACTTTTTAGCTAAAGGAGCCATATCATCTTCAGAATTTTCAAAATCAGAATTACAACAATTTTCTTGTGAAATACTTTTAGAAGATTTAAGGGTGATGGATTTACCTTTAGGAGCTTTAAAGTTGAACTCATAAGTTTGTAATGAGCCAACTAATTCCTCTACCCTCATATTATTCGTATCACGAAGTTCCTGGATCGCAGTCACCTTTGAATTGAACCGTTTAAGTAGTGAGCGTAGTATCTTTACACGCACTTTACTTTCTAGGATTTTATCACTGAGACCCCACATAAAGTTGACAACATCATTCAATCTAGTATAAAAGTCCATGAAAGTTTCACTTTCTTCCATACGTATTTCCTCAAATTTGGTTGTGAGGATTTGGACTTTAGATTTTTTTGACAATTGTTATTCCCTCGTGTGTCATTTCTAAAATATCCCAAGCTTGCTTCGCAGTATCATAGGATATAATTCTTTTGAATTCATCCGGTGATAGTGTGCAAGTGATTGCATTTAGTGCTTTTGCATTGGCACTACTCTCACTTTTCTTAAGAGTGGTCCAAGAGAAAAAAGGTGTGACTCTCATAGTTTTGGATCCATCGATACCAGTCACTTCAGTGGTAGGAAGGGTCCAATCAGTCACTGTGGCTTGCCACATGCTCTCATCCATGGATTTTAAGAAAATTCTCATCCTGGCTTTCCAATAGGCATAATTGGAGCCATCAAATGGTGGAGGCCTAGTGACTGAGAGGCTATTAAAATTTGACATCTCAAGTAGCTCAGAAATTTAATCTAAATGAAATAATAATTTAAAAACGAGCTATTAGGCTTTGATACCACTTGAAAAGGCCGAGCTAATAATTCTTAGAGGGGAGGGTGAATAGGATTATGCTAAATTTAAAAATTAACAATGGAATTTAAATAAATTAAATACTGAAAGCACTAAACAATCTCACAATGCTGAAATTAAAGACAACCTCAAATGAACGAGTATTGAGAGGTTAATACAGATATTGTTCTAAGGACAACCTTACACCATAAAAACCAAGGGTTTATGGTAGGACAACCTTACTAAAACGGTCTATGTATCAAAAACTCAAACTGATAAAGAGGAATAAAGAAATAAATAGCAAAGGAAGGAAATCTAAGCTATTACAACATTCTCACACAAACATAAAAGAAATTACAACATTCTCCACAAGTGCGTAAAGGGAAATTTCAACATCCACAAAATAAAATAAACAATCAACCACAAGACCATAAATTATAGTGGTTCGCTTGTGTGTACACCAACTGTTAAACAACAGCCACACAACTACTCCACTCATAATATCCTCACATAGTGGATATTAGCATTCACTATAAAAATAGGTTTTTCAAGGTTCACCTAAAACCCTCACAATTGTGTCTTTCAAGTGGGCTTACACAATTCAAAAAACCCCACACTCTGAGTTTTCTGGATAGAGAGATTTTTTTAGCACAATCTCAATGAAATAATTAGAAAAAAAAATAGAATTTACAATAATGTAAAATACCTAGATATTCTCCTTTTGAAGCAACCCAGAAGAACCAAATCGGAGTAGAAGTTCAACGTAGAAGTTCGATATCCACACTCACTTATGATATGGTTCTAAGTTCTAAATTGATTTTAAATTAAATCAAGTTGGGCTAGCTCTATTTGATTTTGATTTTAAGAAAAGGGCAAGTCTCAATCCCTTCTTCAAATATGATTGGAATATAAAATACAATATCAAATATAATAAATTTAAATAAAGAGAATATTAAATGAGCACAATATAGCTTTAAAAGATGACTAACTTATCTCTCAGAGTGGTGTATTGATTTAGCTTGAATTGGATATGAAACTCTGAAATTCGTGCTCTTTTATAATAACAGAAATTGCTTGCTCGACTGGTCCTGCGGTCAGCTCGATTGGTCGTAGGACCAACAAATTTTTAAAATTTCGAGCGCGATAAGATAAGACCGTTTCACGACTGGTCGAAGGACCTACTCAACCGGTCGAGCGGCCTCCACGACTGGTCGAGTCTTGTCTACGACTGGTCGTGCGTGATCCAATTTTGCTGGACTTTGAGTCGAGCTTGTAGGACTGATCGAGAACGAGTCGAGCATTGTTCACACAACTGGTCGAGCAGTCTCCAGGACTGGTCGAGGCTTTAACAAAAATTCTCAAAAATTAGTAACAAGCTTAGGACTCGTTGAGGAATTCTTGGACTGGTTGAGCCAGTGCTAGTACTAGTCCAACATAGCCTAGAACTAGTTTAAAAATAGACTATGCACTTATAAAATGAGCCATTTGACTTATGTATTCAAAATGACCTACCCTAAGGTCAATCTAGGGTCATCCAAACCTTTTTAGTGAAATATGAACATTGAGTTCTTCTTTTCTTTCGGTTGATAAAAGATCTTTGAAGTTCACGAAGCATGAGATCTTGTCATATGTAGAAGCTTGAACTCGAGATTTCTGAAGCTTGACTTGAAGCTTGAGCTTGAGCTTTAAGACTTGAGTTTCAGCTTGATCTTGAAGACTTGAGTTTGAAGCTTGAAAGTTTGAATTCACACTTTGATGTTGTACTTGAACAAGAGCATATAATCTTGCATTTGACGTTCTCGAAGTAAAGACCTTTGTTCTTGTACATGAGATGCACTGTCCTGAATTTGTAGAAGCGCTACACAAGACACGGATTCCAAGAAGCGCTACAAAAGACACAGATTCCAAGAGGTTTTGGCACTACAAAATTTAACAATTATAGGAGCTAGATAACATAGCACTTACAACAACCACGACCCATATAACATGACAACCACGACCCATATGACATAACAACCACGAACCACAAGAACTGACAACCACGACCCATATAGCATGACAACCACGACACTTATATAACTGTGAACCACGACCCATCTAACATGTCAACCACGACCCATATAACATGTCAACCATGATGCAACACAGTGGGGCTAACAAGTTAGGACTCTAACGCAGCCCTTACAACCATGACCCTTACCACGCGACAATCACAACCCTCACAATGACCATATATGACATTCTATTATACCCAGAAATTACATTATACGTGAACTCCGCAAGATGACTATAAAATCAATAAGTAAACTTTCGTTTAATTACAAGAAGAACAGGACAAGGAAGAAGAAGAATGGCTAGATGAGAGCTATAAGTGGGCCGATTTGAGGTCTTCAAATCTTTTAGCGGCCTCAGCTTTTGCTTCCTTTACAGCGTTGCACCTCTCGATCCAGTGTAACCTTTTCTTGTTAAAGTCCTGTTCGCGAGTACAGTGCAGCATGTTCTTCCCCAGCTAGTTCAGAGCGTGCTGGAAGAGCCCTGCACTCGGCACTAAGGGATAGGTGAGATAGAGCAGAAGAACACAACTTGATTTCTTTGTCCGTCTTCTAGAAATTATCTCCGAGCTACCGAAGTTCCGAAATTGTCTTCAGAATTTTCTGTGGAGGCCGTTGATCTTTAGGAAGATCGACAACATCCCTGTGGAAAGGAAAGGGATCACCCATAAAGGAAGAATGCGAGAAGGACTCGATGCCTTCTTCAAATATCTCCTCCATTTTTTTGATTGAAAGAGCAAAGAAATCTATGAATACTTAAGGTGTTGCAATAAGGATTCTGGTTCGAATTGTCTTGTGAAAATAATTTGGAACCCAAGTACCACTTTTATAGGCTGGTGAATCAATGGTTAATGTTATTAGGATGCAGTGCGACTATTAATTTTTCATGATTCGGGGAAGTAGTGAAATGAATGCGATTTCTCGAAAAAGAATGTGGCATTATTACCGAAGGGCCGTGGTACTGACGAATAATGGGTCGTGGTTGTTATCTACAATGGATCGTGGTTGAGAACCACCACCCAGTGTGTCTGACAACCACGACCCTATCGTGTGATCATGGTTCACATGCATATTGGATCATGGTTGTCATCCACGTCGGATTGTGGTTGTCATCCAACATTGGATCGTGGATCAGGGGAAAAATGGATTGGCTACTCCCCCTGTCACTAGCCATGGCCCCACCACCATGTATGCTTTTCATCCATTCCATTCATCCATTTTTACAGATCATTTTAGGGCTTGATCCCAAAAGTGAGAGGGATATAAATTTAAGGTGGACCATAACACAGGAAACCAATAGTGATTGGATATCCACCATTAAAATCCTCCTAAGGCCCATTGTACTGTTTATTTGACATCCAATCTGTTGATTAGGTTGTACAGACACAGATGAAGGGAAAAAACAAAGATCAGCTTGATCCAAAACTTTTATGGCCCCCAAAAAGTTTTTAATGGTCTACGCTCATTCAATACTTTCCAGTATTGTGGTCCACTTGAGATTGGGATATACCTCGTTTTTAGTTTCATACCATGAAATGATCTATAAAAATATATGGACGGCATGGATTAAACACATACATGGTGGCGGGGCCCACAAACCACCGAGCACCAGCCATTGGTTGGTGGCATTATTGGTTTTTTAATTTTAGGAATATTGTTTCTCGGGATTATGGGGAAGTAGCAAAATGAATACGATTTCCTAAAAAAAGAATGTGGCGCTATTACCGAAGGGTAGTGGATATGACGAACAATGGGTCGTGGTTGTCATCCACAATGGATCGTGGCTGGGAACCACCGCCTAGTGTGTATGATAACCACGACCCTGTCGTGTGATCGTGGTTTACATGCACATTATATCGTAGTTGTCATACACATTGGATCGTGGTTGTCGACCACGACCCACTCTAGATGAAACCATGATCCATTGCTCAAAAAAGCTTCAGTCCACGTCACATTCTTGGGATTGTTCAAAATAGGTAACTTCTTCTGCACTCTGAACTCATATGACTACTGATCCAAGGACAAGGGACATTTTTGTCCAAAACATTTTATAGAGGTTGTCAGAAAGCCACCCTTGGAATAAATGAGAGGTAGTACCATGCATTGAGGCCAGTACAAAGAGTTGTGGTTATGAAGAGCAAATGGCCCTGGTTGTCATAGACAATGGGTCGTGGTTCAAAAGCAAAATGGATCGTGGTTTTCATACACGTGGGGTTGTGGTTATGATTAACAATGGATCGTTGTTGTACATGGGTCATTGTTGTCACGGTGATGGTTGAGGTTTCCAAACACGATCCATATTCCGTGACAACCACAACCCATATAACATGACAACAACGACTCATAACATCTAACAATCATGACCCGTGTAACATGAAAAACACGACCAATATAACATATCAACCACAATCCATAACAACTGCTAGCCACGATCCATACACCGTCACAACAACGGCCCATATGACCTACCAACCACAATACAAGGTTATAGGCCAAACGAGTTGGGCCTTGCACAGGACAGTGAAAGGCATGATCCTCATAACATGACGACTACGACCCATCTGGAATGACAACCACGACCCATAACATCTGCCAACCACGACCCATAACATCTATCAGCCATGACCCATGTAACATGATAACCACGACTCATGTCCTGTGATTGTCACAATATTTATAACATGACAACCATGATCCAATGTGCATGTGAAAGGCGACATTCGGCCCTTCCCAAGCTCATAAATGCTTCCGTATTCTCGGAGGAAAACAGATTAGCTACTCCCCCTGTCACCAGTCATGGGCCCCGCCACCATATATGTGTTTCATTCATTCCATTCATCCATTTTTATGGATCGTTTTAGGGCTTGATCCGAAAAATGAGAGGGATATAAATCTAAGGTGGACCACAACACAGGAAAACAATAGTGATTGGATATCCACCATTAAAATCCTCCTAAGGCCCACTGTACTGTTTATTTGACATCCAATTTGTTGATTAGGTCGTACAGACACAGGTGAAGGGAAAAAACAAAGATCAGCTTGATCCAAAACTTTTATGGCCCCCAAAAAGTTTTTAATGATCTACGATGCTCATTCAACATTGTTTCCTGTAATGTGGTCTACTTGAGATCGGGATATACCTCATTTTTGGTCTCATATCATAAAATGATCTGGAAAAATATATGGACGGCATGGATGAAACACATACATGGTGGTGGGGCCCACAGACCACTGAGCACTAGCCATTGGCTGGTGGTAGGGGGAGTAGCTAATCCGTCACTTTCTCAGGGGTTAAAACAGAAGGTAACTTCTTTTTTACTCCAGAATCGTACGACTTCTAAACTAATGATAGGGGCATTTTTGTCCAAAATAATATCCAAAGGTTGTCAGAAGGTCACTCCTAGGATATCTAGAACACGATGCCTCCCAAGTAATTTGAACAAACTTTGAGTTCGGTATAGTTAAATTCCCTAATGCAGTCAATACTTCTTTTCATCAGTTTTATTTTCATCAGTTTTATTTCCAGGCTCAAGTCTAACATATGCAAGTGATTTTTTTATTTTTTTCTTTCTTAGAAAAATACAATTCAATTATATTAGGTTGGCCGTCACATATACATCATACCAGTCCTTGTCTAGTCATAGAGCATTTTGTTGTACCAGTTTCCTGGCAACGCATCAAGCCGATTGTTGTCAGCTTCTTCGAGACGACTCCGCCCACCATGTGTCATGTCTCTCTTGGAGATTAAAAGTCAAGCACGTGTAGCTGAAGTTAAGCAAGGCGGCCAGCCACTTATTGCAAAAGATACCATCATTCCAAATACACGTGTTTGACTCGCTTGACCAGTAATAGATTTGATTTGTTTACTTCCTCTTTCGGCGGCTACAACGGTCCAAGGGTGGAAGCCGATTCCACGACGAAACGAGGTTCACTGCCCACACGAAATCATCCGTACATTTAGCGAGATCGTTTTACAGCATGAGCTCAAAAATAAACACATCCAAAGCTGATATTTGTTTTACAGCAGTACTAAGGTGTCAACTTAAAAATTATCGTCCCAACTGCTTTCTACGGTGTAGTCTACTTTAGCTTTGAATCTGCCTATTCTAGAGATCATGCTGTAAAAAGATATTGTCAAATGAAAAGACAGAAGGGGTTATAACACATGCATTGTGGTGGGGCCAAAAAACTTAGTGACATCATCCCAATACCTAGTTTGGCAGTGTGTGGCCAGATCCATGGTAGAATCAGCCCATTGCAATGCCTATTGCTTGTTTGCATGAAGTTCTTGCCCTAGGATGCTAGACGAAGCTCTCCGTGGTGTTTTTAAGAAATCCACCTTATTCCTTTATTTTGCCTGCTCATTTTAAAACATTAAACTAAAAATAAGACCGATCAAAAACTCAAGTAGGTCACGAAAGAGAAAAACATGAGGATTAAATTACCACCGTTGAAATGTTTGCATGGCCACATAAATTTTGTATCAGGCTTTATTTTATTTTATTTTCGTGTGTGTATTTTCAGCTCATCCTGGTGGGAATGACCTTTTTTTAAAAAATTTTTAAAAAAATTAGGGTTTAGGGTTCAATTTATCCCGGTGGCCACATAAATTTTTATATTTTTATATTTTTATTCGACGCACGACCGCGAGCTAGCAATAATCATTTTTACTGTAAAGATATGGAGGCATTATCTCTATGGTGAGAAATTCAAACTTTTCTCAAAACATAAGAGTTTAAAGTATCTATTTTAGCATGAGCAGTTGAATATTAGACATAGACGATGGATGGAATTCCTTAAAGACTACGATTTCTATCTACAGTATCATCCCGAAAAGGCCAACGTAGTTGCTGATGCCTTAAGGTGTAAACCATCTGCTTTAGTGGTTAAGATGAAAATGCACGAGTGAGAAGCCTTAGAGACACTATAAGACTTTGATGTTCAAGTTGATATGCCAGATACAATGGCTAGGCTCTCAAATCTAACTATTCATCCAACTCTAGTCAATAGAACCATATATGCTCATAAATCAGACCCATGGATTCAAAACCATATGGCAGAAATGATGAAGATACCGAATTCTGAGTGGAAGATTGGGTCAATTGGAGGGTATAGGTTCCTAGATAGACTTTACATCACGAAAGATGAAGAGTTGAGAAGCGATATTCTTAATAAAGCTTACAAGTCGAAGTATATGATACATCTAGGTGAAATAAATATGTACCATGATTTTTACAGGCAATTTTGGTTGAGAAATATGAAGAAGGGCATCACAATATATCTGTCACAATGTCTTACATGTCAACAAGTGAAAGCGGAACACACCCCAAGTGTAGACTGGAATGCAGTATGCTTGCAAGAAAGTAAAAGAGACCAGTATAGATTGGAATACAGGATGCAGGCAAGAAAGTAAAGTGGACCAATATAGACTGGAATGCAGGATGCAGACAGAAAAGTAAAGTGGACTAGTATAGACTGTGTCACGCCCCAAACCCGAAAATTGGGCTCACAAAATTCCCGATCGCTGAATCCGGTGCCGACAGCTTCTGTAGTATCCCATTCTCGGCTCCCACCGCCTATACGCCAGATTCCGATCCTGGGATCCTACAAGAAGGATTTTTCAACGTACATTTGTCTCATTAGAAGCATAACCACAAGTTTACCCAAATCACAAATACATCATCATCACATATCCACTAATATAATCATTTGAATACAATGCTGAAAGGGAAATACATATGTCAAAACCAACGCTCCAGAAGTCCGCTGCACGCTCCAAACTCAATGCTACTACAACTTAATGCCACGTGCATGCATCTATCGTACAAAAGCTTATAAAAAGCTTAGAGGGTGGTGTAAGTGTGTGTACAAGATAAGTGTCAAGTATGCAATACAATGCCATAAATTATACAATATCGAAAATATTGGCAAGATCATAAATCATACAATATCAAAGTATGCGGAAATATACAGGCAATTCCATGAATGTCATCAGCCATACTAAGGCTATACGATGTAAAAATATAAAAAACTAATATCATATACTGAGGAAGTAATATAGATCAGCTATGCAATGCAGAGACATAGTAAACCAAATGCTACGTGCTGAGGATGTAATGCAATATGCGATGCAAATGAAATAACCAAGCTAGAGTGTGAAGTTAGAATGATAGTACGTAATATCGCAGGCTACGGGGTCCACCACATGAGACTTCTATCCAAACCAGTCCCATACTTAAATTTGGATAGTCAGACTCAATGTAGTAAACTCCTGATCTCAGGTTAATCGCGCGCCCCAACCGAAATCCTGGTCATTGCGAAGGTACATGTAACAAATAGTTGCGCACCACCAGCCCGAGTGGGTAATGAATGAATAAATGAATAAGTATGTAACTCCTACTCAGTAAATCCACATATCAGTACGGTTCCTCTCCAGGCTAATCACCGGGGTCTATTACACTCTACGCCAGCTTGTCGCCCCTATCCAAGCGCATAACTGGGTAAGTGGAAGAGACCTTACTATCCGCCTGCCAATATCGGACTCAGCTCGTCGATAGCGGATCCACTCTTCAAGCTGGTCAAACTCAACCTAAATATTACCCCCTCACTTAGGCGGATAAGGTCACTTAGGCAGATAAGGTCACGCCCCCTCCCAACTGACCACGACACAGTGGGAGACGTGGCCTACTGGTATACGACCCTCATGTGCTCATATATATCCACTCGGTCTCGACGTTGGGGCGTCCTCTAGTATCAAGAGGGTTTAGAGATTTTCACCCAGGGCCATCTATGGCAGCCCGATGCTAGAACAGATTTTGGGTGTCCTATTTGGCCATCCACGATATGCCTGTGGAGGCTATAATCTTGATGTCGCTAGGGCGTACAGTAATCACAACACGTAATGCAAGATGCATGAGTCATACAATCCAGTCATGCATCAATCCTCCGTATACCGTGCGCTCATGTGAGATAACCTCCGCCTATCAGGGAGTCTCATAATAACTTGCCCAATGACATATGAAATGGTCAACCACATCTCTGAATAAACATGCAGATGATGCGTATGGGCATGTACATGATGCTATGTTGTCACATACTCATAATCGGTATCGAGAATCGACATTGGTAATCGGCCTCGACAATCGTCTTATATAATCGAAATCAGTATCAACAATCGGAATCGACCTCGATAATCGAAATCGGTCTCGACGATCGGAAGAGACCTTAATAATCGGAATCAGCCTCAATAATCAGAATCAGCCTTGATAATTGGCCTCGACAATCAGCCTCTACAAATCGGAATCGGACTATACAATCAGCCTTGACAAATTAGAATCAGAATCAGGCTCGACAAATTGGAAACGACAATCGGAATTGGTATTGACAATCGGAATCGGAATCGGCCTTAAAATCCGCCTCGACAATCGAAATCGGCCTCAATAATCGGCCTCGACAATCGGAATCGGAATAAGAATTGGAGTCAGAATCGGAATCGGCCTCAACAATTGGCCTCGACAATCGGAATCAGAATCAGCCTCAACAATCGGAATCAGTATCGACAATCGGCTTCGACAAATCGGAATTAGCCTCGATACTCGACCTCGACAATCGAAATCGGCCTATACAATCGACCTCGACAAATCGGAATCGGCCTCGATACTTGGCTTCGACAGTTGGATTTGGCCTATACAATCAGCCTCGACAAATCGGAATCGGCTTCGATACTCGACCTCGACAATCGAAATCGGCCTATACAATCGGTTTCGACAAATTGGAATCAGCCTCGACAATCGGAATCGGCCTATACAATCGAAATTGGCCTTAACAATCGAAATCGGCCTATACAAACGGCCTTGACAAATCGGAATCGGCCTATACTATCGGCCTTGACAAATCAGAATCGGCCTCGATACTCGGCCTCGACATTTGGTCGATCAAGGCCTAAGGGAAGGTTATAATGTGGATATTCAACCATCATTGCCCATCAATGTGGACATTTAACCATCATTGCCCAACAATGTGGACGTTTAACCAACATTTCTCCCAAGAAGTGGCTCACATAGAGCCTAACGTATAGTGGGCCCATGGCCTCGCACAAGGGTCTCTTACATCAAGTGGGTCGCGTCACATGGTCCTAATACACGTCACGGTGGGCCACATCACATGGTCCTAATACACATCATGGTGGGCCGCATCACATGGTCTTAATACATGTTACGGTGGGCCGCATCACATGGGCCTAATACGCATCATGAAGGGTCGCAACCCATGGGCCTCAAATACAACAAGTGGGCCGCATGAAAGGGTGTCACCAATGGACCTCATATACACAACAGGTGGGCCCTGCTCATGGGCCTTAAATACATAACATGTGGGCCCTACACATGGGTCTCATATGCATCAAATAGACCACGTATCTAGGTCTCGAATACATCAAATGAGCCACGCGTCATAGGCCTAATACATGTATTAATGGGCTGCACGATACGGGCCTAATACACATCATAATGGGCCTCGTGTACATCAAGTCGGGCCTCGTCATATGGGCCTCAAATACATCAAGTGGGCCGCATTAACGGGTCGCACCAATGGGCCTCATATATGGTCAAGTGGGCTGCATCAAATGGGCCACACTAATATATCAAGGTGGGCCATAAAAACATCATATTGGGCCTCAACAAAGGCCACAAATACATAACAGGTGGGCCTTGCTTATAGGCCCTCAAATACACCACATGGGCCGTATAAGCATCGAGTGGGCTGCATTACATGGGCTTCATATACAACACGTCGGGCCTCATGGACAGGCTACAAATTATATCAAGGTGGGCCTCATCATATGGGCCACACCAAAAATCATTTCAATAGTTGTAAGTTTAACATGTGTATCACTGCACACATGGCCCACGTATGATGATCAGCATTGTCCAAACATTGTCCAGGTAAACTAGTACCGTCCAAACATTATCCGTGTAAATCGGCGCCATCTAAACATTGTCTAGCACTGTCCAGCGCAATCTGGACGGTGTGGATGAAATAAATACATCAAGGAGGTGTCCACGGGTTTGGACAGTATGGATAAAATGCATATCAATATGGGCCCCACCGTTTAGCAGCTATTGGACAGTGCAGAAACACATGCCTTCAAGGTGGGTCCCACGGAGTTCATTGACGTCAATACATCAGCTATGACACGTGTGAAGTGCCTCAGCCAATCCGTACAGCAGGTGGGTCCCACATAGGGCCCACCACATACACATACACACACATATATATATTATAATATTTTATTTTATTTTCTTTGAAAGGGGTCCAGCGTCCAAACTCTAGACGTTGGATGGACGGATGAAACACATGCATCATAAGTGAGACCCATGATCACGCCATGACTGGACGGTCTGGATAAACAGATACATCACGATGGGCTCCACAGTCCAGATGGGACCCACAGAACTTGCTAACATCGATGTAGCAACTGCAGCTGCTGCCTACTAGCCCGCCGTCTAGACAGCGGACGGCTGGGATTAAAACACATTTTCATGGTGGGTCCCCACTGTCCAAATCTGATGGACGGTGGGTATAACACATACAGAAAAGGTGGGTCGCACCGTCCAGCCATCTGGACGGTGTGGATGAAACCCACAGTACTGCTGACGTAAATACCACAGCCGGTATGTGGTAGACCAGCCAATCTGCATCCAATAAGGTGGGTCCCACATGGGGCCCACCATAATATTATATTAATATAAGTTATGTTATATATAATATATATTTTATAATAATAATAAAAAAAGAACATCATCAAGGCCCTGGACAACGGCCTGGATGTGAAATACATCGAGGTGGGTCCCCTAATCTAGCAAAACGGGCGGACGGTGTTGGATATGCAACACAAACATCAAGGTGTGGCCCACCGTCCAGATTTGATGGACGGTGTGGATGAAACATCCACATCATGACGTGGGTGGATCTTCACCATCCAAATCTGATGGACGGTGTAGATATAATAAATACATCATGGTGGGCGCACATCAGCGTGGCCCACCACTGGATCAAACTGATACTTGTGATTCCCTTCATCCAAGGCTGCCAAAAATCCAGCAATAAGGTGGGCCACGTTCCAACACCAAAAGAGAAGGAGGGAGAGAGATAGAGAAAAGACAGAGAGGGAGAGAGATAGAGAGATCGGTGGAGGGGAGGGACACTGCCACTATGGGCCCTCCCCATACAATGCATGCATCATGATGGGTCCCACAATAAGTGGTCCTTAAAAATGAAATCCAACGGTCGATCACCCACGTATGCTTCTTCTTGGACTTCTTCTTTCATCAACATACCTTAGAGCTCCAAAGGGTGTGATTCAACGGTCGAAATTGATTTTAGAGGGTGGGATTGGGTGGTAAGGAGTGGTTCATGTCAAGCTTCTCTCATGGAGCTCGGATGATGGACTTTCATGGGGTTGCTTGGGAGAATGAGAGAGAGAGAGAGAGAGAGAGAGAGAGAGAGAGAGAGAGAGAGAGAGAGAGAGAGAGAGAGAGAGGTGTAAGAGAGAGAGAGAGATGAGTGTGATGGGTGTGAGTGAGTGATGGAGTGATGGGTGTACTTGACTAAGTATGGGTGGAGAGAGAGAGAGTTGACTTAGGGTTGCTTATACTTGACATGTGAAGTGATTGATGTGTACTTGATTGATAGGATGTGATGTGATTGATTTGAAAGATTATCTTGGGTTTACAAATGCGCGGTGTTTTTCTCAAACTGAACGCGGGCCCACATCTCCTAGCCAGGGTATCGCCTCGGCGCGTAATACGCGGCGTTGGAACCACGGCGACTGCACGGTTGCTAGGGTATAAGTCTCAGGTTGAGCTGACTCAAAATCACTGGATGCGACATAGGATTGCACATAAATACCAATTTCAGGTAGAGGGTTGCCGGAATTCGACCGGGAGGACCGTTGAAGCCTAAGGAACATTACGATCTAGGATACGGGTCTTACAGACTCGAATGCAGGATGCAGGAAGGAAAGTAAATGGACCAGTATACACTGGACAATTAGTGAATTAGTGTGTTTGTAGGAGACCAGTATTTACTGGAATATTAGAAAGCATGATATGGAAAGTAAATAAGAACAGTATTCACTGGAGTACAGGAAAGTAAATATGCCGAATTTATAAAATCCGCATAAATTGAAAAATCATGTGTTTCAAGTTGGGCCTAGGCTAGTAACTAGCACAATCCCTAGTGGAGTCACCATTCTGTGAATGCCTCCCTTTACACGCGCACCCGTGCATGGCGGTGCCCTCACTTTGTTGGCTTTCGTATTGATTTTTTTATTATGGACGATGTGTGTTATTAACTCAGGTGTAAAATTGCATTTAATTTGGAGTCGCACTAGCCAAATGAAGAATAAAATCTACAGCCGGCTAGGAACCATAAAATCGCTTAGGAGTTAGGGAATCTCATGATTTTCTAACTCTAGTGACTCTTGTAGTTGGTTTGCGGCTGTAGATTCTGAGTAAGGGCCTCAGTGACGGAAAATGAAGGGTTTAAGCACCATTTTTCTCCTGCACAATGTGCGGTCTCTACTTCACAAGATTTGCATTTTTTTGGGATTTAATGGAATTTCGGGATTTTATGCTTGGCCATGCTTCGCATAACCCAGGTGGTCTGGGCAGCAGAGATAAGAAGAAAAAAAAAAGTTATCTAGCCTTACATCACAGAGCCAAGTGACCCTGGGTAGGAAAAGAAAGTAAAAACAGTTAATAAGATAAAATGCTAATTAGCCTTACTTCACAAGATTTAAGATCCCGGGCAAGCAAATAAAGTAAAAATGGAAGATGGAGAATAATGCAGAATAAATTATGGAAATAATTAATGCAATCGAAATGTGTGGAGTGGAATACAAATTAAATAAAAATGGACAAATTCTTAGATTTTTTTATTCCTTCGATGGCCATTTTGTCTCCTGTGTTGGGCGGCATATTGGCACGTTGGAAATCTTTTAGGCACTTTGGGTAGTACCTCTAGACGAAGTACTCCAACCCTCAAACCCTCTCTATATTTTCTATCTCCCTTTTCTACCTTTTTTTTTTCTCTCTCTCATTTCTCTTCGTTCTTGTTTTTGTTTAAATTATCTACCTTAGCTTCTCTCTCTATCTTTGTTTTAGCCTCCGTCCCTCCTGTGTGGCCCGGGTGCCTTATATAGGCATCGACCTCTGTTGTGAACGACTTATTGCTTTGGGTCATGTTGTAGGTGCCCGCATTGACTTGTGGGCCACGTCAAGGACGTTTGAATGTATATTTGTTATAATATTATATATATATATATATATATATATATATATATATATATATATATATATATATATATATATATTATTACTTTTTGTCTTCTTTTTTTTTTCCCAAATGTTCAAGCACTCATATCTTATTTGTTACTTGTCCGTTTTTAGTAATGTCTATCCTATTGGAAAGATAATCAGGTAAGCCTTCTAACAAGACTAGAATCACTTTAATCCGACCTCGTTTGATGTGCCGATAATACGTCCGTCCAATATATGAAATCGGTTGTTTGTAATTTGACCAATGGTCTGCCTTTGATGATATTATGATAATTGGAAACGTTGTCTAATAAGCTTTTCATTGCAACTGAAATCATCTTAATTAGATCCTGTTTGACTAGTTTAAAGCACTGTCAAAGCTTTTTCGATTTTAGTCCATCAGCAATGCATGGTTTTGATAAACAGGTCGAATCTTCCTCATCATGACTCGGATTAGACGAAACTTAAATTTGTTAGGAAGATCATTTAACCACCTTTTTAATGAATCATAAATCGTTCTAATCGATAAGGATTTGCCTCCAATAATACTTCCTTATTGCCTCCAATAATACCATGACCATTTTATTTATCAAGACGACTGCACGTTTCCTTGATTTTGAAGATATGACCTTTTAACCTCAACACAACGCTATCCAGAAGGACTAAAAGATACAGAGAGTGATCATGGGTAGAGAGTATTCGTTTTATCCATTTTTACATGTCGGTTGTTTGATACAGAGAGTTTCACGGGTTTTGGAGTTTAGACGCTCGGCCGCGACCGAATCGCTACTAGATTTGGTGTCAGCCAATCCGTTCTGTTGGTTGTTTTCGGTGCATACCGAGTATGCTTCTAGCGTGATCCGTTTGGGTTTTCAATGATTTCCAAGTCAGTAGGAGACAATTGATTGAAGTCAAGTCGAAGCTCAAAGAATGTTGTGTCCTTGTTTTAGGTGGGGTGTCTACAGTCTATATGACCTAATCAACGAATTGGATGTCAAATAAATAGTACAGTGGGCCTTAAGAGGATTTTAATGGTGGATATCTAATCACCATTGTTTTCTTATGGTGTGGTCCATTAAGATTTATATCCCTCTCATTTTTGGGATCAAACACTAAAATAATCTGTAAATTTAGATGAACGGAATGGATGAAACACATACATCATGGTGGGGCCCATAGAGCACTGACCACTAGCCACCGGGCTGGTGGCAGGGGGAGTAACTAATTCATTTCCAAACTCTTCACATTTACTCCGTCAACCAACCCAAAAACAGAAGCTGATTGGCTGATGTACCACACATCAGCTATATAGCTAGAGGTGTACATGAACCGAGCGAGCTCAGTTAGCTCGCTCGACTCCATCGGTTAGCTCACTCGACTCCACCCAAAAAAGCTCGATTTGACTTGGTTCGAAGCTAAGTTCGAGCTGAGTCGAGCTGAATCTCGACTCGACTCGGATCGAACCCAACTCGAATTGAACTCGAATCGAACCAGTTTGGTGACTCGATTACTTTGATATTGATGTTGCTCACCAAGTCTTTGATGAAATAAGTGTGGCTGGTGGCAAGGAAGGTATGTATTAGAAACTAGCACCCTTTTTTTTTCTTGATTTTTATGTTGCGTAGAAGGCATTTGATAAAATGCATGGAAAACCATTGTTGTTGTCTTAAATACAGTGAGATTTTGAAGGTGCAATCCAGGTGTTTGTGAAAATGTTGTAACGGCAAACTCAGCTCGATCTTGGCTCGAACTGGACTGAGTTGCTGACCGATCTGAGCCGAGTTGGCTCGAGGACCGAGTCGAGCCGAGTTCGAGCTGAGGTCAGCTAGTGACTGAGCGAAGTTGAGCTGAGGCCAGCTCGACTTGGTTCGACTCGATGTACACCCCCTATATATAGCTGTGTAGATACGTGTCGTGTGAAGATGAACGTCGACGCTCCTCGAGCTCCGGGTTGTAGGAACGGTTCAAAGGAGATCAAAGTTACATGGCCCCACAATGTTGTATTTATTATATCCACACCATTCATCCATTTTTTGAGATCATTTTACAGCATAACAAAATAATGAATCATATCCAAATCTCAAATGGACCACAACAAAAATAGCAGCGAGGATAATGATTTTCACCGTTAAAAAATTCATAGGGCCTACCATAACGTCGATTTTCCATCCATCTGTTAATAAGGTCACAAATACATGGATGAATAGGAAAAACAAATTTAATATTGATCCGAAACTTCTACGACCCCAAAAGGGTTTCAATGGTAGACGTTCAATCTCAATCTCCCACTGCTTTTTGCAATGTGTTTCAATTGATCCTTAGATCTATCTTATTTTTGTGTTTGGCTCAAGCCTTATTACAAGCTCACTAAATAGATGGTCTGTTTGGATATAACACATACTTCATGATGGGACCCACAGAACTTGCTGACGTCAATACACCAGCTATACAGCTGGTGTGTGGTACACAGCCAGTCCGTTTCCCCCAGAAAATCCCAATATAAGTAGAGCATGGGAGGGAAAGCACAAACACACGTTCTACTCACATACGTGCAGAGGGGTATTGGCCATGGAAAACCACGCTCTGGTCATACCGTACCCAGGGCAAGGCCATATCATACCTTTCATGGAGCTCTCTCATTGCTTGATCGACCGTGGGTTCAGAATCACGTTCGTGAACACCGAGTTCAATCATGCCCGCGTTATGGCTGCACTACCCAAGACGGGTGGTGTGAACGGGCAGATCCGTCTGGTCACGATCCCAGATGGGATCGCACCAGGTGAAGAACGGAATGATGTGGGCAAGCTATGTTACGGTATTTTACATTTCATGCCCTGTGGTTTAGAAGCGCTGATTCGTGAGATGAATGAGTCCGATCACGATAGGATCACATGCATCATTGCGGACTGGTGCATGGGATGGGCTTTGGAAGTTGCTGCGAAGATGGGAATCCGAGGAGCTGCAGTTTCGACCCTACCAATGGGCATCTGTGCCGTAATGTGTCACGTTCCTAAGCTGATAGAGGACGGAATCATTGATGCCGATGGTAAGACCGTAGTAATTCAACTCGAAGTTCATTTTTCTTCAAGATTTTCTATTTTGGTTAAGTAAAAAGATATCTTGATCGAGCCTGAGTTTATTGAATTTACATGTTTTATCAATTTTTCAATAACAAGGTTTAAACTGTTGGCCGCCGGATAAAATTGGGTTTGTCCATAAATGACACAGCTGCATTCGCCCTGACGGAGGCGGATTTCCTGTGAAGGCCTTTTGCACGAAGTTCCTGCGGTGGAATACTATGTTGGGCCATCGTGATGTATGTGAGAAATCCACACCGTTCATCCATTTTGTAAGATTATTTTAGGACTTGAGACCAAAAGTGATCAGGATCCAAGAATCAACTGGGCCACACTAGAGGAAAAGGGGGGTAGGGAAATTCCTACCATTAAAATTTTATGGGAGTCGATAGTGATGTTTACATGCCATGCATCTATACCGTTCACATCGTCATTCCTGCTGGGATGAATTGAATTAAAAACTTTTTTGGCCCCACGAATATTTCAACTGTGGAAGTTCAATTCTCATGGTTTTGGCTCACTGGAGTATTGGATACGGCTCATTTATTAATTCATGCCGTGAAATGAACTCAAAAAACGGATGAACGGGGTGAATTTTTCACAAACATCACAGCAGGTCCTAGTTCTCAGCGCAGTAACTTCTTGCCAAAGGCTTTAGCAGGAAATCCCACCTAGATTTTGTCCTACCCCGTGATTTATGGGTCTTATCCACACGGTCCATCCATTTTTTCCTATCATTTTAGAATATGAGGAAATCCCACACGATCCTATCCACACGGTCCCACACGGTCTTATCCACACGGTCCTATCCACACGGTCCATCCCATTTTTTCCTATCATTTTAGAATTACTACGGTCTAACCATCGGAAATCCCACACGGTCCTATCCACACGGTCCCACACGGTCTTATCCCACACGGTCCTATCATTTTAGAATATGAGGAGGAAATCCCACACGGTCCTGTCCATTTTGTCCTACCCCGTGATTTATGGGTCTTATCCACACGGTCCTATCCATTTTAGAATATGAGGAGGAAATCCTATCATTTTAGAATATGAGGCTTTAGCAGGAAATCCCACACGGTCCATCCATTTTTTCCTATCATTTTTTCCTATCATTTTAGAATATAAGCCCAAAACTGAGGCATATCCAAAACAGATGTAGACTATACGGGATTAAACTCTTACCATCAAAAACTTCTTGGGTGCCACAGAAGTTTTGAATGGAGCTGAAATTTGTGTTTTCTCTTCATCAAGTCTATGTAACTTTATGAATAGGTTGGATGGCAAATAAACATCATGGTGGGCCCTGGAATCATTATCACCGCTGTTTCCTTTGGTGTGATCCACTTGAGCCTTGGATATGACTAACTTTTGGTTCTGCACTGTAAAATTTTACGGAAAATTATACGAACGGTGTAGATATTAATATCCATACATCACGGTAGCCACTCAAAGCTCCTGCCTGTTCCTAGCTAGAGGGGAAGGACGCAATCTGCGTCCCATCAGCCCATAGTGGCCCAAAACAGCCTGATGAGGGGTTATATGTAATAGAGACAAAGTAGGTGGAAATACAATTCCAAAACTAAACTTTGACATCAAATAATGACATTTACATGGTTGGGCCTACTTGAATGGATGGATTGGATTACTTCTATGTGGAACTTTGACACATTTGTGTTGTGAATAGTCTATCTTACATGCATAAGAACTAGTAAATTCAGAATAATTATTATAATAGATGTTACAATTTTTCCAAAATGGTAGACCCAGTAAGTTTCATAACTGGCTTCAAAATAGTAGGCCTGAACCTAACTCAATTTCTAAATGGGCAGAGAAATTAGAAAAGTACATGATAAAATCACATCAGCTCTATTGGGTACCTGTGCCTCTAAAAGTCCGAATGTGGATCACTTAAATCTATGTGTGTGCATGTGGCACACTTTTGATGAAGAGTGGGTCGTTGACACTTTCATGGCAAAGATGGACCAGAGAAGGGCCGATCACAGGCAGCAACGAATCAGAACTGTCAGAGCCTTAAATCAGTCCTATCTCCCAAACTGGGACGAACTTTTCAACATATTATATATGATTTTGGGTAGGAGAACCTACATAAGCCAACCAACCCTGCTACGCCAGGTTGCCTGCGTCAGATTTGTGACATTCCATTGAATCCGCCATCAAAAGTCCCATTTATTTTCATTTTAACTATAAGTAGTAACTTTTTGTTGGAGTATAGCTTTTGATCCTTTGAGTTGGAGTCGTGCCCAATATGAAAAGGGCTTAGAAAACATAGGAGAATAACGTGTTTGGGCCAAATTAGATACTTACTAGTTTTGGACAAAAACCATGAAGTCTAGTAGGAATAGAGGTTGTCTGTAAATACTAAGTTTACTATTCATAGTAAATCACATTTTTGGGGTGTTTGAGTTGGAGTCTAAGTCTAAAACTCCATCCTAGGTCTAAGTTCCTTATTTAAAGAGTTATAATTTCTTTTTCTTTTTTCTTTTATCATCAATCAAGTTATTTGGAATATATTAGGAATTATTTATGCTTTTATCTCTTATGGATTCAAGGAAGCTTTATGAGGAAGATTTCAGAGAGCTCTATAGATTCGAAATAGTTATCTCCTAAGGAAGAAATGATCGACCTCATCACTTCCCTCCCTGCATCAAGTGGTATCAAAGCGAGGACTCCCTTCGGACCGATGATAACTAACGACGGAATAGACCAAAATTCTGTGGACGGTGATCCAATGATTCGTTATCTATAAAAAAGAATGAAAGCTTTTCACTGGGAGAGTCAGTTGATCATAAAAAGGCTGCAACAGCCCTCGACTCTATTGTACATATGCTAATTCTGCCTCAAGCCCAAGGCAATGCTCAATCTCCTGTGATCGCTATATGACACAATGAAAAGGCCTAGCTATATGTCCTAGAGGGGGGGGTAAATAGGACAATGTCAAATAAAACTTATAACAACGGAATTAAAAAGAATATGATAGCCAAAATAAATTACAATGCAGGAAAGTAAGACAACCTCAAAATTCAGATCTTGAGAGGTTGATACAATTGTTGTTCTAAGGACAACCTTACATCAAAAACTAGAGTTTATGGTAGGACAACCTTATTTCTAGAAAGATCTTTGTATCAAATCTCAAACCAAAGAGGAATACAGAAATAAACACAAACTGAACTGAAATAAATTGTAATCACAAATGTATTGTTCTAGGAACAGCCATACACCATAAAAATGGCAGGGCAACCTTGCTGGAACAACTTTAAAGGAAATTGAATATCAAGCTGATAAAGGAATAGCAGAAAATAAATTCTAAACTATTACAAAATTCCCACAATGCTTGAATTAAATGATTACAACATTCACCACCATACATACATCCCACAAATGAATAATTAAATATTAGAAGTATAAATCATTCAACCACAACACAAGGGATTATAGTGGATCGCCTGTGTGTTCACAAACTGTTAAACAACAGCCACACAGAATGTTACTCCACTCATAATACCCTCACACAGGGAAAATTAGCGTTCACTAACAAAATAGGTTTTCACAGGTTCACCGAAAACCTTTACAATTGTGTCTTTATCTGTGGGCTTACACAATTAAAAAAAACCCCACTTCTGAGTTTTTCTGGTTCTCCTCAGATAACCAATATAACAAGATTTTTCTGGCAAATCTTGAAAGAAACCAAAACAGAAAGGAATTTACAATTAAATGTAAAATACCTGATTATCTCCTTCGTTGTAGCAGCCCGGTAGAACCAAGTCAGAGTAAATGATTGAATGTCCAAGTTCAATGTCCATTACTCAATTGCAATGGTTCTAGTTCTAATAGATTTTAAATTAAACCAAATAGGGTTTGCCTTAATTGATTTTGATTCCAAGGAAAGGGAATAACAATTCCTCTTATCAAATTAGATTGGAATAGCAGAAACAAAATCAATTAAATAAAGCTAAAGAAAGAGAATATTAAATAAGCACACTTAGCTTAGATGGAGCACAGAATTATCTCTCAGAAGTTTGACGAAGATTGGCTTGAATGGATTAATTAATTCGATGAATTCTTCTGAGATTCGTGCTCTATTTATACGTGAGCAGATCGCGTCTTCGACTGGTCTAGGGAGCTCTTCGACTAGTCGAAGAATTAACAGATATTTCAAAAATTGGGCGCGATAAGCTTTGACCGTTTTACGACTGGTCGAAGGTCTCCTTCGACTGGTCGAAGAACCTGAATTTCATCCCTAGACTTTGAGTCGAAGACTTTCGACTGGTCGAAGATGCAGTCGACACTGTTCCTTCGATTGATCAAACAGATTCCAAGACTAGTCGAAGCCTAACAGAAAATATCCGAATTTTGTAACAAACTCACGACTGATCGAGGAATTTCTTAGACTGGTCGAAACAAAGCTAAGACTAGTCAAAGAAGGCCTAGGACTAGTCTAAGAACAGACCAAACTCATGTAAAATAAACATCCGACTATACTCCTAAGGTCAACCTAAGGTCAGTCAAACCTCAAACATGAGGTAAGGACATTGAAACATTAGGAACAAGTGATGTTGAAGTTTAAGCTTTGAAGTCTTGATGTAGTTCAATCTTGAAATCTTGATGTAGCTCAACCTTGAAAGTGTCTTGAGTTCTTTACGAACTGCCTTGTACTCTTCTTGAAGTCTTGCATTCTTAAGTCATGTCTTGTGAGCAGTTCTTGCAGTCAAGGTTGATCTTTGTACTTGTGAGCTTTGCTTGTTGTGATCTTTGCTTGTTCATGATTGTTGATCTTTGAGAGAGCTTCACTTATGCAAGTTATATAACAGTGATATTGGCACCACAAATTTGACAACAGACAGGGATATAAACTATAGCACTTACAATCTCCCCCTTTGTCAAATTAGTGACAAAACACATAACCAAGATAAACATAAAGTAAAACAACTGGTTAAAGAATCATGAACCAGTTAATATCAACTAGCTTACCTGCAAATCAATATTCAATAATCAACATTCAACCAGTTCATTCAACTAGTTCAAACATACTCCCCCTGAGTAACATAACCAATGCTACTCCTCTCACAATCACATAGTTAAGAACAAACCATTCTCCCCCTTTTTGTTACAATATGACAAAGGAAGCAACTGTTGAGAAGTGGAGCCACATCTGGGGCCGCCCACGACCAGTCGAGGTTGTGCGAATTTCGTGTCGCAAGTCCTTTCGCAACTGGGATGCGAAAGGAGTTTCGCGGATTTCGTGTCGCAAGTTCTTTCGTAACTGGGATGCGAAAGGAGTTTCACGGATTTCGTGTCACAAGTCCTTTCACAACTGGGATGCGGAAAGGGAAGTTGCCAAAACTATAAATTGGGGTCCCTAGGGCTATTCTAGGTTAAGGTGAATTTTAGAAAATTATTCTGAGGTGTGGGCAAAGGATTTTCTCTGTACTTCCAAGGGAGAGGTTAGTATATTGCCTTGTAATCTTCGTTTCTCTTCATAGTGGAATTTTGCATTCGTGGTTTTTTTTACCCTAGTTTGGGATTTTTCCACGTATATCTTGTCTTGTGGTTTGTTTTAGATTGCTTTGATCTATTTCTAGTTTATATTTCTTCTTGTCTATCGTTTGTAGGTGAGGCCTTAGATTGGATCTAGGCTCACTGCGTCGTTGGCGTGCTGCGCAACAACTGGTATCAGAGCTATTGGTTTAGTTTTATTGGGAGCGATGGCAGAAGATAGGAAAACTAGAATTGAGAAGTTTGATGGTTCAAACTTTGCCTTCTGGAAGATGCAGATGGAGGATTATCTGTATCAGAAGGACCTCTATATTCCTCTAGGAGAAAAGAGAAGAAACCAGAAAAGTTGACAGATGATGAATGGTTTTTCCTGGATAGGAAGGCTTCAGGAACGATCCGACTCTCTTTGTCTAAGAGCGTCGCCTTCAATATATCCAAGGTAAAAATGACAAAAGAATTAATGGAAGCCCTAGCCACCATGTATGAAAAGCCCTCAGCATCCAACAAGGTTCATCTTATGAAACAGCTATTCAACATGAAGATGTCAGATGGTGGGAGCGTGGCTGAACATCTAAACGAGTTCAATACAGTCACGAGCCAGTTGGAATCCGTTGGCATTGCTTTTGAGGATGAGGTCAGGGCGTTATTGATCTTATCCAGTTTGCCAGACAGTTGGGATGGTTTGGTGATTGTTGTGAGCAATTCTTCAGGATCGACGAAGCTGAAATTTGATGATGTGACCGGTCTAATTCTCAGCGAAGAATCTAGAAGGAAGGCATCAGGAGTTTCAGGGGATTCAGAGAATGCTCTAAACGTTGAAGGAAGAGGAAGATCGCTGAACAAAGGAGGCAATAAACACGGGCGTTCTAAGTCAAGGAATAAGTCCAAGGGACCGAAAGACAAAAACGGATGTTGGCATTGCGGCAAGAAGGGGTACATAAAACGTGATTGCAGGGCGCTCAAGAAACAAGAAGGAAGCTCTCAAGGTGGGAAAGATTCAGTGAATCTGTCTAAGGAGAGCGACACAGAGGCGTTGATCTTGTCTCTTGATGCGAGGAATGAGTCTTGGGTTATAGACTCGGGTGCTTCGTTTCATGCTACTTCATGTAAGGAAGTTCTGCGTGATTATGTGTCAGGTGACTTTAGGAGAGTCTACCTGGGTGATGATGAGCCGTACAATATTGTTGGAAAGGGAGATGTTCATGTAAATCAGAAAGACGGAACGGTCTTGAAATTTAAGGATGTCAAACATGTACCGAGTTTGAAACGTAATCTGATCTCAGTGGGACAGTTGGCTGATACCGGTTATGTGACGACATTCACCAGTGACTCCTGGAAGATCACAAAAGGTGCCTTGGTAATATCTCGAGGCAAAAAGGAAGGTACTTTGTACGTGACTTCAGGATCATATAGTTCACTCGCAGTCGCATCAACTGGAGTGAATGGGCAGTTATGGCATCAGAGGCTGGGACATATGAGTGAGAAAGGGATGAAAGTGTTATTATCAAAAGGGAAGCTACCAGGGTTGAAGTCTATTGACTTGGAATTCTGCGAGGACTGCGTGTATGACAAGCAGAAGAGGGTAAGCTTGAAGAAGATGGGACGCGCTCCAAAGACACATCTGTTGGAGCTTGTACACACTGATGTGTGGGGACCGGCACAGGTATTATCTCTTGGTGGCTCACGTTATTTTGTTACCTTTATTGATGATGCTAGTAGAAAACTATGGGTCTACTTCTTAAAACATAAATCTGATGTATTTGATGTATTTAAGAAGTGGAAAGTTATGGTAGAAAATGAGACAGGTAAAACAGTAAAGTGTCTCAGATCTGACAATGGGGGAGAGTATTGTGATAAGAGGTTTGAGGAGTATTGTGCAGCAAATGGAATCAAACATCAGAAAATGATTCCAGGGACACCACAGCAGAATGGTGTGGCTGAGCGCATTAACAGGACCATCCTTGAGCGCGCCAGGAGCATGAGGTTACATGCAGGGTTGCCCAAGACCTTTTGGGCAGATGCTGTGAATACTGCCGCATATCTCATCAATAGAAGTCCCTCAGCACTATTGGATGGTGGGCTACCAGAAGAAGTGTGGACTGGGAAAGAAGTGAACCTTGCACATCTCAGAGTGTTCGGTTGCACTTCATATGTTCACATTGATGCAGAGCACAGAAACAAGATGGATGCGAAGTCCAGGAGGTGCACGTTTATAGGCTATGGGCAACATGATTTTGACTACAGGTTCTGGGATGCAGAAAATAGAAAAATCATCAAAAGCAAGGACGTATTCTTTAATGAAAAAGTGATGCATAAGGACAGTGTGCAGGAAAATAAGGCCGAGAAAAAGGAATTCGTAGAGTTGGAAGAGTTACCGGACATGGGTGTTACAGTGCCACAGGATGAGGCAGAGCCGCATACACCAGTTGTGAGGAGGTCTACTCGGGAGAGGAGACCCACGGTCCGATACTCACCCTCCTTACATTATCTACTATTGACAGATAATGGTGAGCCAGAGTGTTTTGAAGAGGCGTTACAGTCAGATATACGGGTTAAGTGGGAGCAGGCCATGGATGATGAGATGGACTCTCTTGAGTCTAATCGTACATGGGAGCTAGTCACTCTACCTAAGGGTAAGAATGCTCTTCATAACAAGTGGGCTTACAGACTGAAGGAGGAGCACGATGGTTCGAAACGGTACAAGGCCAGATTGGTTGTGAAAGGGTTTCAACAAAAGGCAGGTATCGATTTCACTGAAATATTTTCACCGGTAGTGAAAATGTCTACGATTCGCATGGTCTTGAGTATAGTGGCTTCAGAGGACTTACATCTAGAATAACTAGATGTTAAGACAACCTTTCTTCATGGGGACCTTGAAGAAGAGATATATATGCATCAGCCGACAGGATACGTGGCACCAGGTAATGAGAACAAGGTGTGCAGACTAAAGAAGAGTCTATATGACTTGAAGCAGGCCCCGAGGCAGTGGTACAAGAAGTTCGATAGTTTCATGTCGGGAAACGGTTTTAGGAGATGTCATGCAGACCACTGTTGTTACTTGAAGAATTTGATACGTCATACATCATCCTTCTTCTGTACGTTGATGATATGCTTGTGGCTGGCTCAAACATGGAGGACATCTCAGATCTCAAAAGGCAATTGTCTAGAGAATTTGCCATGAAGGATTTAGGAGCTGCAAAACAAATCCTACGCATGAGGATAAAGCGTGACAGGGAAAACAAGAAATTAGTTTTGTCACAGGCAGAGTACATAGCCAAGGTACTTGATCGATTCAATATGGGAGGTGCTAAGCCGGTTAGCACTCAATTAGCCAACCACTTCAAGCTATCTAAGGAGCAAGGTGCAAAGACGCAGGAGGAATAAGACTACATGGCTAAAGTCCCATACGCGTCAGCTATTGGGAGTCTCATATATGCTATGGTGAGCACGAGGCCAGACATTGCTCAAGCAGTGGGAGTTATTAACAGGTTCATGAACAACCCCGGGAAGGAACATTGGGAAGCTGTGAAGTGGATCCTTAGGTACTTGGTAAGTACTAAGGACGTAGGGCTGTGTTATGGTGGATCGAAAATCAAGTTACAAGGCTACGTGGATTCAGATTTGGCAGGAGATATCGACAGCAGAAGAAGCACTACAGGTTATGTTTTTACTCTGGGTAGTGTTGCAGTCAGTTGGGTCTCTCAGTTATAAAAGATAGTATTTATCAGTACGACAGAAGCAGAATTGGTTGCGACTACAGAAGCATGCAAGGAAATGGTGTGGATGCAAGGTTTTATGGAAGAGTTGGGTAAGAAGCAAGCAGATTGTAAGCTGTACAGTGACAGTCAGAGTGCAATACACTTGGCTAAGAATTCAGCCTTTCATTCAAGGACCAAGCATATTGTCATCAGATATCACTTCATACGTTCGTTACTGGAAGATGGAACGATTGCTCTTGAGAAGATTCATACAATTGAGAATCCTGCGGATATGCTGACCAAGGCGGTCACAAGGGAGAAGCTGAAGCTCTGTTAAGCTTTGATTGGTCTTCAGGCTTGAAGACGGGGAGGTGGTGCACTCCGGATGAAGCAGACAAAGGTTTATGGAGATGTGTCTCCAAGTGGGAGATTGTTGAGAAGTGGAGTCACATCTGGGGCCGCCCACGACCAGTCGAGGTTGCGCGGATTTCGTGTCGCAAGTCCTTTCGCAACTGGGATGCGAAAGGAGTTTCGCAGATTTCATGTCGCAAGTCCTTTCACAACTGAGATGCGAAAGGAGTTTCGTCCTTTCGCAACTGGGATGCGGAAAGGGAAGTTGTCAAAACTATAAATTGGGGTCCCTAGGGCTATTCTAGGTTAAGGTGAATTTTAGAAAATTATTCTAAGGTGTGGGCAAAGGATTTTCTCTGTACTTCCAAGGGAGAGGTTAGTATATTGCCTTGTAATCTTCGTTTCTCTTCATAGTGAAATTTCGCATCCGTGGTTTTTTTACCCTAGTTTGGGATTTTTCCACGTATATCTTGTCTTGTGGTTTGTTTTGGATTGCTTTGATCTATTTCTAGTTTATATTTCTTCCTGTCTATCGTTTGTGGGTGAGGCCTTAGATTGGATCTAGGCTCACTGCGTTGTTGGCGTGCTGCGCAATAGCAACAATAAAGGAGAACTAAATAAAGGGATATATGAGTGTAAACATGAGGAGTTATGAGATGAATACAAAAATCAGAGATGGAGATACTCAGCATAGTTTCACATAGAACAAATACCCAGCATAAAACAAAGATAGTATCCAACTCAAAATCAGTCAATCCTAGTGCTAAGTTATAAAGTTATTACAGACCAGAAATCCCATATAAACTAATTAGAACCAGAACCAGATGACGGAGCAGGAATAGAGGGATCAAGTTGGTGCATGCCTTTGTTCAATCGCCTAAGATATTTGCGCATGTACTTGAATTGTAAATCATGAGCAACAGACATGTTTTCCATCTTTACATTTATATTATCAACTTTATCCTCCAATGCACTCAGACGTGCATCAACATCAGATGGTTCAAAATCTGGATCATTTGTTGAATTAGAATCCAGTTCCTCAAAAATGTCATCCATATTAATGTCATCCCCAGCTTCTTCATGACCACCATCACCACCACCTTGTTCAGGAAGTAATTCTAGCTTCATCTTATTGATATTAATATTGTTGAAAATCAAATGATAGATAGGAGCCACATCAACCGGCATATCGACTAACATATGCATAGCCAATACAGTCATTAAATAGCCAAAAGGAATGTCACTATGACGAGGATGGAGTCTAAACTAAAGAATAAAATGACAGATTAAGGATGGTAAACAAATCTGAGAACCATTGGCAAAAGCATGGATAACACGAACCATAAACGAGGTCAAGTCAGTTTTATTACCCGAACGAGGATATAAATTAGACACAAAGATTTTGTGGAGAACTCTATATTTAGGTAACAAATACCTTGCAGGAAGCGCATTCCCTTTTTGTATCCATTGAACATCCATGTTGCACAAATCTCTAGTGAGCATGCGTTTTTCAGAAATTGAGGGTTTATCAGTTAGGTTATGGATAGGAATACCCTCATCATTCACAGGAATGTCCATAAGGGCTGAAATTAAATAACGATCAATGTCAAAAGGCCCTTCTCTAGTAGATATTTTAAAAGTTAAATCATCCTGTGAGAAAGCACTAATACATGCAAACATGGATTGGGTAATGGACCGGTATGCTGGCCCACCCCAATGTAATAAGTTAACCCAACCTACAGCTTCAAGCATAGGAAGGATGTCAAAAGGTACAATATGATTAACATCAACAAGATGTTCAACAATAACTTTACGTAATCTAATGTACCTAACATAAGATGGATTGTCATTGGGAACAAGAAGATGACGCTTAGAGATAATGGTCGATCTGGAGGAAGAAGAAGGACCACAGGAAGTTGTTTTTCTACATCTAGAAGCCATTTGCAACAAAGATATCAAGAAAATAAGAAGTTGCAAAGGATTGAGAAGTGGGTTTACTCAAAACAGATTTTTCAAAATCCAAACCCCAAATCTAATGAAATCCAAAATAGAAATCTTCAATCTAGAAAGGTAAAAAATCTAGACACAAATTTGCAAGAAAAACGTAATTGGAACACTAACCTTGAAGAACATGAATAATGGGTTCAACAAGTCGAAGCTCGGCTCCTTAGAGAGAAAAAACGGAATGAGGAAGAAAGCAAAATCTCCAAATTTTAAGTGATTCCCGAGATCTATGACTGGTCGTGGATATCTACGACCGGTCGAAGTTCGACTGGTCGAGTATACTCACGACTGGTCGAAGAATGTCCAAAAATTCATATTTCTTGCAAATTATTCAAAAATTGGAATTCAACCTAGCAAATATATACACTATGATACAAGTAGGCATAAATAATCATTTCAAAATGCACATGTCAAGATCAAATTTCATCTTTTTGAACCTGCTTTTATCGAGAGGTTTTGTGAAAATGTCAGATCGTTGATCTTCAGTAGGAATATATTCCAGAGAGATAACTTTTTCCTCTACTAATTCCTGAATATAATGAAATCTAATGTCAATGTGCTTAGTACGAGAATGCTGAATAGGATTTTTTGAAATATTTATCGCACTAGAATTATCACAATGTAATAACATAGAATCCTGTTTAATTCCATAATTACTTAACATTCGTTGCATCCAAACAAGCTTTGTACATGCATTACCAGCTGCGATATACTCAGCTTCAACTGTTGAAAGTGATATAGAATTTTGTTTCTTACTAAACCAGAAAACTAGACAATTTCCAATGTAAAAGCAACCACCACTAGTTGATTTCTATCATCTAGATTACCAGCCCAGTCAGCATCTGAGTATCCAGCTAATTGGACACTAGTCTCATGAGGATACTAGAGACCGAAATTTACAGTACTTGCGACATATCTAATAATCCGCTTGACAGCAATCAAGTGAGATTCTTTTGTATCAGATTGATATCTTGCGCAAATACCAACACTTAGAGAAATATCAGGTCTACTAGCAGTTAAATATAACAAACTACCAATCATACTCTGATAAAGTTTTGAGTCAACATTTTTACCATTAGAGTCTTTTGAGAGTTTCAAGGTAGTACTCATAGGAGTATCGAAATTCTTGCCATTCTCAAATCCAAATCTCTTGATTAGATTCAAAGCATACTTAGATTGAGAAATGAATATTCCTTCAGGTTGTTGCTTTACTTGCAATCCAAGGAAATAAGTCAATTCCCCAACCATGCTCATTTCGAACTGTGATTTCATCAAATCTGCAAACTCAGTAGTCAAGTCAGTACAAGTTGATCCATAAATGATATCATCAACATAAATCTGTACCATTAAGATATGATCATTATGTTTTTTAACAAACAGAGTTTTATCAACAGATCTCATTTAAAAATTATGACTTAAAAGAAATTTTGTTAGTTTCTCATACCATGCCCTAGGTGCTTGTTTTAATCCATAAAGTGCCTTTTTAAGCCGATACACATGATCAGTATTTTTGGGATCTTCAAAACCCATTGGCTGTTCAACATAGACTTCTTCATGTAAATCGCCATTTAGAAAAGCACTTTTCACATCCATTTGATAGATCTTTATCTTTCTAAAACATGCAATGGATATAAATAGTCTGATAGATTCAAGACGTGCTACTGATGCAAAAGTTTCATCAAAATCAATTCCTTCAATTTGAGTATAACCTTGTACCACTAGTCTAGCCTTGTTTCTAATTATATTTCCACACTCATCAGACTTATTTTTGAAAATCCATTTTGTTCCAATGATGTGTTTATCTTTAGGTCTTGGTACGAGATACCAAACATCATTTCTTACGAATTGGTTGAGTTCTTCTTGCATCGCAACAATCTAGTTCTCATCAGCAAGAGCTTCTTTTACGTTAGATGGTTCTATTTGGGATGTAAAACATACATAATTACATATATCCTCAAGTTGTCTACAGGTGCGAACACCGGTGAGAGGGTTTCCAAGAATTTGTGTGGTTGGATGATCTTTAACAGTCCTCAACTCAGAATTAGTCTGATTCGATGAAGTATCGGGTTTATCAATGATTAGAACTTCATCATTATCTGAATTAGGGATTGGCGTGTTTAAGTGATCATCAATGACAACATTGATGGACTCTTGAATCATACCAGTTCTTTTGTTCAGAACCCTATAAGCTCGACTGTTTAAGGAATATCCTAGAAAAATCCCTTCATCGCTCTTCGTATCGAATTTTCTCAAATTTTCACGATCTCGTAAAATATAGCACTTGCTGCCAAAAACTCGAAAGTATTTGACAATAGGCTTTTTATTGAACCGCTGCCAAAAACTCGAAAGTATTTGACAATAGGCTTTTTATTGAACCACAATTCGTAAGCCGTTTTATTATTATCTTTGCTAGTGTAGACTCGGTTAATAATATAGCAAGCTGTGTTGACTGCTTCAGCCCAAAGATTTTTAGAGAGCTTCATGCCATTCAACATGAGATTAGCCATTTCTTGAAACACCCTATTCTTTCTTTCCACAATTCCATTTTGTTGTGGAGTTTTGGGAGTAGAGAATTCATGTAATATTCCTTGGTCGGTACAAAACTTCTCAAAACTGCTATTCTCAAATTCAGATCCATGATCACTACGAATCTTACTGATTTGAGAATATTTTTCAGTTTGAATCCTTTTGAGAACTTTTCTTACTTCTTGAAGGGTTTCAGATTTATCCCTTAAGAAGACTACCCATGTAAATCTAGTAAAGTCATCAATTATTACCAAGATATACTTTTTTCCACCATGACTTTCCGTTCTGCTAGGTCCTATTAGATCCATGTGGAGGAGTTCGAGTGGTCTTGATGTGGTATTTGAATTCACCTTTTTGTGTGAGTTCCTTGTTTGTTTGCCTATCTGGCACTGACCACATATTTTATCTAATTTCTGAAGTTTGGGTAGACCTCTTATAAGTTCTTGTTTGCTCAATCTATATAAATTTTGATAATGTACATGTCCAAGACATTTGTGCCATAAATCAGTCTTGTCTGTATGGACCATGTAACATGTTTGATTAGATGAGCTAGATTCGCTAATAATATAGCAATTTTCAGACGTTCTACATCCAGTTAATATTACAGAACCCTTATTGTTTAGTATCTCACAACTTTGATTAGAAAACCGAACACTATGGTTATTATCACATATTTGAGATATACTAAGTTATGTTTTAAGCCTTCAACATATAAAACGTTTTCAAACACAGGAAGATTAAAAAGTTGAACCGTACCTTGGCCTATAATCTTGCAGTTGCTACCATCACCAAATGTGACTGAACCATCAGTCATATCTTTCAGATCGTGAATAAAACTTTGTCACCTATCATATGACTGGAGCATCCACTGTCTAGGTACCACTTTGAATGACTTGTTGCTTTGAAAGCAGTGTGAGCAACCAAGCAGACAACTTTAGGTTCCCATTTCATAACTATTTTGGGTTTAGGAACATAGTTGGTCTTCTTTTGTTTATAGTTGTAAGAATGACCTATAGAGTTAGATTTTAAGAGCTCCTTGAGTAAATCAACTATCTTTTCAGCTAGTGGATTTCGTTTCTAATTAAAGTTGACATGACTGCTTCTAGGTTTTTGAAAGGTTTTTGAATTTCTAGAAAAACCTTGATAAGTACTTTTCCCTTTTGAGTTTGAGAACTCTCCTTTAACAAACATAGGAGGAGTATACTTTTGTTTAGGAGATAAATTTTTATCATAGCCCAACCCGGATAGATCGCCACATTTTCTTGATCTGGATAAAAGTTTTTCAAACTTTGGATCACCTTGTGCATATTTCCATGTGTCCTTTAGACTCAGAAGAGAAGATACTTCATTTTTGAGTTTCTCAATTTCAGATTTCAAATCAATAATTAAGGAGTTTTTGAATTCCAAATCGTATTTTGATTTTTCAAAACAATCTGAAATTTGTGAATTTTCTAAGACAAGTGATTCAAAACATTCTTTGAGTTTAGAAAACTTTTCTTTTTGAAGTTTAAATTTGACAACAATTTTACAACTTTCCTTATATAGGGCATTGTAAGCGTCTTGAAGATCATCTTCATTTTCACATTCACTACCCAGATTTTCTTCACTTGTTGAGTTATTATCTGAAAATGTGAATTTGGCTAGAGTCATAAGATCTTTAACTTCATTGCCCGACTCAGTTTCAGAATCTTCTGATTTAGAAGAAGCTTCAGAATCAGATGATTCATCCCATGTAGCCAACATACCCTTCTTCTTGGGTTTGTCCTTTTTAGGACATCTATTTGCTAAGTGCCCATATTCTTGACAGTTGTAACATTGACTATCTTTCAAAGATTTTTGAGATTTGGGTCTAAACTTCTTTTTATCATTCAATTTTTGAAAATCAACCCTTTTCTTGCTTTTGAAAATCTTGTAAAATTTCTTAGCTAAAAGAACCATATCATCTTCTGAATCAGAATTTTCTTCTGAATTACATTTAGAAGATTTTAGTGCGATAGATTTACCTTTAGGAGCTTTAAAGTTTAACTCATAGGTTTGTAGAGAACCAACTAGTTCTTCTACCCTCATATTATCCGTATCACGAAGTTCCTGGATCGCAGTTACTTTAGAATTGAACCGTTCAGGAAGTGAGCATAATATCTTTGCACACACTTTACTTTCTGGGATTTTATCGCCAAGACCCCACATTGAGTTTACAATGTCATTCAATCTAGTGTAAAAGTCCATAAACATTTCATTTTTCTCCATATGAATTTCTTCAAATCTGGTTGTGAGGAGTTGGACTTTAGATTTTTTGACAATTGTAGTACCCTCATGTGTCATTTCTAATATATCCCAAGCTTGCTTTGTAGTATCACAGGAAATGATTCTTTTGAACACATCCGGTGATAGTGCACAAGTGATTGCATTTAGTGTTTTAGCATTTGCACTATTCTCACTTTTCTGAAGTGTGGTCCATTGGTAATATGGTGTGACTTTCATAGATTTTGAACCGTCAACCCCAGTAATTTCCATGATAGGAGGTTTCCATTCAGTCACTGTGGCTTGCCACACACTCTCATCCATTGATTTGAGGAAGATCCTCATTCTAGCTTTCCAATAGGCATAGTTGGAGCCATCAAAGGGTGGAGGCCTAGTGACTGAAAGGCTACTAAAATTTGACATCTTAAATAGCCTAAATCGTTAGCTCAGGAATTAAATCCAAGAATTAAAAAGAGCTATTAAGCTTTGATACCACTTGAAAAGGCCTAGCTATATGTCCTAGAGGGGGGGGGGGGAGGGAATAAGACAATGCCAAATAAAACTTATAACAGCGGAATTAAAAAGAATATGATAGCCAAAATAAATCACAATACAGGAAAGTAAAACAACCTCAAAATTCAGATCTTGAGAGGTTGATACGAATGTTGTTCTAAGGACAACCTTACACCAAAAACCAGAGTTTATGGTAGGACAACCTTATTTCTAGAAAGATCTTTGTATCAAATCTCAAACTAAAGAGGAAGACAGAAGTAAACACAAACTGAACTGAAATAAATTGTAATCACAAATGTATTGTTCTAGGGACAGCCATACACCATAAAAATGGCAGGGCAACCTTGCTGGAACAACTTTAAAGGAAATTGAATATCAAGCTGATAAAGGAATAACAGAAAATAAATTCTAAACTATTACAAAATTCCCACAATGCTTGAATTAAATGATTACAACATTCACCACCATACATACATCCCACAAATGAATAATTAAAGATTAGAAGTATAAATCATTCAACCACAACACAAGGGATTATAGTGGTTCGCTTGTGTGTTCACTAACTGTTAAACAATAGCCACATAGAATGCTACTCTACTCCTAATATCCTCACACAGGGGATATTAGCGTTCACTAACAAAATAGGTTTTCACAGGTTCACCCAAAACCTTTACAATTATGTCTTTGTCTGTGGGCTTACACAATTAAAAAAAAAAAACCCCACTTCTAAGTTTTCCTGGCTCTCCTCAGATAACCAATACAACAAGATTTTTCTGGCAAATCTTGAAAGAAACCAAAACAGAAAGGAATTTATAATTAAATGTAAAATACATGATTATCTCCTTCGTTGTAGCAGCCCGGTAGAACCAAGTCAGAGTAAATGATTGAATGTCCAAGTTCAATGTCCAGTACTCAATTACAATGGTTCTAGTTCTAATAGATTTTAAATTAAACCAAATAGGGCTTGCCTTAATTGATTTTGATTCCAAAGAAAGGGAATAACAATTCCTCTTATCAAATTAGATTGGAATAGTAGAAACAAAATCAATTAAATAAAGCTAAAGAAAGAGAATATTAAATAAGCACACTTAGCTTAGATGGAGCACAGAATTATCTCTTAGAAGTTTGACGAAGATTGGCTTGAATGGATTAATTAATTCGATGAATTCTTTTGAGATTCATGCTCTATTTATAGGTGAGCAGATCGCGTCTTCTACTGGTCTAGGGAGCTCTTCGACTAGTCGAAGAATTAACAGATATTTCAAAAATCGGGCGCGATAAGCTTTCACCATTTTACGACTGGTCGAAGGTCTCCTTCGACTGGTCGAAGAACATGAATTTCATCGCTGGACTTTGAGTCGAAGACTAAGATGCAGTTGACACTGTTCCTTCGACTGGTCGAACAGATTATAGGACTAGTCGAAGCCTAATAGAAAATATCCGAATTTTATAACAAACTCACGACTGATCGAGGAATTTCTTAGACTGGTCGAAGCAAAGCTAAGACTAGTCGAAGAAGGCCTAGGACTAGTCGAAGAACAGACAAACTCATGTAAAATAAACATTCGACTTATGTATCCAAAGTGACCTACTCCTAAGGTCAACCTAAGGTCAGTCAAACCTCAAACATGAAACAAGGACATTGAAACATTAGGAACAAGTGATCTTGAAGTTTAAGCTTTGAAGTCTTGATGTAGTTCAATCTTGAAATCTTGATGTAGTTCAATCTTGAAATCTTGATGTAGCTCAACCTTGAAAGTGTCTTGAGTTCTTTACGAACTGCCTTGTACTCTTCTTGAAGTCTTGCATTCTTGAGTCATGTCTTGTGATCAGTTCTTGCAGTCAAGGTTGATCTTTGTACTTGTGAGCTTTGCTTGTTGTGATCTTTGCTTGTTCATGAATGTTGATCTTTGAGAGAGCTTCACTTATGCAAGTTATATAACAGTGATATTGGCGCCACAAATTTGACAACAGACAGGGATATAAACTATAGCACTTACACACAACCCCGTTTTTTGTAAAGTGTTTCCGAAGGCAAATCGCAGAGCTATCTCAGATGAGTCAAGCTCCAACAACAAGGATGTCGGTGCGTCGTTGCTCGACAATTGATCTATGGAGACAATAGACTAGATCGTGCTGAAAGAGACAATCTAGGTTAAGCTAAACTTTCTAGTTTTAATGGCTTATTGTGTCTAGAGGACTTCCTTAACTGATTAGCCGAAGTAGAGAGGTATTTTGATTACATGGACGTGCCAAAAAAAAGTGAAGTTAATTGAGTTCAAATTGAAATCTGGTGTTTCCGCGTAGTGAGAGAAATTATAGCTGCATGTGCTCGACAGAACAAGGTGCTCATTTGATTAAGGCCGCGAATGAGACGCCTTCTTCGATCATTATTCCTCCGTAGTGATTATGAGCGGTTGTTATTCCAGCCATACTAAAATTCTAGCAGGGGATTCGGACTGTAACAGATTACACCAAAATATTTTAGCGGTTGGCAGTACATAATGATTTGTGGGAGACTAAATCGCAGAAGGTAGCATGGTTCATAAGCGGTTTATGACTGACAATTCAGGACCAAATTTAGATCCACCCAGTCATGACTGTGGATGAAATGGTTCAGTTGACAAGTAGGGCAGAAATGTAGACTCAAGTCCCTATGACGGGTCCCACGTAAGATTCAATATTAGTCAAAGGAAAGAAACAAGTAAGAGGTCATCATCAACTTCCTGCAACCGCAAACCATGACAAGGGAAGTAGTCCATTTATGCCCCAACATACGTTGCCCACAACAATGGGTTCAAACAAGATTCCAAATCCTTATGGTTAACAAAGGCTGGACCATTGTTACCATTGTGGCCAACTAGGCCACTTATCAAACAACTGCTCTCAATGCCCCACAACCTAATTGGCCATTAATGAAGGAGGCACTGAAGGTATGAAAAAGGAAGAAGGCCCTGCATTTGATGAGATTGAACAAGCAGTGGAAGAAGGAGTTGGTGACAAAGAATAGTTGGCCAAGGATCATTATAAATCATTTATCGTGAGATGATTATTGTACACTCCATGAAAGGAGGTGCACCCACAGCGGCATAATATATTCAGCACATGGTGTACCATCAATGGCAAGGTCTGTAATGTAATCATATATAGTGGCAATAAGGAGGATATCGTCTCGAAGATGATGGTGGACAAGTTGTGGATACATATGAAAAAGCATCATTCCCCTTACTCGATTGGCTAGATAAAAAATGTGAACAAAACTAAGGTAACTGAACAATACATTGTCTTATTTTCAATTAGTAGGAATTACAAAGATCAAGTACTATGTGATGTGGTTGACATGAAAGCATGTCATATGTTGCTCAGTCGGCCATGCGAATTAGATAGTAATACGACCCTTCGAAGACGAGACAATATCTATATCTTCATCAAGGATAGTTGCATGATGATCCTTGCCCCTATAGCACCAGAGAACCACTTTGAAGCTTCTAAAGTAGAGGGGACCTCCATCCTGACCATTTGGGATTTTGTGAAGGAATGCGAGAAAACTAGTAAGGTGTACGTTGTGGTAATAAAGGGCAAGGAATTAAAGCCCTTAAACATTCATCTAAGTTTAAGGTTGTTGCTGAACGAATTCAAAGAAATTTGACCCAAAGTTACCTGATGGATTACCCCACATGCGGGACATCCAACATCACATAGACCTTGTCCCTAGGGCTAGCTTGCTTAATCACCCTCACCATCGGATGAGTTCGAAAGAGTGTGAGATACTCGAGGGGCGGGTGTATAAATTGATCTGTAAGGGTCTTCTGAGAGAGAGCATGAGCCCATGTGTCATGCTAGCTTTATTAATGCCGAAGAAAAATTGAAGCTTACATATGTATGTAGATAACCGGGCAATTAATACGATTCCCATTAAATATAGGTTCCTGATACTACGGTTGGATGACATGCATGATATGTAAGAAGGTGTCAAGGTATTCTTTAAACTAGATCTCAGGAGCGATTACCATCAAATCTGTATCCAACCTGGTGATGAGTGGAAAACAGTATTCAAGACCAATGATGGGTTGTATGAGTGGTTGATTATACCCTTCGGTCTAGTGAACGCACTGAGCACTTTTATACATCTGATAAATCAAGTGTTAAAGTTGTTTATTAGCCAGTTTGTGATAGTTTATTTTGATGATATCACGATATATAGTTATAGTTAGACGGAGCACCTGGAACATCTCAGGCAGGTGCTACAAGTCCTCACAGTTAATAAGTTGTACATCAACTTGAAGAAGTATAGTTTTCTAACAGATAACTTTTTCTTAGGTTTGTTGTGACATCCATGCATGTGAACACTGAAAAGGTGTGAGCCATCAGTGAATGGTCGATTCTGATGAACATTCATTAAGTGAGGAGTTTCCACGGGTTGACGACATTTTATCATCGATTTGTGCAGAATTTTAGCACTATAGTGTCACACATTATAAATTGTATGAAAAAATGGTTATTTCAGTGGACTAATGAGGTTGACAAGATCTTTGCTAAAATCAAGAACCAATTGTCCAGAACACTGATCTTAGTTCTTCCCTGTTTCGAGAAGTTGCTTAAGATTGAGTGTTACACCTCATATGTCGGAATTAAGGGAGTCTTATCACGGGAAGGCATGCCAATAGCCTTCTATAGCGAGAAGCTTAATGAAGCCCAAAAGAAATGGTTGACATATCAGCTCGAGCTATACGCAATGGTTCAAGCACTATAACATTGGCGACATTTCTAATTAAGAGAGTGTTCGTTCTCTATAGTAATCATCAAGCTTTAAACTTTATTAATAGTCAAGCTAACGTGACCATGTACATGCTAGATGGGTCATATTTTTGCAAGAATTCATGTTTGTTTTGAAGCACAAGTCATGGTAGCAGAACAAGGTGGTTGATGTACTTAACCATCATGCATCACTACTGGTTACGATGAACAATGAGGTAGTTGGCTTTAAATATCTCAAGGCGTTGTATGTCAAGGATGAGGACTTCAAGAATATATGGATAAGGTACCAAGATGGTCATCCCAGTGACCTACATATACAAGATGGTCTTTTCTTCAAAGAGAATCAATTGTGCATCCCTCAAAGTTCTCTAAGGGAGCAGATTATCCAAGTAGTACATGGAGGTGGCCTTGGTGGACACCTTAGGAGAGACTAAACGCGAGCTCTTAGTGAGAAACAGTATTACTAGCTGTAATGTATGTGACATGAAAAGCGCAGCGCTATCATGTTTGTTAGACCTCTAAGGGACAGTATCAGAATAAGAGCCTCTACACCCCGTTACATGTGCTTGACAGCCCTTGGGAGGACTTATTTATGGACTTTGTACTTGGTTTCTTACGAACACAACGTGGCATGGATTCGATGTTTGTAGTGGTATATTGTTTCTCAAATATGGCACACTTTATCACATGTAAGAACACCATTGATGCAACACATGTGGCGAATCTATTCTTCAGAGATGTCGTACAACTACATAGCTTTCCCAAGACCATTGCTTCAGATCATGACACAAAGTTCATTAGCCACTTTTGACAGACTTTTTGAAATCGGTTTAATACGCGACTTCAGTTTAGTAGTGCCTACCACCCACATACCGATTGACAGACTGAAGTTATGAATCGCACGTTGGGAAACCCCTCTGATGTATTTCAAGTACCAAGATGAAGCAGTGGGATTTAGCCTTGTCTCAAGTGAAGTTTTCATTCAACAATATGGTGAACCACTCGATAGGGAAGTCCCTATTCCATATTGTTTATGATCGAGTGTTGTTCACTCCCCAAGTATAGGGTTGTGATGTAGTAATAAACTCGGTGAGACCGAGGTCGAATCCACAGGGACTAAAATCTGTACGTAATCTGAAACTAAGTAGAACTAGAACTACACTAAGATGAAATGTAAATCGAATGTAATTGAGGAATAATGGTAAAATATTAATTTAAAACTTAAGGAATTCAAAGGAAGGAAACTAGGGATTCAGAGGATCCCCTTGTAGAGATCAGGGAGATCTTATGCCTGTTTCAATAACTCAACTGGACTTAGAGTCCTATCTTCATCCAGTTGAAGGGTGTAACCATGAAAATCGAACTGAACTTTCTTGATATACTTTTTAAGAGATGAAAGGTATATGAATTAGAATGGATTCCAACACTAAACCATGCCCAAGAGACAAAACAAACAATAGAATTAAACTAATTAACAACCAATCATAAAATGTATGAAGGTTAGGAAGGGTTCCGTCATCCAGCCATGCCCAGGAGATGATGGTGAACAACAGGGCTTCCTGACGTCATAATTATGAAGGAAAGGAACATGCTTAAAGCTATCGCAGACCCATTGTAATTTTAGTCACAACAGACTAATAAAAACTAAAAACATTTCCTTAATTAAACCAAAATCAACATCAGTTCAGTCTAAACAAAAGCACAAGCAAAAAGTCTCTCATCACGCTACAAGCTTCACCTCTTAACCCTAGCTAAGAGGTTTAGCCTAGCAACATGATTAGGCTAGATCTCCTAAGAATAAAAATAAAATAAAAATAAAAAAACTCTAAAAGAAATACTCTCCCTGCTCCACTTTCACATCCCAGATGGTCCAGCTAATCGTCTCCAACCTTTCCCCCTCTTTTCTCTTCTTTCTTATCTCTTAATAGGAGTACCATGTCGGTGGAGAGGAGAAACTTTGTGCAAAAGTTTTCCTTTCGTAGCAATAGTCAGTGCGGAAGTCCTACGCACTGTAACAGAGCGTGCGTCACAGTGCTTACGCTAATTGTTTGGTGGGGCACCTTCCTGACAATCATCAAGAGATCCAGTCCATTCATTGGATCACCCTTGAAAATTCAGTAAAACTGGACGCTTTCTAGACCGAATTTGATGTGTCCCACCCGTCTTTTCCGTTTAACTGCCGGTCTTCTATTTCGACGAATGGAGACTGATCTCCGTGGTTTTCCTGAAATGTGTTACATAGGTTAGGGTGAGAAAACCCGTGGGCTCTAGGTGAACGGTCCAGATTAGACCATGGGTGTACGACAATGGCCTACAAAGGAAAAATGTAAGCTCTGTCGTGAAACAGAGCTTTGCGGATCTTACTATGATGGTCGGTGGGCCCCACCTTGATGTTTATGAAGTTTATGGAGAAATCCATTCCGTTCACTAGGGTCCCCACGAAAAATCGTCCGGGAATGGTTGGTTTAGACTTGCGTTGACGTGGCCCACGGAATCTGTAAAGCCACCGTCCATTATACATTTGAGATTGCATCTGTGTGTGTATATATGCGTGGGTCCCTGAAAACACCTGGTGTACTGTCGGTTTTTCCTCCCAAGCATAATGGATGAACCCGATTGTCCATATAATGGATTGTGTGGGCCCACTTCGTGGTTCAGCGGACTCACGTCCGTTTCTCTGGCAGAAAACAGAATTTCTGTTTTAGTATTTAGAAAGGAATGGGTCAGCGCAATGGTTGACTGGGTCTTGGTCCGGTGCACGTCCAATGCATGGGTACCCCATGTACACGTAGTGTACGCGTGGGGTCCATCATGATGTACTCAAAAAATCTGCTCTATCCATCCATTTTGTCAGCTCATTTAATGAGTTGAAACCAAGATTGAAGCATATCCAGATATCATGTGGGCCCTAAATCGGAGTTTTATGGGTTGATCTGTCCGTTAGGCCACTTCCACAGGGATTCGAGGGCTGAAATTCAACGTGTACGGTTAATTTGGAGTCATCGGACCAGATGTAAAGTTTCGAGCCGAACAGATGGTGAGAACCTTGTGATCTTACAATCTGGACAATTTTCAGGCCTTTTTTAACGTTGCTCATTGAATCTCTGGCATGTAAATCCGTCGATCTTGATCCTATGGAGTGCATCCCTTGACTTGGTGACTTCTGAGCATTAATTTCATGCTTTTAGCACCCTTTTTAGGTCTAAGCTCCTAAATTCACCCTGCAGCACAAACACAATTAAAATAGGCTATTAAACAGTATCATGTTCGTAAATCTAGGTAATAACTGGGGTCTAATATGCAATATTTGACCCTCGACATAACCCGCAACCAGCATTTTGCTAGTCCCCAGCAAAGAATGCGAAAAATAAGTTGAGAATTATAGAACAATTTCTATGCACTCGAGTGATTTTTGAAAAGTAATCCGGATACTAGAATTCTAAGATTCATGAATGTTGGGCATTACTTTTTCCTGGACTCAAGAGCACGGTAAACTTCATAGTCAAGTTCAAAGTATTAATCCATCAATCAGAAAAATTCTAAACATTGAGTTCCATGGGTGTATAGTGTAATCTCGGCTTACCATCATTAAGAGATCCAATTGTCAATTTTCATGATACATTGATGATCGAATGAGCATTCAGGACAACCAAAACCTAGACTAAAATGTGCCTCACAAATCATCCTTTTTCTTTCTCCAGCTTTTGATTTTTTTTCATTAAAAGTAATGCCAAGGAGGGGAATCAAATCCTCACCTATAGGGAGCAAACCTATGGTGAAGATCGTACACCCAACCCTTTTCACATATCATCCACAGGGAATTGAATCTACACCTATAGGAAGCAAACCTATGGTGAAGATTATTCGTCCAACCCTTTATGAAGGTATCTGTTTTTTTTTTTTTTTAGCTAAGTATTTTCTTTTTCTTCAATTAATCATGACGGATAAATTTTTCAGGCTGGTTCCTTATATGCTTAGTGATTACCAAGTTAACCCTTCAATATCAAATTGAAACCTTAATGTGAAAGCGAGATGTGACATGTGAAATCATGACTCAATCAATGTTTACAACTTCTAATTTTGGATTAACAATTCAAACTTAACTGTGAAATCTAATAGATAATTGAATCCAAGAGTCATAAATCCAACATTACGTAACTTATAATTGTAAATCAAAGATGGCCATCAAAATCACTTCGAAGTCACAAGAATTTCCAGAAAAATTTAAAAATTTCACAATTTTTGCTCAAGACCAAGAAAACACTTATTAGGAAACTTAATCTCCCACCCCCAATCTAAAATTTACATTGTCCTTAATGTAAAAGAAATGAGTATGCAATGCACATGGGACAATGAAAGTAAAGGAAAAGTGATGGCAAGATAGTACCTGGATAACGAATCGAGAGAGACTTTTCCATAGATCACAGCATGAAAACCGGTCCGCACAAGAGTGAAGACATGAAAGCAAACTATCCTAAAACAATGCAGGAAGTAAACTAACCTAATGGCATAAAACCGTCCATCCTAGAACAGCATAAAGCAAACTACCCTAATCCTATGAAAGTAGGAAAAAACTATTTGATCACGACGCAAGATTCCTCTTCCGGCCAATATCTTGATAAGTTTCTCAGTAAGTTCCTCAACAGGATCATCCAAAAGTTCTTTTTACAATAGGCTTGGATGCCCTGGAGCATGAAATTCCAGAGAAATTTATGTACCTCATCAAAAAATTTATGTTGAATTGCTTGAGGTATCCAAAGTATATATGATTCACCTATGACAAAAGAAGTTTCAACGTTAGTATCCCATGGTGAATCAGAGACTACAAGTAGATAAAGTTCAGAAAATTTCTTAAGAAGTGATGTAGTCTCAACATACTCCAAAGTTTTAGACTTCGGTTCAATTTTTAGCTCCTCTTCCTCTAATGGTAAACATTCAGGGACTGGGGAAGGAGGGGCTTCAGAATGAGGGTTCCTTCGGTCCATGACATCTACCGAAGTATTGTCTTGCGAGGCATCCACTTTGTCTTTTGACATGAGATAGTTTAAATCTGCAAAGTGTGTCAAGCAATCATCCAAAGAGTTGTGAAATTCAGCTGAGAGTGACTTATTTTCCACATTGAAATTTGTAATGAGATGCTTGAGGACTCCATCATCTTTAAAAGGAGATGGAGTTATGCTCTGTTGCTACAGCCCTGCACTGACAGATTGAGGGTCAGTAGACGAAGTATTGATGTGAGGACTCTGTTCATTGAAGCTACTCAGTAGAGGCATTGAATCGTAAAAAAATGACAGTTCTGATGGTGGCCTCAACTGGGTGGTTTCAACTTCCAGAATCATATCAAGCGGCTCGTCCATCTCCCGAATCATATCATCATTCAATTCAGGGGAGTGGCTTAAACATACATCACAAAGGTTGGAAGGTTTAGGTAAAAGTGGTTCATCCTCCACATTTAAATTGGCCATGTCAGATAGGTGGAGTAGATCACTATGGTCGACAACTTCATGAACCCCTTAATCATTGATATGGGCCAAACTTGAGATTGAATCCCAATACGCATCATCTTCCAATTCAGTGCAGTACACATGTGGGATGGGATCGCTTTCCTCACATTCTATTCCTAAATTAGGTTGAGGTTCGAATAAACTAACTTCTACATCATCATTAAAATCATGTGTGTCATGTGAGTGAAGGGTGTCATCATCATTATATTTGAAAGACACCCACGTCTCTTGACCATTCCTTTGGACAGTTATTGAGATTGACTCTTCGAGAAATTGAACCACATGATCATTAACGTAATTCAACTCTTCATTCCAAATTCCAGAGTTTTGCAAAAGCGAGTGAGGATCACTTTCCTCGCATTGTATTTCTGGATTAGGTTGTGGCTGAGACGAACTAGCCTCCATTATCTCATCATAAGTAGGGAATCCAAAGGAATAATCAACAGGATCAACAGGTTGCGATTGGGATGAATTAGTCTCCATTAGCTTATCAAGGCGTGATTCAAGTGATTCTAATAATTTCCTCATGCCAGTAACATAGTCTGTATAACTCGGAGATGACTCCTCTTGGATTGATTCTGGTGGATATTAAAAAGTGGTTGATCCACGAGGGTTCTTTCCATGATGTTTTAATGACTCAACTTCAAAATATTTTTGTTTCCACTGATCACAATCATAAGGGTCATAGGTCGGAAGTTGATACGCATCATCATTCCAATAATCACGTACTATTTTCTTAACTCGTGGAACGCAATTATTCTCCCACAGATAATTGCCTAAAGACTTCTTAATCGATGAAGCATCATATTCCAATTGGTTCTCGAAGATATTTTCAGAAAAAATTTGAGGCATAGGCTGTTTTCTATAAGCTATCTCAGCATACTGACGTGCCCATTCATTCATATACATGGTGAAACTTAACTCTAAATCTAATCCTAGAGAAAATAAAAGAAAAATTCCGACACCAGTACAAAAAGTAAGAGGAGAAGTTAGAAGGATGTTACCAAATTAGAAGTTCCTATGTTAAGATCCTGCAAAAGAAAATAAAAGAAGTTAGTCTCTAGAAGATAAAATCTAATATAAAGAGTAAAGGAAGTAAAGAAATTAGGACGAAGTTACCAACTGAGAAGATCTAACAAAATCCTACAAAGCAGGAAAGTAAGTTAGTTTCTAAAAATCAATAGAACAAAAACCCTAAAACTAAAGTTAGTAAAAATCCTAATCTTAAACTAATTCTAAAAACAATTAATTTTAGAAATACGTAGCCGTCAGTCCCCTGCAACGGCGCCAAAAACTTGTTCACTCCCCAAGTATATGGTTGTGATGTAGTAATAAACTCGGTGAGATCGAGGTCGAATCCACAGGGACTAAAATCTGTACGTAATCTGAAGCTAAGTAGAACTAGAACTAGACTAAGATGAACTGTAAATTGAATGTAATTGAGGAATAATGGTGAAATATTAATTTAAAACTTAAGAAATTTAGAGGAAGAAAACTAGGGATTCAGAGGATCCACTTGTAGAGATCAGGGAGATCTTATGCCTGTTTCAAGAACTCAACTGGACTTAGAGTCCTATCTTCATCAGTTGAAGGGTGTAACCATGAAAATCGAACTGAACTTTCTTGATATACTTTTCAAGAGATGAAAGGTATATGAATTAGAATGGATTCCATCACCAAACCATGCCCAAGAGACAAAGAAAACAACAGAATTAAACTAATTAACAACCAATCATAAGATGTATGAAGGTTAGGAAGGGTTCCGTCATCCAACCATGCCCGGGAGACGATGGTGAACAACAGGGCTTCCTAACGTCATAATTATGAAGGAAATGAACATGCTCAAAGCTAACGCAGACCCATTGTTATTTTAGTCAAAACAGACCATTAAAAACTAAAAACATTTCCTTAATTAAACCAAAATTAACATCAGTTCAGTCTAAACAAAAGCATAAGCAAAAAGTCCCCCATCATGCTACAAGCTTCACCTCTTAGCCCTAGCTAAGAGGTTTAGCCTAGCAACATGAATAGGCTAGATCTCCTAAGAATAAAAATAAAATAAAATAAAATAAAATAAACTCTAAAAGAAATACTCTCCCTACTTCACGTTCACGTCCCAGATGGTCCAGCTGATCGTCTCCAACCTTCCCCCCCCCCCCTCTTTTCTCTTCTTTCTTGTCTCTTAATTGGAGTACCTGGTCGGTGGAGAGGAGAAACTTCGTACAAAAGTTTTCCTTTCGCAGCAACAGTTGGTGCGGAAGTTCTACGCACTGTAACAGAGCGTGCGTCACAGTGCTTAAGTTGATTGTTTGGTGGGGCACCTTCCTGACAATCATCAAGAGATCCAGTCCATTCATTGGATCGCCCTTAAAAATTCAGTAAAACTGGAAAATTTCTAGACCAAATTTGATGTGTCCCACCCGTCTTTTCCATTTCATCACCGGTCTTCTGTTTGGACAAACGGAGACTGATCTCCGCGGTGAGAAGACCCCTGGGCTCCTAGTGAACGGTTCGGATTAGGCCATGGGTGTAGGGTGGTGGCCTACAAAGGAAAACTGCAAGCTCTGTTGCGAAACAGAGCTTTGCGGATCTTACTATGATGGTCAGTGGGCCCCACCTTGATGTTTATGAAGTTTATGGAGAAATCCATTTCGTCCACTAGGGTCCCCACGGAAAATCGTCTGGTAATGGTTGGTATGGACTTGAGTTGACATGGCCCACGAAATCTGTAATACATTTGAAATTGCATCTGTGTGTGTACATATGCGTGTGTCCCAGAAAACACCTGGTGTCCGGTCGATTTTTCCTCCCAAGTATAATGGATGGACCCGATTGTCCATATAATGGATGGTGTGGGCCCACTTCGTGGTTCAGCAGACGCACGTCCATTTCTCTGGTGGAAAATGGAATTTCTGTTTTGGTTTTTAGAAAGGAATGGGTCAGCGCAATGGTTGATCGGGTCTTGGTCCGGTGCACGTCCAATGCATGGGTACCCCATGTACACGTAGTGTATGCGTGGGGTTCATCATGATGTACTCGAGAAATCTGCTCCATCCATCCATTTTGTCAGCTCATTTAATGAGTTGAAACCAAGATTGAAGCATATCCAGATATCAGGTGGGCCCTAAATCAGAGTTTTGTGGGCTAATCTGTCCGTTGGGCCACTTCCATATGGATCTGAGGGCTGAAATTCGACGTGTACGGTTAATTTGGAGTCCTCGGGCTAGATGTAAAGTTTCAAGCCAAACAGATGGTGAGAACCTTGTGATCTTACATTCTTGACAATTTTCATACCTTTTTAACATTGCTCATTAGATCTCTAGTGTGTAAATCCGTCGATCTTGGTCTCCTGGAGTCCATCCCTTGCCTTGGTGACTTCTGATAGCTAATTTCATGCTTTTAGCACCCTTTTTCAGTCTAGGCTCCTAAATTCACCCTGTTGCACAAACACGATTAAAATAGGTCATTAAACAGTATCATGTTTGTAAATCTAGGTAATAACTGGGGTCTAATATGCAATATTTGACCCTCAACAAGTGCCCCACCACATACTTGAATTAATCCCTTTACCCACGCTCCCGGGCATGAGCATTGAATCAGAACATGTGGCGGACTAAATCGTGGGCATTCATATAGATGCCCAAGCCAAGTTGTATGCTTCGAACAACAAGTACAAGGAGCAAGTCGACAAGCATTGGTGGTACAAGGTGTTTGAGGTTGCGACAATGTTATGGTTCATCTACGCAAGAAGATATTTTCGACCGAGACCTACAATAAGTTGAGGAACAAGAAACTTGGACTTGTACTAATCCTCCGAAAGATCAATGACAACTCTTACATTGTTGATCTTCCGAATGACATAGAGATGTTGCGTACATGTGATTCATCTGAGCAAAAATGTGACGGGTGGGGTGACAGTTGTCAACTTGTTATTAGTCCAAAATTCGAGCCGCGATCTGCCATTAATGCACGTCCCCTCATATCCTACAACAATAATAATACTTTTTCGAATTTCGCGTTGAGCACCGCCTTTTCAGCTCCCGCCTTCACCAACAGATGACAAATTTGGGCTTGATTTAAAATTCAAAAAAGAACGAGCTACTTAAAAATTAAATTTCAATACCTGCACTTCCAGATCAGTTTAAGCTCTTACTTCACGAGCATGTGCAAGTTGAGCTCAGAAGTAGGGGCCAACTGTAGTGGAAAAAACTGAACTGGTCTACCATACTGAAAGAACGATCGACCACGAGGGGAGTGCCTCAAAGCTGAAGCGACTAAAGCACCATGGCATAGGCTTTTGTCTTAAGTTATCAGAGCACAGAGCTTTGAGACAAGACGAGCAACTCTCCCAATGAAGAGATGAGTCCTCGAGCTTTCTGAGGACATAGCTTAGTAAGGGAAGAGTCATCTCATCAGGAACGTCTAAATCACAAGCAAAGCATCTTCAAGGAAAGTAGCTCGGGATCCAAGCTTCCCCCATGTTCTAGCTAACTTGACCGACCACTGCCGAGGCGATACGAGTAGTCCAGAGGAGATTATGCCCCCATACCCAGAAAAGTAAGGCTCGACCTAATCCTAGCCAAGATGGGCTCGGTGACAATTTCGGGTGCATTTTCTCATCCAAATAAGGACCCTCCAGCATAAACTATTAAGACATGTTAGTTTCAGAACCACCCATTACCCTATAAATATAGCCACCTTAAATGAAATGATGTAAGAAAATAAACCCAAGCTCAAGTCTTTGACTCATAATTTAAGCATCAAAAGGTCCATGGACGTCATCGGCTCCTCTCCATGTCCACATATTCTAATTTCCTTACAGATCCATTAGGGAGTCTTCCAACAAATCATATCTGTTCACCATAATCTAACGATAACAATATGAATATTACGTACCACCCCTGCCTGTTTCGAGCCGGTGACAGGCTGGGGCTCAAGGGGCAGCAATGGTTTCTGACTTTTATCCACACTATTTGTTCATTTCTTTCATATCATTTTAGATGTGTGAGCACAAAAATAAGGCATATCCAAGGCTCAAGTGGACCACATAGTGGGCACTAAACAACACGATGGACCCTATGAGCCCAGCCTGTCCAGGGTCTCAAATCATTGCATTGTTTTGGAGAGAATGTAGTGCACAATGTCCAAAAAAGGGTTGAGTCCACCAACGACCGAAACCACATGGGGTGCAAATTGTCTTTTTCCATTTTTTATGCACCCTTTGTGATTTCCTTTTCAAGATTGCTCCAATCCATCGCAACCATTGAAACTTTCACAATATTTCAGAGCCTCAATTCATTGCTCTGTGAAGAGTAATTTTATTGCACAACATCACCCACTGACGCAAAACACATGTACTTAATTTCCCATTTTTGAATGCACCCAAATTCGGATCACTTGGGTCATGGACCATCATTAACAGGGCCCACTAGATGAGTGTTTGACGCAGGGATGAAGATGATGAGGTCGATCACCGTCTTCCTCAAGGATAACTACTCCAAAAACACGGAGCTTCTTTAGACTCCTCACAGAGACTTCTCGAATACACCAAGAAGGAAAATAGAAAATAAATTCTATAAAATTCATATTTTGATTGATGAATGAAATGAATGAGTTCATAACCTTTTAAATAGGGATACTAAGCCATGAGAGAAGTTTCAGAATCAAACTACAACTAAAACTCCTAGAAATCGCGACTTACTAGACAGTCATGATGTCTACTAGTGCGCGTGGTTTTCCGCCAAAAATAGTAAGTTTCCTATTTGTCCAAACCATAATGTTCTCCTAATTATTCTAAGCACTTTTCATGCTCGGTACAACTCCTAAAGCCCAACAGATGAAGAGTTATACTCAAACTAAAACTTACTAAATAGTAAAAATGAAAATGTGGCTAAAGTAGCTCGTCCTACCCCAAAATCATATGGTACGTTGAATAACACATTCCGAATTGTGAGATACGTCTGATTTAAGGTTTGACGGTCCGGATCACTTCTGTCGTCGACCAGGCATTTTTTGATCCATCTCGGCGATGAAACTATCTGTGACTTGCTCTACATCAGTGTTCCCAAATAAAGATGGTGGGCCTATATATGGAAACCATGGATAAAAATGCATGTAATCTTAGGGCTCGTCGGTCTGTCCTCAGTAATTTAAACCAAAAGGACTTGATAATTCAAGGACGTTGATGATAGTGAGAGGGAATGGTATTAGATCTAATCACACATTATGAGTTATCTGGTCTCTGTCAGCTATGACTTGTAGACACTAACTCTTTGCATTGGATATCAGCTGCCAAACCCAAACCCCCAATATAAGTAGCATGAGGAATATGAGAGGTTCTACTTAATTACAGAGGGTTGTTGGTGATGGAAAAACCACACGCTCTAGTCATACCATACCCAAGGCAAGGTCATGTCATACCCTTCATGGAGCTCTCTCATTGCTTAATGGACCATGGGTTCGGGATCACATTCGTGAACACCGAGTTCAGTCATGCCCGTGTTGTGGTTGCGTTGCCGAAGATGGGCGAAGTGCACGGGAAGATCTGTCTTGTTGCGATCCTGAAAAGGCCAAGCTATATGTCCTAGAGGGGGGGGGGGTGAATAGGACTATGCCAAATTAAAATAAAATCAGCGAAAATAAAATAAACCAATAGCCTTACAATTATAAATCAATTCACAATGCTGAAATCAAATCACCTTGATAAATAAGTATTGAGAGATTGATACAAATTCAGTTCTAAGGACAACCTTACACCATAATAAACAAGGGCTTATGGTAGGACAACTTTATTTCTAGAACATCTTTTGGATCAATGACTCAATTTTAATATAAATAAATGAATAGCAAGGAATTGAAATTAAATGGAGAAATATAGATCTAAATTATTACAACAATCCCCACACTTGCTTGAAATGTAAATAGTTACAACATTCACATCCACATGTACATTCCACACAATTGAATGATAAAAGATATGAAAATTTAAGCAAGCATTCAATCCACAAGACAAAGAGTTATAGTGCTTCGCCTGTGTGTACACCAATTGTCTTCCAACAACCACACAAAAAGCTACTCCACTCCTAATATCCTTACACAGGAGATATTAGCGTTTACTATCAAATAGGTTTTCACAGGTTCACCCAAAACCTTTACAATTGTGTCTTTTTCACTCGGGCTTACACAATTCAAAAACCCTTCTTTTCTGAGTTTTCTGGCTCTCCTCAGATAACCAATACAATGAAATTTTTCTGGCTTAACCTCAAACAAAACCAAAAGAAATGAAATTTTACAGAATTGTAAAATACCTGGATTTCTCCTTTTCGTAGCAGCCCGGTAGAACCAATCGGAGTAGATGATTGAATGTTAAAGTTCAATTTCCAATACTCACTTTAATATGGTTCTAAATTCTAATAGATTTTAGATTTTAACTCGTTGGGCGTAGCTATATTTAATTTTGATTCCAAGAAGAAGGAATAAGGTAATTCCTCTTTTCAAATAAGATTGGAATACAAAAACAAAATCAAATTAAATAAGCTAGCAAAAAGGAATATTAAATAAGCACAACGTAGCTTAAAATAAACACAGACTTATCTCAGAGTGATCACTTGAAATTTCTTGAATTGAATCGAGTTGAATTATGAAAAGTCTGAATTTCGTGTTCAATTTATAGAGACAAAAATCGCGTCTACGACTGGTCTTAGAAACTTTCGACTGGTTGTAGCTCTAACGGATATTTGAAATATTGAGCGCGATCTTTGAAAGTCGTTCCACGACTGGTCATGGGAATCCTACGACTGGTCGTGGGTCACCTTCGACTGGTCGTAGCTCTCTACGACTGGTCGTAGGACCATAGATAAGCTTGCTGGACTTTGAGTCGTAGCTCTACAACTGGTCGAGAACGAGTCGAAGACACTCCTATGACCGGTCGAAGGACCTCCAGGACTGGTCGTAGGTGTACCAAAAAATTTTAAAAATCTTCAACAACTTAGGACTGGTCGTGGAATTTCTTGGACTAGTCGAACCAATGCTAGGACTAGTCGAACAGGAGCTACGACTAGTCGTAGAATAGACCAAACTTATGTAAAATAAACATTTGATTTATGTATCCAAAGTGACCTACTTATAAGGTCAACCTAAGGTCAGTCAAACCTGAAACATGTTGTATGGACATTGAACTTCAACCATTCAACGAATGTAGATATTTGAACCATATCAAGCTTGAGATCTTGAACTTATTGTAGCTTTAATCTTGAGATCTTCATCAGCGTGAAAACTACTTCACGCGTTGTTTATGAGTCTTGAAGTCATTTCTTGAGTCTTGAAGTTGTTTCTTGAGACTTGAACTTCAACATTGTAGCTTTAACCATTGATAGGATGATGAAGTACACTTTGTATTTCTTAAAGACATCCAATGTCATGAAGTGTTTATGCAGTGTCTTGAATACATATAAATCACCATACAAACACAAGACACAGATAGATGTTTTGACACAACAAAATTTGACAACCAAAGGAGCATGAGACCATAGCACTTACAATCTCCCCCTTTGTCAAATTTGTGACAAAACACCCAAATAATAATACTTCCAATAGAAATAAGAGAAGTACAGGCACAACAAGTTTAAATAGAGAATCATGCACCAGTTATATAGACATCATAAGCAATATCTAGCATAAGTCCCCCTGAGAAGCTTAACTCCTCCTGAGTAATAGCAGCACATCCATATTTAAATAGACATGAATGAAACTAATCATAATCATTAAATCCAACCAAAGCCAAAGCCTCCCAAAACTTCTCCCCCTTTTTGACACAAAATGACAAAGGAAGAAGGGCAGCAAGGATAAGGTAAATAGGAGATGAAATATAGATGCAAGAGAGCATAGTGCATAATTCAACAAAAAGTCAGTAAGCATGCAAAGTTCAGACTAAAAGCAAAGAAAAATATTAGTTATTACAGACCAAATAAAAATTCAGACAGAACCAGAAGAGGGAGTAGGATTAGATGGATCACTTTTGTGTAAACCCCTAGCAACCCGCCTCATATATTTGCGTAAATAAGAAAATTGAGTGTCTTGGGTAACACGAATTTGAGCCACCTGTTCTTGAAGAGAATTCAACCTCTCATCAAAATCAGAAGGCTGAAAGTCAGGATCATCAGCCGAGTCTGACTCAAGTTCTTCAAATAAATCATCCATATTCACGTCTCCAGGAAGATCACTAGCTTGATCTATATTTCCTGCTTCAGCACCACTGCTACCAGCATCCACTTGGACAGGAATCAATTCTAAATTCATCTTGTTAAGATTGGAATTATTAAAAGGGAGATGATGGATGGGTTTTTCTCTAACAGGCATAGCCACGAGCATATGATTGGCGAGCATAATCATCAAATAACCAAAGGAAATATCACTATGACCTGGATGGTGACGAGACAAAATAATGGAGTGACAAATTAATGAAGGTAGACAGATTTTCGCACCAGAGATGACAGAATGCAAAACACGAACCATGAATGCAGTGAGTTCGGTTTTATTACCAAAACGCGGATATAAATTTGAGATGAAAATCCTGTGAAGCACTCTGTATCTGGGTAACAAGTACCTTAAGGGAAGTGCATGACCTTTATGAGTCCAGTGAACATCCAAATTACAAATCTCTAGTAAGCATTTGTTGTTCAGATTCTGAGAGTTTGTCATGTAATATATGAATCGGAATGCCCTCATCATTGACAGGTATTTCCATAAGGTGAGCTATCAAATGTCGATCCACTGAAAATAAGCCTTCTTGAGTATCAATTTTAAAAGTTAAATTCTCAAGAGAAGAATCACAAATACATGCAAACATGGATTGGGCAATGGACTGGTATGCAGCTCCACCCCAATGTAAGATGTTATCCCATCCCACAGATTCCAACAGAGGAAGGATACCAAAGGAAGCAATGTGATTAACATTAACAGGACGCTCAACAATAATATTGCGCATACGCAAATCCCGTGCATCTGAAGGATCATTTTCGGGAGAGCAAAGATGACGTTGCGTAATAGATGCTGATCTAGATGAAGAAGGACCACGTGTAGTTTTCTTTTTACCCCTAGCATCCATTTTCAAAGGAAGAATCAAGGAAACAATAAAAATCCAAGAAAGAAGAAGTGGGGTTTTGATAGAACAGATTTTTCAAGAGAAAACCCCAAACTTGCAATGAAAGAGCAAATAGATTCTACAAGAGTGAAATTTGAAACAACAAAAACAAGAATCTGCAAGAAAATTGTAAAAGAACCACTAACCTTGAAGTATCATGAAGGTGGGTTCGACCGGTCGAGGCTAGGCTCGTTGGAGAGACAAAAGGAAATGAAGAAGAAGAGCCAAATCCCCAAAATAAAGTGAATTCATGAGTTTCACGACCGGTCGTGGATGTGTTCGACCGGTCGTATCACGACCGGTCGTGTACACTCACGACTGGTCGAGTACCAACTAAAATTTACAATTTTTCAAACGATTTCCAAATTTAAGCAAATAAAATATCAAACATATGTACATTATGATACACCAAAGCATGCAAATTCAATTTAAATTGCACATACCGAGATCAAACTTTAATTTATTAAACCTGCTTTTGTCGAGCGGTTTAGTGAAAATGTCCGCAAGTTGATTCTCGGTTGGAATGTAATCCAAATATATTAATTTTTCTTCCACTAATTCACGAATGTAATGAAATCTAATGTCAATATGCTTAGTACGTGAATGCTGAACTGGATTTTTTGAGATATTTATTGCACTGGAATTATCACAAAAAAAATCATAGAATCCTGTGTAATTCCATAATCGCTTAACATACGTTTCATCCAAACAAGCTGAGTACATGCATTTACAGCAGCAATGTATTCAACCTCAACTGTTGATAGCGGTATAGAACTTTGCTTCTTGCTAAACCAAGAAACAAGACAATTTCCAATGTAGAAACAACCAACACTGGTTGATTTCCTATCATCAATGTTTTCAGCCCAATCAGCATCTGAGTACCCGGCTAATTGAACACTAGTCTCATGTGGATACCAGAGACCCAGTTTAGCAGAACTTGCGACATATCGCATAATCCGCTTAACAACAGTTAAGTGAGATTCTTTAGGATTTGACTGATAACGAGCATAAATACCAACACTCAAAGCGATATCTGGTCTACTTGCAGTCAAATAAAGCAAACTACCAATTAAACTACGATACAATTTAGGATCCACATCATTACCTGCAGAGTCTTTTGAGAGTCTCAAAGTTGTACTCATAGGAGTATCAAAATTTTTACCATTCTCAAATTCAAATTTCTTAATTAAGTTCAGAGCATATTTGGTTTGAGAGATAAAAATTCCATCAGGTTGTTGTTTTACTTGCAACCCTAGGAAATAATTTAATTCTCCAACCATGCTCATTTCGAATTTAGACTTCATTAAATCTGCAAACTCAACAGTCATGTTAGTACAGGTTGAACCATAAATAATATCGTCAACATATATTTGAACCATTAGAATATCATCGTTATGTTTCTTAACAAAGAGCGTCTTATCAACACATCCCATCTGAAAATTATGACTCAGTAAAAACTTAGTCAGTTTTTCGTACCATACTCTGGGAGCTTGTTTCAGACCATAGAGAGCCTTCTTAAGATGATACACATGATCAGTAAATTTAGGATCTTCAAACCCTGTAGGTTGTTCAACATATACCTCTTCATGTAAATCACCATTCAAAAAGGCACTTTTTACATCCATTTAGTAAATTTTAATCTTCCTAAAACAAGCAATGGAGATAAAAAGTCTGATTGATTCAAGACGAGCTACAGGGGCAAATGTTTCATTATAATCAATACCTTCAATTTGTGTATATCCCTGTACAACTAGCCTTGCTTTATTTCGAATAATATTTCCAAGTTCATCAGATTTGTTTTTGAAAATTCATTTTGTTCCAATAATATGTTTATCTTTAGGTCTAGGAACAAGGTACCAGACATCATTTCTGACAAACTGATTAAGTTCTTCCTGCATCGCAACTATCCAGTTTTCATCCGAAAGTGCTTCTTTCACGTTAACCGGTTCTATCTGGGATGTAAAGCATACGTAGTTACATATGTCCTCTAATTGTCTACGAGTGCGCACACCAGTGAGAGGGTTTCCAAGTATTTGAGAAGTTGGATGATCTTTAACAGTCCTTAATTCAGAATTAGTTTCACTTAATGAAGTTTCTTGTTTTTCAAGTATAAGAACTTCATCATTATCTGAACTAGGGACAGGTGTATTCAAATGATCATCAATCACAACATTTCTTGACTCTTGAATCACATCGGTCCTGTTGTTCAGAACACGATATGCACGACTATTTAAAGAATATCCTAAAAAGATCCCTTCATCACTCTTAGTGTCGAACTTTTCCAAATTTTTATGGTCACGCAAAATATAGCACTTGCAGCCAAAAACTCGAAAGTATTTGACAGAAGGCTTTTTCTCAAACCACATTTCATAAGCCGTTTTATTGTTAGATTTGCAAATATAAACACGGTTAATAATGTAGCAGGCAGTATTCACTACTTCAGCCCAGAGATTCCTGGGGAGCTTCATGTTATTTAACATAACATTTCCCATTTCTTGAAGCACTTTATTTTTTCTCTCGACAATTCCATTTTGTTGAGGAGTCTTAGGTGCAGAGAATTCATGCGATATTCCCTGATCGCTACAGAATTCCTCAAAACCGTTATTTTCAAATTCAGATCCATGATCACTACGGATCTTGTTGACTTGAGAACATTTTTCAGTTTGAATCCGTTTTATAATCTTTTTCACTTCATCAAGGGTTTCTGATTTGTCCCTCAAGAATGAAACCCAAGTGTATCTTGTATAATCATCTACGATAACTAAGATGTATTTTTGCCACCTCGACTTTCCGTTCTTGTTGGTCCTATAAGATCCATGTGGAGAAGCTCGAGTGGTCTTGTGGTGGTATTGGAGTTCACCTTTTTGTGAGAGCTCCTAGTTTGTTTACCATACTGGCATTCACTACAAATCTTGTCTACTTTTTGCATCTTAGGTAGACCTCTAATTAGTTCTCATTTGCTCAATCTGTATAAATTTCGGTAGTGTACATGTCCGAGGCGTTTATGTCATAATTTGGTCTCATCGGTATGGACCATGTAGCACGTTTGTTTAGATGAGCTACCATCGCTTACTATATAGCAGTTTTTAGAAGTTCTGCGACTAGTTACTATTACAGAACCCTTTTCGTTTATAATTTCACAACCTTGATTAGAAAATTTAACATTATGGTTGTTATCGCATATTTGAGATATGCTCAACAGGTTGTGTTTTAAACCCTCAACATATAAAACATTTTTAAATAAGGGAAGCTTATAGAGTTGAACCGTACCTTTGCCAATTATCTTGCAGTTACTACCATCACCAAATGTGACTGACCCATCAGTCATATCTTTAAGATCGGTGAATAGTGCCTTGTCACCTGTCATATGTCTAGAGCATCCACTATCAAGGTACCATTTCGAATGGCTGGTAGCTTTGAAAGCAGTGTGAGCAACCAAACAGGTAACCTTAGGAACCCATTTCAGAACTGTTTTGGGTTTAGGAGAATAATTGGTCTTCTTTTGTTTATAGTTGTAAGAGTGACCTACTGAGTTAGATTTTAATAGCTCCTTAAGTAAATCAACAATTTTTTCAGCTAGTGGGTTTCGAATCTGATTTTTGAAATTTATATAGCTGCTTTTGGGATTTTGAAAAGTTTTTGTATTTTTAGAAAAAACTTGACTAGTACCTTTTCCTTTTGAGTTAGAAGTCTCTCCTTTCACAAAATTGGAAGGAGTATTCTTCTGTTTAGGAGACATGTTTTTATCATAGCCCAACCTGGATCGATCACCACATTTTCTTGATCCGGATAATAATTTTTCTAATTTTGGATCACCTTGGGCATATCTCCATGTGTCCTTCAAACTCAGAAGAGAAGATACTTCATTTTTAAGTTTCTCATTTTCAGATTTCAAATTTTCAATCAGGGAGGTTTTGAATTCCAGATCACACTTTGATTTTTCAAAACAATCTGAAATTTGGGATTTTTCTAAAACAAGGGTTTCAAAACATTCTTTGAGTTTAAAAAACTTTTCTTTTTGAAGTTTAAGTTTGACAGCAATTTTACAACTTTCCTTATATAAGGCATTGTAAGCATCTTGAAGATCTTCATCATTTTCATGATCACTATCCAAATTTTCTTCACTTGTTGAATCATCATGATCTGAAAAAGTAAACTTGACTACAGTCGTAAGGGCCTTAAGTTCACTGCCCGACTCAGTTTCTGAATTTTCTGATTCAGAAGAGGCTTCAGAATCAGACGATTCATCCCAAGTAGCCAACATACCCTTCCTTTTGGATCTGTCCTTTTTAGGACATTTGTTTGCTAAATGCCCATATTCTTGACAGTTGTAACATTGACTATCTTTCAAAGACTTCCAAGTTTTAGACTTAGGTTTAGAACGTTTCTTTTCATTTGTCTTTTGAAAGTCGACTCTTTTCTTACTTTTGAAAATCTTATAAAACTTTTTCGCCAAAAGGGCCATATTATCTTCAGAATTTTCTGAATCTGAATTTTCTTGAGTAATACCTTTAGACGACTTCAAAGCAATAGATTTACATTTAGGAGCTTTAAAACTTAATTCATAGGTTTGTAAAGAACCAACTAATTCTTCTACCCTCATATTATCCGTATCACGAAGTTCCTGGATTGTGGTTACCTTAGAATTGAACCGTTCAGGAAGAGAGCGTAGTATTTTTACACACACTTTACTTTCTGGGATCTTATCGCCAAGACCCCACATTGAGTTTACAATGTCATTCAATCTAGTGTAAAAGTCCATAAACATTTCATTTTCCTCCACATGAATTTCTTCAAATTTAGTTGTGAGGAGTTGGACTTTAGATTTCTTGACAATTGATGTACCTTCGTGTGTCATTTCTAATATATCCCAGGCTTGCTTTGTAGTATCACAGGATATGATTCTTTTGAACTCATCCGATGATAGTGCGCAAGTGATTGCATTTAGTGCTTTAGCATTTGCACTACTCTCATTTTTCTAAAGTGTGGTCCATTGGAAATACGGTTTAAGTTTCATAGATTTTGAACCATCAACACCAGTTACTTCCATGATAGGAGGATTCCATTCAGTCACTGTGGCTTGCCACACACTTTCATCCATTGATTTGAGGAAGATCCTCATTCTGGATTTCCAATAGGCATAGTTAGAGCCATCAAAGGGTGGAGGCATAGTAACTTAAAGGCTATCAAAATTTGACATCTTTTTATATAGCTTAGATCGTTAGCTCAGGAAATAAATCCAAATAAAAAGCAACAAAAATGAGCTATTAGGCTCTGATACCACTTGAAAAGGCCAAGCTATATGTCCTAGAGGGGGGGGGGTGAATAGGACTATGCCAAATTAAAATAAAATCAGCGGAAATAAAATAAACCAATAGCCTTACAATTATAAATCAATTCACAATGCTGAAATCAAATCACCTTGATAAATAAGTATTGAGAGATTGATACAAACTCAGTTCTAAGGACAACCTTACACCATAATAAACAAGGGCTTATGGTAGGATAACCTTATTTCTAGAACATCTTTTGGATCAATGACTCAATTTTAATAGAAATAAATGAATAGCAAGGAATTGAAATTAAATGCAGAAATATAGATCTAAATTATTACAACAATCCCCACACTTGCTTGAAATGTAAATAGTTACAACATTCACATCCACATGTACATTCCATACAATTGAATGATAAAAGATATGAAAATTTAAGCAAGCATTCAATCCACAAGACAAATAGTTATAGTGCTTCGCCTGTGTGTACACCAATTGTCTTCCAACAGCCATACAAAAAGCTACTCCACTCCTAATATCCTCACACAGGGGATATTAGCGTTTACTATCAAATAGGTTTTCACAGGTTCACCCAAAACCTTTACAATTGTGTCTTTTTCACTCGGGCTTACACAATTCAAAAACCCTTCTTTTCTGAGTTTTCTGGCTCTCCTCAGATAACCAATACAATGAGATTTTTCTGGCTTAACCTCAAACAAAACCAAAAGAAATGAAATTTTACAGAATTGTAAAATACCTGGATTTCTCCTTTTCATAGCAGCCCGGTAGAACCAATCGGAGTAGATGATTGAATGTCAAAGTTCAATTTCCAATACTCACTTTAATATGGTTCTAAATTCTAATAGATTTTAGATTTTAACTCGTTGGGCGTAGCTATATTTGATTTTGATTCCAAGAAGAAGGAATAAGGTAATTCCTCTTTTCAAATAAGATTGGAATACAGAAACAAAATCAAATTAAATAAGCTAGCAAAAAGGAATATTAAATAAGTACAACGTAGCTTAAAATAAACACAAACTTATCTCAGAGTGATCACTTGAAATTTCTTGAATTGAATCGAGTTGAATTATGAAAAATCTGAATTTCGTGTTCAATTTATAGAGACAAAAATCGCGTCTACGACTAGTCTTAGAAACTTTCTACTGGTCGTAGCTCTAACGGATATTTGAAATATTGAGCGCGATCTTTGAAAGTCGTTCCACGACTGGTCGTGGGAAGCCTACGACTGGTCGTGGGTCACCTACGACTGGTCATAGCTCTCTACGACTGGTCGTAGAACCATAGATAAGCTTGCTGGACTTTGAGTCATAGCTCTACGACTGGTCGAGAACGAGTCGAAGACACTCCTACGACCGGTCGAAGGACCTCCAGGACTGGTCGTAGGTGTACCAAAAAATTCTGAAAATCTTCAACAACTTAGGACTGGTCGTGGAATTTCTTGGACTAGTCGAACCAATGCTAGGACTGGTCGAATAGGAGCTAGGACTGGTCATAGAATAGACCAAACTTATGTAAAATAAACATTTGATTTATGTATCCAAAGTGACCTACTTATAAGGTCAACCTAAGGTCAGTCAAACCTGAAACATGTCGTATGGACATTGAACTTCAACCATTCAACGAATGTAGATATTTGAACCATATCAAGCTTGAGATCTTGAACTTGTTGTAGCTTTAATCTTGAGATCTTCATCAGCGTGAAAACTACTTCATGCGTTGTTTATGAGTCTTGAAGTCATTTCTTGAGTCTTGAAGTTGTTTCTTGAGACTTGAACTTCAACATTGTAGCTTTAACCATTGATAGGATGATGAAGTACACTTTGTATTTCTTAAAGACATCCAATGTCATGAAGTGTTTATGCAGTATCTTGAATACATATAAATCACCATACAAACACAAGACACAGATAGATGTTTTGACACAACAAAATTTGACAACCAAAGGAGCATGAGACCATAGCACTTACAGATCCCAGATGGGATGGGACCAGATGAAGACTGGAATGCGATGGGCAAGCTCTGTGAAAGTATTTTATGTTGGAGATTTGTGCTGCGGAATCACACAGATCAAAATCTAGGATAATAATCCAATGGCACCAAGCAAACACAAGAGAACACATAGATTTAACATGGAAAACCCTTTCAGGAAAAAACCATAGCACAAAGCAATAGAATTCCACTATGAAAGCATAAATTATAAAGAGAAAGGACTTATCCGATTCGAACAACCTCAAATCTCACCTTGTTACACCCTTTAGAAATCTTAAAACCCTTTTAGGAACCCTTGGAACCCCTTTAGAAAGCCTTAACATGCCCAAGAATAACCTTAGGGACCCTTATCTATAGGGTTGCACATGGGTCGGTTCGGTCCGGTTCTGGAGTGAAACCGGAACTGGACTGTTAGAACCCTAGAACTGAACCAGAACCAGACCGTGGAAAACGGTTCAGTTCCGGATCAGTTCCACGGTTCTGGGCTTTTAAAAATCTAGCCCAGTTAGATAATGTTCATAGTAAACTCACCCCTAATACCAGTGGCTACAACCTTCCAATATGGAAGGAATGTTCTCCATCACTCTCCAATTGTGGCTACTCTTAAATCTACTTCAAGTGACTCGTTCTTGAATTTTCTTCTACTAGATTCAGGGCAATTGTAGGATTCGAGTGAATAGTCACAAGTTCTGAGATTTTAAGAATGCCTGATAAATCAAATGTATGGTTGACTTTCATATGCATGACCTCTCTCTTTCCATTTGCTCAATGATCCATAAAGAACTCCATAATTATCTTTGAAAGGAACAGGAAATTGTAACAGCCACTACATAGACATGTTTTGCATGCATTCACATGCACATGTATCTGTAGGTACTCAAGCAAGCGTCCTTAGTACACACGTACATGTGCACATATATTTTACTGTGGAGATAGATGTTTATATATGTATAATGAATCATTGAAACCCATCTATTGATGCATCTTTCTATCCATTAATTGTTCATGGTTCGGATCCACGGTTCGGATCAACAGTTCGGTTCATGGTTTGGTTCGATTCTACAGGACCCTAAACCAAAACCGATCCGTATCCAACTATTCTCAAAATTTTGGAACCGAAACCGGAACTGGTGCTGTCTAAAACCGGACCAAACCGGACCGATCCAACTGCTCCAGTACGGTTCCACAATTCTATCGGTTCGATGTGCACCCCTACCTATTTATAGTTTAGGAAACTCTCATTCTGCACCTCTGCGAAACCGCCTCAAATTTACACAGTCCACACAAAATCCGCGTAGAATCTGCGTAATCCTCGATTAGTCGAGGGGCACCCTTGACCGGTCGAGCCTAGGCCTCAACTGGTCGAGCACCACAGACACCTAAAAGGATAACATGTTGGACTTCGAGTCAAGTTGTCCTCGACTGGTTAAGCAACCCCCTCAACCGGTCGAGCAACCCCCTCGACTGGTCGAGTAGCACGGGAAATATAGATTTAAGATATCTGATTACAACATTTTCCAAGTCATGCCCCGTGGTATAGAAGCATTGATTCATAAGATCAATGAGTCTGATCGTGATAAGATCACATGCATCATTGCGGATGGGACAATGGGATGGGTTATGGAAGTTGTTGTGAAGATGGGGATCCGAGGAGCTACAGTTTGGACCGTACCAGTAGAAGCTGCAGTTTGGACCGTACCAGTGGGCCTTTGTGCCTTATTATTGCATGTTCCTAAGCTGATCGAGGAAAGAATCATCGACACTGACGGTAAGACCATAGTTTATTATGGTTTTATTCATGCTGGCTCAGCAAGTGACTTCATCGAGTCACTAAGGGCATGTTTGGATTACCAAATACCATGGTAACGTGTAGTAAAATGGGTCATTATTACTTTTTAAACATGCTTGATAGAATCCAAATTTCAAGGAATTTCAGTCACCCGTTTATAGCCTAGTCACGTCAATGTAAATCAATGACTCTTGGCCAAATCCAACGTAAATTACCATTGTATGTCTCTTACGAGAGAAGTAACTGTTGAATGGGTCTAGTGCATTCATGTGCATTGAAATGAAGATGCTCCATCAAGCTCTTCCTATTAAATTGGTGATCCTTTCTATCTTAATCTCACAGACCATTTTCTATAGAGATGGGGAGAGTTCCATTTTGGTTTAGCTCCTCCACCTCCATGTCGGTGACTATGCACTGGCAACTACCTTCGTCACACCTAGCTGCCTCTTCTCTATGGGAGCAGCACTGAAGCATCTCTCTGTGTTATATTTCTAAAAAAATGAGGGGTGTCTCCGTCCATTCCACCAAGTAACATCCCTAGCTTTGCAAATATTAGTAAGTAACATTTTTTTCCCGTTATATTGTTAACCCAAATGGTTACCAGCATTCTTGTTATATTCCTCAATACCAAAGGGTATTTTTATCTAGCTACCAAACAATAATAGCCCTATGTTTCCCTTTCTTACATCATATCTCCAACGCCATCCTCAGGAGAGGGAGAGAGTTTTCTTAATTACATTTCAACCCTTTCACCCATGGATGAAGAAGACGGAAGGAGAAAGATCCCACCAAAGTGGCAGTAGCCGTAACGAGCTCTTCATCTACTTCACGTCCAGACCATATCCAAACACGGATATAAAGTTGTTTATGTACATAGAAATGCACCAGAAAAAAGAGTAGAAATTAGTATTCGACATCCAAACACGATTAATTATGACGTATACGGTCTACATCCAAACATATGTATACAGCCACTGGTGGGTTCGAGTCCTTAGTGGTAGACTCTGAAGAGTTTCAACATGAGGTATTGGGTTCGAGACCCATAGGTGGTGAAATCCCACTACGGCATGCGTGGGTGGTGTGTGTCGGGTGCATGTGTCAAAAAAAAAAAGTATTTGGTAAACAAATCAGGCCCTAAGAGTTGCATCTAGCTGACTCGAGTGATCGAGTTGACTCCATGAGTCATCCCAAGTGTCAAATGAGTTAGAGCCAGAAGTGAGTTTCCAAGAGAGTTGGGAGTCCTAGAGTCTTGCTGTGTCTTGGTCCTTTCGCTTCCAGGTCATTTTTTTGTTTACTGATCTGAACCATCGGCTACCCATCATATCTTTGAACCTTGGTCTCGAATGATCAGGTTCAGGTTAGGTCCACATCAAATAATGACATTTACATGGTTGGGCCAACTTGAATGGATGGATTGGATTACACCCATGTGCAACTTTGATACATTTGTGTTGTGAATAGGCTATCTTACATGCATAAGAATTAGCAAACTCCAGAATAATTACTATAATAGGTGTTACAATTTGTCCAAAATAATAAACCAAGTAAGTTTTATAACTAGCCTCAAAATTGCAGACCTGAACCTAACTCAATTTCTAAATGGGTGGAGAAATTAGAATAGTACACGTAATAAAATCACATCAGGTCTATTAATGAGTACCTGTCCCTCTAAAAGTCGGAATGTGGATCACTTAACTCTATGTGTGTGCATGTGGCACTCTTTGATTAGTTTAGTACTGCCCTAATTTCTAATATGTACGTATGATTCAGATTACTCCAACTATGGCTGGACATGGTATAGCTATGGAGGGCCCAATTGCATTGAAACCCTATAAAATAAAGTCTCATGTAATGGATCCTGACAGTGATTGCATATTTTTGCAGGATTTCCAACGAAACAGCAAATGATTAAGCTTTCCCCGACCATGCCAGCATACAACACCACTCACCTACTGTGGCTCACGGTCGGCGACCGCCACTCGCAACCGTCCATCTTCCGATTCTTAAACGAATGCACCCGAGCTACCAAATTGGCCGACTGGGTTCTTTGCAACTCATTCTACGAGATCGAACCGTCTGCCTTTGACTTGGTTCCAAACATTCTGCCCATCGGCCCCTTTCTTCCAGGAACACGGCATGGGCGGCTCGAAGGGAACTTCTGGCCACAAGATTCCACTTGCCTAAGCTGGCTCGACAAAAAGCCTGCCTGCTCAGTAGTCTACATTGCCTTTGGTAGCATTACTATCTTGGACCATCGTCAATTCCACGAACTGGCACTGGGACTTGAACTTTCTAACCATTCATTCCTATGGGTAGTGCGGCCAGACCTCACTGATGGATCATCAGACGCTTTCCCAGATGGCTTTGAAGCCAGAGTAGCAGGTCGTGGGCGAGTTATTGGATGGTCACCTCAACAAAAGGTATTGGCCCACCCTTCGATTTCCTGCTTCCTGACCCATTGCGGGTGGAACTCGACCATGGAGGGGCTGATCAATGGAGTTCCTTTCCTGTGCTGGCCTTATTTTGCTGATCAGTTCTATAACCAAACATACATTTCCGATATTTGGAAGGTTGGGTTGCAACTGAAACCCGATTCCAGTGGGATCATATCAAGAGAAGAGATTAAGGCAAAGCTTGACGAATTACTTGGTGATGAGGATATAAGAGCAAGATCTTTAAAGCTCAAGCAAACTGCCCAAGAGAATGTCGCTGAAGGAGGATCTTCATTTAAGAATTTCAACAATTTCATTGAAGCAATAAAGTTAAAGAAGTGTTGAGTGAACAGGTTATGGCCATAATATCAAGCTGGTTAACTCATCAATGGGGCTACACATGTATGGGAAGAATGAAAAAAGTCGAGCAACAGTTGATATTCACCTGATGCTTGCCTTCTTCTTTTTTTCTTTTTTCCTTTTTTTCTAAAATCCATGGCATATTTAAAGACTTTCCATCTGTTGGACTCAATGTCGATGTTGAATATGGACCATTTGTAATATTTTATGAACCATCCATCTTTCTCATGCCCAAGTGGGCCATGGTAATTTTGCCAAAAAGGCAGATTTAATAGGCCATTATGATGATCCACTACAAGACAGAGTACTTTCACCGGCGGCCAAAACCGCCGCTAAAAGTCCCAAAACCGCCGCTAATACTTTTTAGCGGCACTAGTCAAGCGCCGCCGGAGGGGTATGTCGCTAAAAGATTTAGCGGCGCTAAGGTATTTTAGCGGCGCTTTTATATGCGCCGCGTACTGGAAAGTATTTGGCGGGTTAGACCGGCGCTTTTTCTGGGTGGTAGTAATTCTGAAGAAAGCGCCGTTAAAAGCCCAAAAGCGCTGCTATAGATCTATAAAAGCGCCGCGGTTATTCATTTGAAAGGCCCAGCGCTGGCCAGTAATTTTTTTAAAAAAATTATATATAATTCTATTGAAACCTGCAATTTTTTAAAATTTGAAACAAAAATTATATATAATTCTATTGAAACATGCCAATCCTTCTCGACAGGGTCTTGCACATAGAACACCTGCTCAGCTTGAGATGCAAACACAAACGGTTCATCAGACAACTGTCGACCAGAATGGCATAACCGTTTCAAATTCACGAGCGTGAACCCCAACCCATCCTTTTTGACACCCCTTCTCTGAGATAGAACATCAACCCAATCGCATCTAAATAATACAACTTTCCGATCACCACAATATCCAATTCAATTATGTCTATCAAGACACCGTAGTACGTTACATCTCCTGCAATAGGGTTTCTATCGTTGACAGTCGCAAAGCTTGATGTCTTTGCGATCACCATAACTCCACTATGTTGAGTTTTTCTTTTCTTTTCTCGATCTTTAGTGTGAAATCTGAAACCGTTTATAATAAAACCCTTGTATCTTCTTGTTGCACAAGGACCCCGAGCTAGCCATCTAAGGTCTTCTGAGACCTGCTCATTCTCTACCTGGTGTAACTGTTCAACCTATTAAAAAAATGCTAAAACAGAATCACATGTCTGGACAATGAAAATAAATGAACATGCACACGTCGATCAACTTATCATATCAACTACTTACATGATCGCTAAACCATTTATGAAATGTTTCATTGTGAATGCGTTTTATATCCCTTGGTCGTGCGCGAGGATTCTTCTGCTTAACGACATTCATGTGTTCTCTGCATATGAATTGATTTTAATAAGACACGTGATAGTAACTTATTTTCCATCATGTATAAAATAAGTGTTATAGTTTTCTTACTCAAGAAATGGGATGAGTGCGCCACTGTTAAACAGAACATATCGATGTGCCTGTATAAATGCAACTTTATCTAGCACACAATCCCCAGGCTTCCCTAATGCACGACCTATTCGTGGGAAAATAGTGGATTGTTCTATAATGGTGTTACCATAGTCGTCATTTCGTATTGGTCGGTTAACCTTGTCTCCACATTATGCAAGTACCTCGAGCAGAAAGTTAAGCATTCTTCCGCCAAGTACCCTTCTGCAATTGAACCCTCGGGTCGACTTTTATTACGTACATATGACTTCAATGTGAGCCAGTACCTATGATTATCAATATTAAGAAGTTTAGAAATATATGGTCGATTAGCGCAATTGAAACAACATGACAAATAAAATTAATTTATAAACATTAACACGCACCTCTCGATGGGGTACATCCATCGGTATTGTACCGGTCCTGCAATTTTGGCCTCGCCCGCTAAATGAATGGGTAAATGCACCATAACATCAAAAAAAGCCGGCGGGAAAATCTTTTCTAGATGACAAAGTGTTACCGCAATTTGAGATTCCAGTCGATCAAAATCTTTTACTCGACCAACTTTGGAACACAATTCCCTAAAGAAATTACACAATTCAAGCAAGACTGAGCTCACACATTTAGGCAATGTTGTTTGTATCGCTATCGGAAGTAATTGCTGCATCATAACATGACAATCATGGCTCTTAAGCCCTGAAATTTTACGCTCTTTGAGATGCACACATCGTGAAATATTGGCTGAATAACCATCTGGAACTTTCACTCGCTTCAAAACTTGGCAGAAACCATCTTTCTCACTCGATGACATGGTAAAGCATGTAGGTGGCAAATATGTTTTGTTCGATGAAAGCTGTCTTGGGTGCAATGTTTGTCTTATACCCATATCTTGCATATCGAGACGTGCCTTTAAATTGTCCTTTGTTTTCCCTTCAATGTTCAACAGTGTCCCAAGCACATTGTCACACACATTCTTTTCAATATGCATCACATCCAGATTGTGCCGCAACAAATTATGCTCCCAATACGGCAAATCAAAAAAGATACTCTTCTTTTTCCAATTATATCGATCTTTTGCATTATCCTCTCGTCTTCTCTTGTGCCCAGGAGTCTTCTTCCCAAATGTGACATTAATTCCTTGTAATTGATCCAACAAATCAGACCCAGATAGCAAAGTTGGTGCCTCACTAAATTCTTCTGTACCATCAAAAGATCTGCTATTACTTCTAAATTTATGATCAAGTTCCAAGAATCGACGATGGCCCATATAACAAAACTTTCGACCATGCTTCAAGTATTTAGACGAAGTGTCCTTGTTACAACAAGGACAAGCAAGGCGTCCTTTAGTGCTCCATCCAGACAAGTTCGCATATGTAGGAAAGTCACTAATAGTCCACAACAATGCTCCACGCATTCAAAATATTTCATTGCTTGAGGCATCATAAGTGTCTATGCCAACCTCCCATAATTCCTTCAACTCATCTATTAAAGGTTGCAAATACACGTCAATATCATTACCAGGTCCAGAAGGACCAGGAATAAGTAAGGACATCATGAAATAAGATTGTTTCATGCACATCCATGGTGGCAAGTTATATGGTATCAGAATAACCGGCCATGTGCTATGAGCAATACTCATTGTCTTGAATGGATTGAAACCGTCAGCTGCTAACCCAAGTCTAACATTGCGACTATCCGATGAAAAGGTCGGATGATAGTGGTCAAAAGTTTTCCACGCCGGGGAGTCAGCTGGATGCCTTAACATTCCATCTTCAGTGCGACACTCGTAATGCCATTTCATAGAGGATGCTGTTTTAGATGACATGTACAACCTCTGGAGCCTTGATTTCAAAGGAAAATGACGTAATATTTTCGCTGGAATTTTTCTCTCTTTGGCAGTCGAAGAAGTCGCCTCGTCATTTGATTGATGTTCAAATGTTTTCCATCTGGAAGCACCACATATACCACATGATTGCTCATCGACAGCCTCCTTCCAATATAACATACAATCATTGGGACAAACATCAATTTTATTATATTTTAGGCCCAAGTCCCCAATAATCTTCTTGGTTTCATAGAAAGACCTTGGTAAGGTTTCACCTTCGGGAAGTGCATCCTTTAGCAAGTCAAGTAACATCGTAAATGACTTGTCGCTCCATCCACCAAGGCACTTTATGTGATATAGTCAAATAACGAAAGAGAGCTTACTAAACTTCTTGCAGCCTGGGTACAATTCCTTATCGGCTTCTTCTACTAATTTGAAAAATTGTTGTGCTTCAGGATTAAGCCCCTGTGTAGGTCTATATGTTGCATCACTCTCTTGATCATCTGGGCCCGAAAAATTGAATGCATCGTGTAACAATTCGCGCATATCATCATTTGGATCCAGATTAGGCATAGAAGAAGACGTGGCTTCTCCATGAAAACGCCAATGAATATAACTTGTATTAAATCCATCACACACGATATGATCGTATGCTTCTTGTCGAGATACCCAGAAGTTGTTATTGCAGTTCTTACATGGACATAGGATCCTCCCTTTATCACTTGCATTTGTAAATGCAAAGTCTAGGAATTCCGTAGCTCCACTTAAGTATGCATCGCTCACCTTAAATCATTCAATGCAATTGGAGGACATATCAAACAATGCATCTTAACCATTGGGCAACACCAACTAGAAGGAGAAGTTACTAAGATACCTTGACAAATGAATCCAACTCTTATCCATCACTATGTTCCTCAGCTACTTCGACAAGTTAGTTGAAATACAACGTGAGCTCGACAAAGCTTCCTAGGAGAGAAACTAGAATGGGTATAAGAGAAATTTAAGGAAGAGTACTAAAGGGAAATTATAATGAAACAAGCACCATTATTGCTCACCCCACAAGCGACGACGATTTAGGCATCTAATAGAATCTCTAATAGTATCTTTAACTGACTAACTAAATCAGTCACCCATCCAAGACTGGATAGATTGTAATACTTTCATGTTCCTATTTAAATGCCCACACCGAAATTCTGGCAGCATCTCCCCATGTCTCTCCGAATACGTTGATCTTGCATTTGATTTCCATGTCAAGTATCCACATAATGTGACGATATTTAACATTAGAAATAAATATAAGAAACGTAACCAGAGAGAAAAGGACAGATACAACGCAGAACTAGCATGTGCATTTAAATCAGGAACCGAAAGCATTCTAATCTATCCAACCTTGAATTGTCCAAACATGGGACAATTTGAGAATTTTTATGTCTCCAAAAGCACACTATATCTATGCTTGGCCACATAAAAATTCTCAAATGGGCAACTGATTGTCCTATACTTAAACAATTACATAATCAATCACAATTGGCATTCATCATCTATATAATAACTTGCAACTTAACCTGCTGGGAACCGTCATACACCGTAATATCTTACGGCAGAGCAGGTTCTGAGGAGTTACAAGTTGGGCCTCTAGGAAAGCATATAAATGAAGCGACAAAAATATAAATTAAGCAAGATCAATTATTTATGGAAGATATTGATGAATAATACCTGGCAAAAAACATATGTAGTTGTAAGTGTCTAACCTGCAAATCAAAACTCTTGGCATATCTAACAAGGTGAACAAGACAGAAACAAGTAACAAATGAGAGTACAAAACTCCCACAAGCACAATGTAATAGACTATTATTACAATCAGGCGCTCTAATAGTCAATCATAGAGGTCAATTACATTGAACAAGTTTATTGCAATGCCAGCCCCAGGTAAAGGAATGTTCACATTAGGTGGGTAGCTGGTTTTAAACTTTTGCCAAACAATAATCACAAGAAATCCTCTCTCAAATCTAGTTGAGGAATGCCATCTTCAGTATATATGTGGTCCAAATGGCCATCATTTTCTCAAATGTTAGCTGTTATATATTGGAATCATATCTGCTCTGTACAGCCTTGCATTTTTCTGTTTTTCCATGTGTATGGGTGAGATGAAGGGTTTGGATCAACTTTCCATGAACAATGGGCTATGAGATAAGGATCTAAGGATTCTCAGCCAAACGGAAGAAAGGCTATATCAAGTTCTCTCAACACCAATTTTGGATAACCAGACCAAATACATCCCAATATCAGTTTTTAGCCCAAGTTAATGACATAAATCAGTGATTTCTTACCTGTAATGCACCAGCAAAGGAGGCTTCCAGTAGAAGAGGGGCTACATAACCAGTTGTGTATGTCAAGAGTAAGCTGCCCCCTATAACTGGATTCTGTTATCAAGAGCACCTACTTCCAGTTATAACAAACACAGGCAACATGCTAAATGCTTGATATCTTCAATGATTTCAAGGAGAAACTGGAAATTTTAAGTCCATTGAAAGTGGAAAAATAAGAAAGGAAAACAGGGAGTAGACACCTTATCAAATACAGGTTTTAATACCCATTAGGACTACAATGTGCCTTTGCCTAAAACTATTAGTTAGTGGCAACTGGCAACTCATCTGCAGTAAATTTGGAATACTTTCACACCAATACTGATCTCGTTGACCCCATTGAGGATAGAGCATTGCCCAAAACCCACACTGATTGGACGGTCCTAACTGTCTAATCAGCAGGGCCATCAAATGGAGGGTTAGTGAAGAAAAAGGTTGATGGTCAAAATCGAACGGGATGGCTGATCAAACTTTTAGGGTGGATCAGTTTTGATTTTATAACTGATCATGAGTCTGATTTTCAGGCCATCCACCCAAAATGAGGGGGCAGTTTTGATCATCTGGATTGGTGTGCACATATGTGATATGTAAGGTGGATTAGTAGCCACAATTTGTGGCAAATGAACCCACCATGCAAGTTACAGGCCATGCTAATAAGAACTAAAATATGGAAAATAATGTTTGCAGCAGTGGATTTAAAATCATTTAGATTTTCATACCCTAGATGCAGCCACATATCCAAGAAGAGTAGCAAGCACGGGTGTACTACAAGGAGAGGCAGCTAAGGTGAAAGTCAGTCCAGCCAAATAAGCTTGCACACCTGCAAACCCAAAATTTGAAAACCATAAGAAGACCAAAGATAAGAGACAATCAAGCAAGATGTAATAATAATGAAAGGCTCATAAAGGTATGCACATATGACAATCTCAGAAGAAATTCTTTACAAAAGCAAAGGGACTTACTTGAAGGGAAGTTGGCTGCAGCAGCACGGGGATCAAAATTATTAAAAAATGAGGGTAGTTGTAACTCAATGACCTGAAAAAAGGTGATACCAAAATGAGTAACACAATGCAATGGGTGGTTACATGCATGGTAGAGGAAACTAATACATAATCTCATTAAAACTACTGAAATTCTTTTAGGTTGGAAGACTAATGGTCTGAGTAAATAGCCAAAATGTAGTGAAATGAGGCAGAACCAAGATAAAGATATCTTTGCAGCAGAAGACAAAATTTTGACAAAATATCGAAGTATCGAACAAATCAGATCTAAATTCCTATTTTTCTGATCTAAAACTCTTTTTTGTCATTTTTAATTATACAGTTTGAATTATCTTTATAATTTAATTGCATGGAAAATTGTACCCTTATCCACGTGGATATGGTCCTGCAATGTATGTGGAGAGATATATAGGAAGTAGCTTGGAAGAACTTGGAGAAAGGGGAGCAGTGGTTTTGGAAAGATCTCCTTCTAGAGTAACGCTAGTTTTACACCAAATGATTGCTATAGTTGTTGAATTGAGGTCATGTTTCCAAACAGTTTATATGATGAGTTTCATGGTGGATGGATGAGAATACATACAAGAAAACTCTTAGAAAGCAATATTCTAATCCACCATCATCGGAGTACTCTTTTTGTTTCAATATTAACCGTCTAAGCATTCTTTTATGGCCCATTCACATGGTCTTCCAATGTCGATGATTTTATTGATTATCAACCATCTACAATGAACTGTGAACTGACAGTGGGTGTACTAACAAGCTAACCAAAAAAAAACCATCTACAATGTAGCCCATCATATAAACAGTATGGATCATGTAAAAAGCCTTCAAGGGCTAGCTATAATCTTGAAGTAAAACTAACAAAATGTTAGAATGCATTTATGAGGACTTAAATTGTATTTTACCATACCTAAAATAACCCAAATGCAAAGTGTAAAAAATAGATCCAAAACCCTAGGAAACAAGAGAGTAGCAGATCTAGATACCTAATGAGTTATAAAACTTCAAATTGAACAGAATTCAAATTGAAAAACTTCACCCGTCAGAAATCCAACAGAATTCAGATGGAAAAACTGCAAATCGAAGTATCGAACAAATCAGAACTGTATCACACAACAAATCGTTTCTATGTATTCACATGAAACAACATAGAAAAATCCCTAATTAGGGTTTCAACATAGTAAATCCCTAATTAGGGTTTCAACATTGTAAATCCCTAATTAGGAAATCACTAATGTTGAAATTGATGAAATCTAGACTCTTACCTGTTTCAGATCTTCATCTAAGCCCTAAAATTAATGGCGGCTCGCGCGAGAGAGAGATTCGGGGGTAGGAAGAAGCTGAGAATCGGGAGAGAGAGAGAGAGTCGTCGGGAGAGGGAGAGGGAGAGAGAGAGTCGTCGGGAGAGAGAGAGAGAGAGAGAGAGAGAGAGAGAGAGAGAGAGAGAGAGAGAGAGATTCGAGAGAGAGAGAGAGAGAGAGAGAGAGAGAGAGAGAGATTCGCGAGAGAGAGAGAGAGAGACAGAGAGAGAGAGTCGTCGGGAGAGAGCTGCGAGTGAAATGAAAATCGGGTCGTTTTTAATTTTTTATAACATCCGTGGTCCTCAGTTACATAGCGCCGGTGTGCGCCGCACAGAAGCGCCGCTTTTCTCCAGTTTCGTTGTAGTGTGAATAGACTGAATCCTGCATACGTAGGATCCAGTTCAATCCTCTAATGCAGACTATTTTCTGTCTTCATTGTCTCAAAAATCATGTGAAGCAGTACCTTTCCATCGAGGGATTTGGGTTTGCCTCGTCAAGGTGTGGATTTTGTAAATCCTGGACAAAAACCTAATTGGATAAATTTGAAATCCATGAGTTTCACCAGTCCCTACCCTAAATCCTCACACCATGAAGAACTCAGCAGGCACGTGTGTTGCAAAAGGCATATCCTATAATAGATGATACTAGCTTTTTGGTGCCTAGTAAACGGTTAGAAGATAACACCAAAAATCATAGGAAGGATATAATTAATCTTTAGCTCCGGTACCATATATATCGTATGTAAAAAGGCCTTTTATACTCTCAAATACTCTTACACCAACCAGAAATGGTACAAGAAAGAGGACTTGAAGAATGGAAATAGTAGAAGAATGTCACTTGTATTATATATTTATTACTTGATGCATTATAATGAGGTCCCTTATATGCACTTTCTTTCCAGTTAATGAATTCCTACTTACCCCAACCACCTGTACATATTTGTAGACGAATTTACCTTATAAGTCTTATAGAGCACTTTTTTTTTTTTTTTCGACTTTCAACTTTTGTCTTTTTCACAAAAATTAATTTTCTTAAAATATTAGTTTTTCACACTTTTACGAAGTTACATTTATTTCACAAAAAACCAAAATACAAAAATAAAATTGATCAAATAATAATAATCATCTTACTTCACCCATTGAATATGACCAGTCATTATTTTACTTCCAACCATCCATTTGACAGACAATAATTAGAAAAATAGAATCAATAGATCATTTAATATTTGACACATGCATGATAAATGTCCATGTTCTTTACTATATTCAGACGGTTTGATAGTCTTTCTCATGTACCATATGTATGGATGAAGGATCACCACCCTTCATCCATACATATGGTACATGACAAAAAACTAAATAAATCATAAAAGTCGTCTTTCTAACAAAAAAGGGAAGAGATTTACCAAGCATTTCACTCATGCAATTGATTTCAACCTGTTCAACACACAGGATACAGGGAAAAGCGATTTCCAAGAGGGATTTCGACCAGCAACCTCAAAAGGAACCAAAAATCATCTTCCAGCCTCAATACCGAATGAGATTCAAGTAGCATTTGCAGCTAGAAGCCGTTAGAAATTGCGATTTCCGAAAGGGTTTGAGCAGAAAACATCAAAACGAGCTAAAAATTGCCTGCAAACACGAACAAAAGAAGAAAGTGTAAGTATTTTCAACCGAACTCAAGAAATGATATTGTACAGACGAGGGAGATTAGGGAAAAAAGGACCTTGAAGACAATATTCTCCCTCTTGCTTATTTCAAGAAGAGGAGAGAGCCAAAGAGATATCTTTATGCATGTGAACTGAAACGGAAGCGGATGGTCTGTGACCCTGGGCAAAGAGATATCTCTGTGCCCGAGGCTGTGGGGTCCATAAAGATGACTGTGACAATTCCACTCCATCCATCTGTTTTTAAAGACAACAATAGGATGAGATTCTAAAAATCAGGAAAATTCAAAACTCAGGTGGGACACACCAACAAAATATTGGGAACAGCAACAACGTCCGCCGTTAAAGCCTTCCATGGGCCGCATGGCTTTAAAGCGGTTGAAAACCATTCCAAATTATGAACAGCCTAAAACCATTCCTAAACCAAAGACTTAGTCGTTCTTAATTTGCTATTTTGGTGTTGTAGACTGATATCCAAGGCAAACCTTGCACGACGGGCAACCAACATTGGAGGTGGGTCTCACGTGATGAATGGTCCACATCAAAAGTGGGATCAACATGATAGGCAATTAATAATGGTTCACCCCACATGATGGACGGTCCACATCAAAGGTCAGCCCTAATGATGAGTGGCCCATATCTAAGGCGAGCCTGAATCATGGACAGCGGATGGCCCAATCAGAAGTGAGACCCATATGATGGACATTACACATCAAAGGTGGGCTCCACATGATGGGTAGTGGATATTGAAGGTAGACCCTACATGATGGACAATAACATTAATGGTAGACCCCATTTGATGGATGACCAACATCAAAGGAAGGTCATACATAGTGAATGGTGCACATTAAAACTCGAGCTATAGTGATGAATGGCCCACATCCAAGATGGGCTCTATATAATGGATGGCCCACATCCAAGGTGGGGCCCACACAATGAATGGTCCACATCAAAGGTTAGCCCCACATGATGGATGGTACTAGGGGCCAATTAGACGGGGGGATAATTGCTTATGATATTTGGAGACCAGACATGCTTTTCAACTTTTTGATTGAAAAGTATGTTAGTCATCAAACATATTTATTGGTCGGATAAATAGAAATAAGATAAGCTATTTATAGGATAAGTAGCTTATCTAAAATAACTTAGGGTCGATCCAAATGCCTCCTAAAAGTCTAATTATTCAAACTCAATGTACATAAGTGGCTCACTTAGCAAATCAATTCAGGATCTAGGAAATATATTATAGAATTCCAATGCTTTTAGAATTTTTGTAGCCAAACATAATTTTTGAATTGTAGTCTATTTTAATTACATATTGGCAAGCACATTTAAGGATTCCAAATCAATTCGAATTTCAGCATATTTATGATTTGGATATTTGTGCATTTCAAATACAAGTATCTAAACAATCTGAACGAATGCATTCTTCTCTTGAAGAGACATCTGGGGACAAATCACATCAGCTCATAGATTCATAAACTCAAAATTCACTTGACTTCAAAAAGCTATTGTTGTTGTAATCATGAAATAGAAAACTTGGATCAATAATTTCTTTGCAATGGGGCCATTGGCTTGAATAATCATGAAATAAATAAACTCACACATCATTACCTTTGCAACGGGCAATTGGCTAGAAGAACCTTTCACTATAAAAAATATAGTTATTAGGGGCGTTTTTATCACAGGCGGCCATAACAAAACTGCCACTGTAAATGAAATGAGGGGCATTTTTACATGGCCGCCCATGTACAAAACGGGCCACTGCCACTGATTTGAAATAATAAAAAAATAAAACCAGCCCTTATCCCCGAATCCAAAACGCGCGCCCTATCCCCCAAATACCCAAATCGCGCGCCTCTCCCCAAATCCATCGCGCCTCTCCCCAAATCTGTGCCTCTTCTTTTCCCACCTCTTTTTTACCAAATCCCTTCTCCCCTCTTCTCTCCTCCCTGCAATAACCTACCGAAAGTCTCTCTCTCACTCTCTCTCTCTCTCTCTCTCTCTCTCTCTCTCTCTCTCTCTCTCTCTCTCTCTCTCTCTCTCTCTCTCGATCTCCCTCTCACTCTCCCTCCCTCTCTCGATTTCCCTCTCCCTGCAACTTCCACCAGTCGCTGTAACATCCATCTGATATTGTAGAAGCAGCAGCAGAAGCTCTATATGGGGTGTGTGAATATTAGTTAGCTTATTGCCTTGAAGCTTTGGAGGTTAATCTCTTGTTGCCTTGAAGATCCGTTGCAACATCCAGTTGAATGGGGTTATTTTGTTATAACCGCCCATTTTCCATGAGACATGGATCGCATGATTAGAATCATAAAAGCAAGAACTACATCAGAATCATGATGATATTTCAAGATGATACCCATATATATTCAAATTTAAGTGGATTGTAGGCTTTTATTTATTTATTTATTTATCTTTATACAGTGTGTACTTTGAGGAATAGCAAGAATTCAAGGGTCCGTGTATGCAAGAGAAAAGTTATATATGGGCAGCTTCCAGATTGCAAAGCATCCAAACGTTCAATTTTCAATTCAATGAATGGTAAGATAATTGAACTGATATATATATATATATATATATATATATATATATATATATATATATATATATATATATATATATATATATATATATATATATATATATATATATTGGATTTTATCTTAAATCCAGCCGTACATGCCAGCTAGGAGCACATGCATCCAAGCCGTCTATTATGTCTGCCCGCAAATGATACTCTGACCCAAAAATCAATATGGTCCTATCATCAATTGGGCCAAAATCTACAAAAAAGAGGGCCATAAAGGAAAAAGGTTGATGGTCCACATCCAATTTGAATGTTTGCTCCTTTGATGAGCAACAACCATCTACATGCTTGGGTTCACTTGATTGAAGGTTTTGATTTGGAGCATTGTGCTAATGTGTTTTTTTTTTTTCTTATAAATTTCCTCTCATTTAGGTAAATTACATGAAAATGCATTGGATAAACAGAAACAAGTTACAAATAGGGTGTTGTACCACATTTACTGCCAAAAGCCACTTGCGTAGGAAATCAGTACTACAAAAAAGATAGGCCCCAACATGAAGATCGCCTGCCTTGGAAATCAGGCTGATCCTCTCATTAGGTGGGTCATCCCTGTATGTGGAGTCAGTCCAGTTATCCGTTGATGTCAACTGTGCATCTTACCATGATTAGTCTAGCCTGATTTTTTTTTATTTTTTTTTTTTGCCAGGCGATCTTTATGGTAGGACCTACCTTTTCATGGTACTGCTATACTACACAAGTGTCATGGGGGAATGATCATAAGTTACCACAAATTGTGGTACCCTGCATGTAGGTGTCAGTTCTCCAAATTGCTAACTTTATCTTATTTCAAACCCTTCAAATGGTTTTATTGTATATTCTTTATGACACTTGGGTGGGATTTAAATTGATGAGCTGCAGGATGAAAGTAGAGGGAAAAGAAATTAGTGCAAAAGCTTCTTGAGTAGCATCTTATGCCCTTTTCCTTTTCTCTAAGAAGGGAACAATCATAAATACATTCTCATTCTTTACTAGCAGTGTGTGTTCTGAGATTGAGATCTATGAATTTGATGTAAATGAGTGAAACTTAATCTTGTACACATGAATGGTCTTGAGAACTGTTCCTGTTCAAGTCTTAGTAGAATAAGTTTTATTCCATGAGTGCTACATTGGGGCCCACTTGTGTGTGTGTGGCATCCAACCTATCTATCAAGGCAGCTTCACCATAGAAGTTGTTACTATCCATCAAAGTTGTTGCTTTCTCTCAAGGTTACTATCCATCAAGGTTGCCACACCATAAAAGTTATAACAAGTTTTTGTAGAATAAGCTTTATTCCATGAGTGCTACATTGGGGCCCACTTGTGTGTATATGGCTTTATTCCTTGAATGCTACTATGTATAAAAACTATTTGAGTTGTAGATATTTTTCTCTAGATGGCAAATAGAACAGATCTTCCCAATGCCATCTATCATGATTTAAAGATGGCAGTATCATGCATCGCACACCACAAATCCTCTCAACTACATATGTGGAGCATATGCTGGCTGATTGATCTGCATGATTACGCAGACATGCTCAACACAGTGGGGCTCGTGGTCTGGATAGTTTTGCATTAGTGCCACATGTGAGGAGTAGTCACCACCATTTTAAATGGATTCTGGCCCATTACATACGATGATGTGCTATATCACAATAGTTTGCTTCTTTGCATGTTTTATACATTCTTTTGAGTTCTAGAATTAAACTCAAGGTTGTATTAATGAATCAAATGATGTTGGCTCCATATCAAAATTTTTGTTACTTGTATTCCATCGGTGTTTAACGTCTGTCGTCTTACAGGGCATTGGATTGTTTACATTGTAACTATTTGAAGAGGGCTTAGTTGCACAATTCTTCTGAGTTCTAACCAGGTGCTCTTCCCACTTTGAGTCACGCTTCAAATTCCTGCTCCTGCTCCCACTTCCTAGATGCTAATACTTTATAACATTTGAAGTAGACACTTCCCGACTCCCACACCTAAGTCTGTTGTTGCTTTGCTTCATGCACTGTGCAACTATTCAAGAGAATGTTGGCATTTTTTTTAACCTATAAAAAGATTTCTAACATTGTCTTTTTAGTGGTTAAAGGTGGAAATTTGTTGTCTGCTATGCATCATGTTGTGAATTTGGAACAAGTGTTGATGAGAGACTTCAACTCAGTTTATAAACTTTTGCATGGTTCTTTTGCAAATAAAATGCTATTTCAAAAGATTGAACTCTCATGAAAGCTTAATGTGTTGTTTGTTGGATTTAATGCTAACTCATGATTTTTGCAGGCTGGATTGGCTAAAATTCTGGATTTATATTATGAAGATCTGTACACCATCCCTAACAAACAGCTCTCATCTGGGGTGGTTTCAGAAATTTCAAAATTATCAGAGAGTAAGGTATTGGAGTTCCCTTCTTCTTCTTCTTCCTTAAGGTCTAAGCATTGAGTGATGAGTGGAACCTGTTTAATGACATTGAAAAAATATGCATTGTTAACATCAGCAACTAATCTTTAGATGGCTATTTTATTTGGTGGCAGAGGAGCTCTTCATCATTGCGAATGTTATCTATTACATTTGCTGGTGGATGTTTTCTGGTAGCCATTGGTATTCTTGCTCAACTTTGTAAGCCTCACCTCTTCAAGGCTAGAAAATCACCAGCCTTGAGTTTCTTTTCTCTAAGCCTATATATTCCCAAGAAGACTACCTGTTTCTAACATTTTGACACACCTGATGAGCTGACCATCCTGATTTTAGGCTAGAGCAACTGTGCAATTGGACCCACCTCATGATAGCTTGTTCTTGCACCCGATTTCAACATTACGGAGTTCATAAGCTTGGGGTATTTCATCTATTTTCCTGCTATTTCTGTGGTGGGATGAGGCTAGGATGATGATGATGGTGATGTAAATAAATAAAGAAAAAGAAATTCAAACAAAGATTAGTGACTGACCAAGGAGTATTGGTGTGAAAATGGAAAATCTCCAACTGTCCTATTTTGGCAAACATATGTCTGTGAATTAGAGATTAGGATTGTACAACCAATCTAATCTTGGGATTGTGACTTGGCAGTAGTGAATTGCACAATATACTTATTTTGGTTAAGCTAAGCTTGTTTTGGTTTTTGCAGGGCGTAATTGAAGTGCATAGAAGGATTTTTTATTTTTTATTTTTCATTCATCAATTGCTTGAAGGTGGTGTAAAATATTCGTTTCTTTGGTGAATGATTTCATGCAGGTCTGCCTTTCAGGAACAACCCACTCCCAGTTTTTTGTATCTTTGATTTTAACTTGTCAATGTCATTGTCAATTTAATACAAAATCCATGTTCACCTGTAGTGTTGATGAGCAGGTAGCTAAGGACATATAACTGCTAAATTCCATTGCTGAGAAGCAACCCCAAATCTTCTCTGAAGAATGCAAGTATTATTGAAGTGAAGAGTTTGATTTTGTTCACAGGAGTTTAAAGATGAGATCATAATGCTGGTTGATTTACTTGATGCCTCTGCCTTTTGGATGGATTGATGATTTTTGGGGTCATAATACATTTGTTTTTTTTTTTTTTTTAACTTTTGTTACTGAATATTTATTGGATGTTGCAGGTTATTAGCACATGGGATGACAAAAAATGAGTGATGCCCCATTGGTTTGACCTGGAAATTTTATTATAACTAACCTTTTCAAGTAATTGGATGATTCATATGATCCAGTAACATTTGTTGTTTCATGTCTACTTGTTGAGGCCAAGGCTTTTAAGATTAAATGGTTGTAGTTTGATTGGGAAGTAATGGGATTTTGGTTGTTAAGCTATTAACAGCTCTTACTTTTTCGGTTGGAGAGCATTCTGATTACAGTATATCTGTGTGGACACTAGAAATCGGCACCCACGTTAGTTTAAATGTTGGAGTTTTTGGTGGTGGGGGTGATTAGGTTTATGAATGTTGGAGTCACCACTAGCCAATAAAACTCAGAATCCCACAGTCGGCTAGAACCTGCAGAATATGTAAGGTTGGAGAAATCCGAAGACTCTCCTACCTTAGATTGACTCCTGGTCTATGATCCGGGATTCCGGGTAAGGGACCTCGGTTACAAAGAGGGAAGGTGTTAGGTACCCTCTCTTCCCTTACGAATGTACGGTTTCTACTTTGTGTGGTAGAACAATCTCAAGGGATAATGGATGTTGTGGTAGAGATGGGACTAGGCACACAAGGTTTCTGATGCGGCGAGATCTGAAATTTTAGCAGGCCACAAAGCATACGTCCAACAACGTGTCTAGAAGGCGGATGTGATGATGCATATTCAAAGAGGTAAGAAAAATGGATTAGATCACTAGAAATTTTTGGTTGAGGAGGGAATAGATGTCATGATGAATGCTTGTAGGATGATGGATCCTTGGCTTGATTTTTGAATAGGCTAAGACATAGACTGAACCATGATCAAACTAGGCTGGATTAGATGGGTTAGAGAGGTCAAGAGGACAGGCTAAGGGGGTGGCTTTGAAAGATTTGAACTTGGAAGGCCTGGGAGCTCCTTTCCTCTCCTTCCCTATCTTTCTCTCTCACTCTCCTTCTCTTAGTTGTTGGGTGTGTGGAAATGAGAAGAGGAGAGGGCTATTTATAGCCTTCTCCAATGGCATTGCTGTAATTATTGGGTTTGAGGGGGTTGAAAGGTGAGGTGGCAAGTGGTGGTTGGTGGAGGGGAGAGAGATGCCACATGGCACACTCCCATTAGGGTCGGTAAAACTATAAATAATGGAGATGGGAAGGGTAAATCAAGGGAAAAGTTGACTTTTGGACGATGGGACAGCTGTCCACACGCCGGCCGCGAACGACAGCATTCAGAGTACCTCAGGCGGTAGTCAGACTACCTCCTGGGCCCCATTCGGGTCGGGCCCAAATGTGTGGGCTTTATGTGACGCGTTGGTTCGTCCGATGGTCCTTTCTGGGGTTTTTGCAGCTCGGATAGATGGGTTTAGGTTTAGGTAAAGGGTTTTAACCAAGGTGTAGTGTAAAGATGAGGCTACATGTGGGTTGAACGGTTTGGATCGCGACTCCTGGTTGCGGATTGGCAATTTGAGACTTTCGAGTTAGATTTTTAGGTTTAAGCTAGGATCCGTGCTTGGTTCGGAATATGATCATGGTTCATGAGCTGTCTTAGCCTTGTCAAGGTGTTAGCCTGGGTGGGGTGTCTACAGATGCCCCTCTTTGGCCGAGGTTGCGAGCAACCGAAGGCCAAAGTAAGTGGACACCCCACCCTTCTGGTCAAAAAGGATAGTGATTCAAATCTGTTGCCTGTCATTGTATCATTGTCAGTTAACTGCTTTGAAAGAAGATGACTTTCGCATATCACGAGGGTTAAGGAAAACGTTGTGATTGTCCCCTACGCATTCGTCGCGGCTTTACGGGTCACCAATCACAACCCTTTCACGTCCGATTGTTAATAGCATTGGAGGGTAAGTCTGAAAAGTAGGGCCTCTGCGCTTTGGTGCAGCTTTACGAGGATTCCCGTGCTGTTAGGTCTGTTGTTCCTTTGCCATGTAATCACCCTAGGAGTGTTCGTTCCATTTGATCATCAAAGTGGTTAGCTGCCCTGTGCATTGGTGCGGCCTTACAGGGAACTCACTACGCCGACTTGGACTCGATCAAATTTTCCAAACATCCTGAACTAGGTATGCGTAGGTAATCTTTTGTCATGCAGTCTGCTGATTCTGATACTTTAGTTACAATGGATTGTTGTCACTTTGAGTTTGATTATTCTTTCCAGAGGTAGATCCACTCACTTCTACTAGCATTCGTACGACTGTCCAGATATAGAGATCGGGTCAATCGTACATATATCATTTACGGATTCGATCATTCTTCGAGGAAACTGGAAGGGATAGAATTTTATTTAACTGTTTACACTGACCGCAACTGGAGAATATGAAAGATTCCTCAGTGTACCGCATGTCGCGTGCGTTTTTGAAATTTTTTTGAAAATTATCCTCTTTGGAGCTAGACTCCTTGGGGATTTTATTTGAAAATACTTTTTTTTTTTTTGATTTTTTTTAGAAAATATCCGTTCGATCTCGCGAGAGGGCGTCGTTGTCCGGTTTTTTTATTTGCAGCAAAGTGAGGTGGCCTCCAATAATAAATAAATGGGGCTAATTGGTCGAACTATTTTCTTTTTTCTTTTTTCTTTTTATATTTTCCAGCAATTTTCAAAGTTCAATTTCTCATGAGAATTTAGATTTATCATGAGATTTTGAGAGGAATCTTTTTATTTTGTCTTTCATGGGATTATTATCTGATGGGTAAAAGATGGGGACTTTCAATTTCTCATGAGAATTTGAGCCTATCTTGAGAATTTGAAAGGAATCTTTTATTATTATTATTATTATTATTATTATTATATAATTTTTTTATCTTTTATAGGATTATTATCCGGTGGACAGAAGGGAAAACCGGTCACTCCAACCCACCTGAAGAGACAGGCCCGCTGCCCTAGGGCGCTTTTTGGTCGGGTAGTTGTCGAACTGCCGCCCGCGGCAGTCCGGCTACCGCCAGTCCATTCTTTGATCCGATGGTCCGAGCCATGCGTCGGTCCGTCCAGTGACATCTGTTTCCCTATTTGAATTCCTTCTTTGAGACGTCCAAGGAACCCATTGTGGTCCTTGGAGCTATTTTGGTGGAGTTTTCTCTCATCTGGCCTTTATTTCCTTGTATTTATTATTTTTTTTCTGGTAATCTGATCATGTGGCTGGGACTTGGGCCATTTTTACTGAAGTTTTAGGAGAAGACTTTGGTGTGTGTGTGTGCGTGTGTGTGTGTGTGTGTGTGTGTCTATATATATAATATATATATATATATATATATATTGGGTCATAAGAATCCATGACCGTGACCATTGGCTCTTTTATTACCAGATCTCATCTGTTGGGTCTCGTTGGATCCTTATTCTTGGGCCAAATGGTGGATCGGATTTCTTTTTTGGTTTTTTTTTTTTTGGGATGATCTGGGCCATTGGATGGATGGCTTAGGGCCTACTTGGGTGTATGGAAGGTGTAAATCTTGATAGTTGGCCTTTTTTGGTGAATGATGGACGAGTAGGATTTTCCAAGTGGGCCCCACATCCTAATCTTGGCATGTCCAGATACATTTATTGAAATGCGTGGTGAAAGTGGGCCTGACTCAAAACAACAGGGGCCTTTGAAAATGGATTTGTGAAATGTGCTTTGGAAATGGGCCTCTTGATATGGGTCTTAACATGGGCTTTTGAAATGGGCCTGAAGATAGAAATGGGCCTTAAGGTGGGCTTTTTGAATTGGGCCTTAAAACGGGCTTTGAGGTGGGATTTTATAAATGGGCCTTGAGATGGGCTTTGTGGGCTTGAACCTCGAGATGGGCTTTTTGAAATGGGCCTTGAGATGGGTTTTGTGGGCTTGAGCCTTGAGAGGGATACTTATTTGTGTACCTTGCTTGTGCAGCATGCCTCGGCGTGGTAGAAATGATGCTAGCACTTCCCGTCAGTCAATTGATCCTTGCTATGTGCCACGAGAGGGGCGACACCTATCTGACATAGCCTGGGAAGGTGGTGCTCCCGCGGTCTTGAGAGGACGAGGAGTCAGGACGCATTTGCCTGATTGGTTCCATGACCCGCAACCATTATTTTTTGAGGTCTTGGAGCGTACTCCATTCGCTCACCTATTCCGGATTCGTCTGAGCAAGACGAACATGTCCATCTTGTCTGCTTTAACTGAGCGGTGGCACCCTAAGACCCATACCTTCTAGCTGCCTTTTGGAGAGTGGGGCATTACCCATATATATATATATATATATATATATATATATATATATATATATATATATATATATATATATGTATATATATATATATATGCAGCTTGGTCTCTGATACGATGGAGGATCCGTCCCCTTTGAGGAGGACTTTTTCGGTACCCTCTGAGGAGGATTGGATGGAATTATTGGGGATGATGTCGGATGCCACAGAATTTTCCAGTCCTCGATTCAAACTTCTCTGGCTATCATCAAACTTTGCCCGGCGCATCCCTGAGACTGAAGCTGCGGCTGTGGTGAAGGCTCGTGCCCTGATTTTATATACTATGGGAGCGATAATCTTCTGTCATGGGAATGAGCATGTGAGTTCCTGCCTATTGTCACTTGTCACAGACATCACCTTTCTCATACCATATAACCGGAATGCGGCCCTTCTGGCCCATTTATAAGAAGGGTTGGACAAAGCCACTCGCTGTGTCAGTCAATCCCCGACTGACTTTTATCCAGTCATCGAGGTACCTTCTTGATGTCTCTTCTGTATTACTCTCCCTGGGGATGGTTTGATGCGCCTTATCTGATTGCGTTTTTGTGCAGGTCCGCTTTTTTTTTATCATTTTCCCCATTTAACTCCTACCTTGATCGATCATTCGCCTCCGTTTCCTCGCATGATGCTGTGGTACAAGGATAACCGCAGTCGTACGCATCTACTTTCTAATCTCACCTGGAGGTCGATTATCGATGCCCTTGTTCCTGATCATGTGAGTGATTAGTTTCGCCCTGTATTGCCCATGTGCTATTTTCTGCCGATCCTTAACTTTTGTCCCTTTTGCAGTTCCACATCAGGCCGTATCTTCGGTCGAATGCGGCATTTACTCCAGGGGCTCAGGAGGCTTTTCAGGCCTCACGGCGACGTCACATTCTGGAGGACCCACGAGTGACGAAGTGGTACCTCGGGGAGTGGCTTTTTTGGCAATTGACTGGTAGCCCATTGGTCCCCCTTAGTCCGCCCTCTGGTCCATTCGACTGGAGATCAGTGCCTGAGAGAGAGTTGATCGCTACCTTGGAGGGTTTTGACGCCAGCGCCTTCGTCGATCCGGATAGAGAGTACAGCTCTTGGTGTGAGCAATACGGTATTGGTCCGATCTTGCAGTCCGGTTATGCTCCTAGTGGCGGCGCGCGTTTTGCTGGAGGAGGGATCTTGGGGCACCATTTTCACCGCAAGGATACGGACGCTTATCTTCCTGATGAAGATTAGTTCTATTGTATCATGTAGTCATGTATCCTTAGCTGTGTAATCCCATATATGAAGTTCCCATTGTTCCATGTTACCTTCTTGAATTGTCTCTTGATTAAATTTTGCAATCTCAATTGAACACATGGAGGTTTATTCTTAGGTCCCGGCCTTTCGGAGTGGGGCCTGCCCAGATTTCGCCTGAAAGTGGGCATGGGCGGTAGTTGGACTGCCGCGGGTGGTAGTCGGACTGCCGCGGGTGGTAGTCGGACTGCCGCCCGCTGACCTTTTCCCTCCTGTTCTGTTCTGTCAGTACTGCAGTGATGCAAAATTGTCAGTTCTGATGGCGGTGGTTGGAGTATCGCGGGCTGTAAACGAATTACCACTCCGTTCATGTTTTCTTCCAACGAGTACCCCTTCTTCCTGTTCATTCTTTCTGCCCCTTTTTCCTGTCTATCCCTGTCCAGCAACGCCCTCTGATCTTTCCCTTTGTCTTCCTCTCCTTCTTTTTGTCCTCTTTCTTTGTCATCTTCTTTCTTTTGTCCTCTTTTCTCCGTTGGCTTCATTATGGCAAGTCATGATGAGGAGATTGCTGGATTTATTGGTGGTGGAGAGGTAGGTAAGTCCATAAATGGCGAAATGGGTCCATTTATGGGTGGATTGATGGAGGTGGGTAGAGGAGTAATGGGTTCTTTGGTGGAAGTGGGGGCTTCTTATGGCTTAGATCCTTCCTCCGTTCATGGTGGATATGAGATGGGGTTGGGCGGATTAGATGGGTTTGATGGATTTATGCCAGATGGTCCACCAGGGTTTGTGGATGTTGGCGTGGTGAGGACGGATGGTTTGGATGGTGAGGATGGTGTGATGATGGTGGCGGATGATCCGATCAATGGAATGATGGTTACGAATAGGGTGGATGATAGCATTATGGTGATGGATAGTATGATGGTGATGGGTGACGTAGGTGTGACCGATCGGGCCTTGATGGATGGCGGGTTACACTTTGGCGGCTCGAGCAGTTTGGACTTAGCGGGTGACGTACTCCTTGCAGATGGCTTGGGTCAGATTTTTGGTGCAGATTTCTAGGCAGTGATGGGACAGTCAGCTACTGTCGGGATTCAGGGTGCAGGTCTTGTCAACTATTGGGACACTTCAGGCATTGTGGCTCCTGGGACTTATGTATTTTAGACTGCTCCTCACATGGCGATTGTTGGTGGCTCGGGCCCGCCTATTACAGCTTTCCAGGATACTTTGCGAGATGCGATGAGCGAGTCTGGCTTCTTCCATTATCATGAGATAGACCTATTGGACGAGGGGATGCCTATCTTTGATGATTCGCCTGTGGATCCTAGGTTCCAGATTGTAGAGGGCATGCCCGTCCGGACTTGTCGGTTGCAGCCATGTGACACCTGCTCTGAGCGGTTGCATATTTGGATCAAGAGCCCGACTGAGTCCGAGATCTTCGAGCTAAGTTCCTTGGTCTTCCGGGAGGTCCTCCATTTCCACCGAGTTCGCCTAGATTGGTGACTATTGAGTGCGGCGTTGTATGACTCGGTTCCATCTCTGAACTTATTTTCTTTTAATGATTTGGAGCTAGGCCCATCTCTGGAGGAGTTTTCACGCCTGTCAAGTCTTCCCCTCACTCGGGAACCTTATGTGCCCTCGTCTGAGCCGGTTCCTTCCTCTGATCTGATCTCCTGGTTCGGATTCCTTACTGCTCTTCCTACTGCTGAGGGTAGGGCGGCCGAGCTTTCACTTGAGGTTTTGTACGATCGTTATTCTACCTCCCGAGGTGGCCCTGGATCAGATCGTCAGCTTCAGTGTCTGAATGCGCTGATATTTTGTGTCTTAGCGAGCTGCTTTTCTCAGGTTGTCGACAGTCATCATTGGCGGCTTTGTTGGATGTATTTCGTTGTGTCTTGCATCGCAGGAGCATCATTTCTGTAGTGCTGGCGGAGCTCTTTTTAGGGTTGAACGAGTGCTCACTTGGACGTACTTGTATCCTCCGAGGTTGTTGCTCATTCCCTCAGGTATTCTCCTCTCTTTTCCTTTTCCTTGCCTAGCGTTGTTATTTGCTTGCCACTTCAGTTATGCCCTCTTACAAGTATAGTTATGGGAGCACCTGTACATGACTCCTCTGCCTCTATGGTCGGATTCCCATCGCAGTGATGTATTGTCTTTATTGCTTGATGGCCTTCCCCTTGGTGCTGAGGCTACTGAGTCATTATATCGCTGCATGTTCTCTCAGTTGCGGGGGTGGGAAATTAGTTGGGAGGCTCCCTATCTCTGTCGCTCACCATTGATTTGTAGTGCCGCTCTCACTCCTCTATATTTGTTAGGCCTCCGGGAATACTGCTCATATCATCCTATGTGTTTCCTCCGGCAGTTCGGCTTCTAGCAGGATATTCCAGACTTTGCCTTTTTCGGATTTAGGGATGCCCCTCTTCCTTCTGATTTGACTGCTTTGTATAAGCAAGTCCGGGTCTCCTAGCAGGACTCCTTGGATGTGACAGCTTTGGATCTTGAGTCTTGGGCTCCTCCCATGGTGACGTGTCGTACTAGCGATGGGTGACAGAGCAGTCACTGTATCGTCAGGTCCCTGACTGGCATTTAACGGACGAGGTTACTGTTCAGGACATGGTGGGTGATGCTGCTTCATACTCTTCATGTGTTGTCGGCTCGTTCGAGGCCTTTAAGGTGCGACCTTTCATTGATCCTTCCTTCTTGCTTGCTACTCATGGTCACCTGATCTCTGATATTGTTGTCCTCCATCATACCTGTGAGGATATGGCTCGTCGACTGGCCGTGGGACAATGGTATGATGAGAGCATGCTCGCGGCTCATCAGCTAGATAGGGATGAGGCTGTTTACCTGCGCATAGAGATAGAGAGGCTCAGGTAGAGATTATCGATGTATGAGGGATAGGGGCTTACCTAGGGTCCCTGGTTTTGATTAGTTGTTTGTCCCGTACGCATAAAAAAATCTTTTTTTTTCTTTTTTTTTCCTTTTGTAAAGAAAGAAGGCAGTGTATTTTTTTTTAAATACTTTAAAGGAAAATTTTGTTTATGCCAAATTTGTCAATGCTTGCTTGTGTTTGGATTTGTGTTTTGGATGATTGGGATCAGAATCTTCGGCTCAGCCAACATTATGTGCAATAGTCTAGATTGTGTTCTTAGGGATCTCGTTTCCCTAAGAGGATGCCTAGGATTGTGTCCTTTGGATTTAAGCAGAGTCTGATAGAATACTGATCCAAAGTTGATTTTTCCTTGTATCTCATTGCAATGTTTGTTGTCTCGACTTCTTTCGTACCTGCACTTTTATTATTTTTCTCTTTTTTTCAGCCATTTATGCCCGTAGCGCCCTTTCGGGTTTTCACTACGTTCGGCTTTGCCCATCATTTTTGCCCATAGCGTCCTTTCGGATTTTCGATACGTCCCAGGTTTTTTATCTTGCCTGCCCCTTAGCAACTGTGTTGTTTTTACCCTTGGCTCTCTTTCAGGTTTTTACCGAGTCCGCTACATGCTCGTTGTTTTTACTCGAGCCGCCCTTTCAGGTTTTTAACTCGTTCTGCTTAGGCATGCCTTTCTCTTTCTTTTTTTTTTTTGAGTGCTGGGAGTGACGGATGGACTTCCTTCTTAGCCGGCCAACTGGTTTCCTTCCTGTCCTTGTCTTTGAATACAATCGTAAGCTGCGTTTGGTTGGATTGTTTGGAGATGTGGTAAGGACTTTCCCTTTTTGGGTCTTCTTTTTGGGATTTTCTTCTTCTTCTTCTTTTTTATTTTCCCCTTTTCTTTTCTTTTTTGAGATTTTCTCTTCTTCTTTTTTTTTTACGATTTTGGGAGAGACGACGTGTGTTTCTGATAGGAGAGGTGGCGGATATATATACTTTTTGTTTTCGGTAGAAATGAAGGGGCAGCTTTGTGATTGTAATCATTGACAAAGTCAAGTATGGTTACCCGTGATAGATTTTCACATTATCGGCGTTGATGGGCTCGGAAAGATCTTCTCCTTTCAGATTGGTGAGCCGAAGTGCACCTCCTGGGAGTACTTCCCGAATGATCAGCGATCCGTCCCACGAGGGTTTGAACTTTTCTCTGGGATCTGGCAAGTGTGGTGGCAAGATACGCTTCATGACCATGTCACCGACTTTAAAACTTCTCTTCCAGATCCTCTTGTTGTAGGCCCGAGCGATCCTTCTTTAGTAACACTGGGAGTGGCTTAGTGCTCGCATGCGCTTTTCGTCTACCAGATGCAGTTGATCATACCTTGCTTGTTGTCATTCGCCTTCCTCGACTTTGCTTTCTAGCAGTATTCGCAGTGACGGGATTTCGATTTCGACTGGCAGCACTGCTTTCATTCCGTATACTAGTTTGTATGGAGTTGAGCCTATAGCAGACCGTACAGACGTCCGATAAGCCTATAGTGCGTAGGGAAGCATTCTGACCAATCACAATATTTCTTCACCATCTTCTCCAGTATGCGGATGATAGTTTTATTTGCAGCTTCAACCCCGTCATTCATTTAAGGACGATAGGGGCTTGACCGGTGACATTGAATTTTGAACTTGTCGAGGAAATCACTCATCCTTTTATTGACGAACGGAGTTCCGTTGTCAGTGATGATGGCCTAAGGGACCCCATAACAGCTAATGATGTTGTTTTTCATAAACTTGACCACATGAGATGCCGCGATGGTGGTGTATGATGTTGCCTCTATCCATTTGGTGAAGTAATCTACTGCCACCAGGATATATTCGTGCCCGTTTGAAGCTTTGGAGCTAATCTTGCAGATAATATCCAGCCCCCATACGGAGAAGGGCCATGGTGCTGTCAGGTTGTAGAATTCTGAAGCAGGCGCATGGATCTGGTTTGCGTGCTCCTGACACTTGAAGCATTTCCTGATATGTTTGCAGCAATCTGTCTCCATCGTAAGCCAATAATAGCTGAGTCGTAGGATCTTCTTTGCCATCATATGTCCTTTCATGTGTGGGTCGCATAGTCCTTCATAGATTTCTGACATGATCTGTGTCGTTTCTATCTCATCCACACAGCGGAGAAGGACTTGGTTGAAGGATTGCTTGTAAAGAATGCCCCCAGTGATCATGAACTGTGTCGTTAGCCGTTGGATGGTGCATCGATTAATTGGTGTTGCTCCTTCCAGGCACTTCTGATGTTCGAGATACTCCTTGATGTCTGTGTACCATGGTTGATCATTCGAGGGAGTTTCAGCTTCGTCGATTTGTAGGCAAAATGTGGGCTCTTCCTAGAGTTCAACGATGAGTTCCCATTCAGCCACTCCATTTGGGATTTTCAACATTGAGGCGAGGGTAGCCAGAGCGTCTGCAAATTGGTTCTTGACTCGGGGCATGTAAGAGAATATGATCTCTTCGAATTCCTTGGTTCGATTCTCCAAGTATACGTGATAGGGGATTAACTTTTCATCCTTGGTCTTCCAATTGCTATTTATTTGATGGATGATGAGTTGTGAGTCACCGAAGACTCGTAACTTCTTCACGTTGAGGATGATGGCTTCTCTGAGACCGGTGATGCATGCCTCATACTCTGCTACGTTGTTAGTGCATTGGAATGCCAGCCTTCTAGATATGGGAATTGGGACGTCCTTGGGAGAGTAGAGTATGGCACCTACTCCACTCCCTTTCAAGTTTGCAGCTCCGTCGAAGAAGAGTGTCCACTCTCCTACCTTCATTTCTTCTTCTTCCTCATTCAAGAGAATGTCCTCGTCAGGGAAGAAGGTCTTCAATGGTTGGTAATCAGGCAGGGGGTGTGCTGCTAAGTGATCGGCCAGTGCTTGCCCCTTGATTGCCTTCTGGGTGACATATGTGATGTTAAATTTTGAAAGCAGTAGCTGCCATTTTGCTATCCTGCCTGTTAGTGCTAGCTTTTCGAATAAGTACTTTAACTGGTCCATGCGAGCAAGCAGAAGGATTGGGTGAGCGATCATGTATTGTCATAGCCGTTGTGTTGCCTAGACTAGGGCGAGGCACGTCTTCTCCAAGTTGGAATATTTGACTTCGTAGTTTTTGAATCGTCGTCTTAGATAGTAAATCACTTGCTCATTTTTTTCCTGTATCGTCGTGTTGGCCCAGCACACATTAAATTGCTTCTGCTGCGATGGATATATACAGCAGTAACGGCCTACCTGGAGTAGGTGGCATGAGCACTGGTGGATTCAGCAGGTATTTCTTGATCCTGTCGAAGGCTGCTTGACAGTCGTTATTCCATTCCTTTGGCGAGTTCTTTCGTAGTAGCTTGAATATGGGCTCACAGACCAGAGTGAGTTGTGCGATAAATCGGCTGATATAATGGATTCACCCGAGAAAGTCCCGAATTTCTTTTTCAGTCTTGGGTGGTGGCATTTCAATGATTGCCTTGGTCTTGGTCTCATCCACCAAAATATCATCTTCGCTAACAATGAAGCCTAACAACTTACCTCTGGTTGCACCGAAGACGTATTTTTGTGGGTTAAGATAGAGCTTGAACTTTTCCAGCCTATCGAAGAGCTTTTTGAGGTCCTCGAAGTGTCCTTCGATCGTGCGAGACTTGACGATCATGTCATCCACATAGACTTCCATTTCCTTGTTTATCATGTCATGGAATAAGGTAGGCATGACTCGCTGATATGTGGCTCCTGCATTCTTTAATCCGAAGGGCATGACCCGGTAGCAGAAAGTTCCCCATGGTGTGATGAAGGAAGTCTTCTCTCGATCTTCAATAGTAATCTTGATCTGATTGTAGCCTGAGAAACCAGCCATGAAGGAGAAGATCTTGTGTCCAGCAGTATTATCCACCAACGTATCAATATGAGGCAGAGGGAAATCGTCTTTAAGACTTGCTTTGTTGAGATCTCTGAAGTCGATGCACATTCAGACTTTTCCATCCTTCTTTGGAACTGGTACAATGTTTACGAGCAATTTCGGGTAGTTGGAGACTACCAGGAATCCTGCGTTGTATTGCTTGATGACTTCATCACGGACTTTCAGGGCTCATTCTGGTTTCATTCTCTGCAACTTTTGCTTCACTGGCTTCATGTCTGGCTTTGTTGGTAGATGGTGTACCACCAAGTCTTCATTGAGTCCTGGCATGTCTTCATAAGAGAAAGTAAAGTTGGACAACCTCGATCTCAAAAATTCCATCATCCTCTGCTTGTATTCCTGGGGCAGTGATCTTCTGATGTGCACCTCTCTAGGGAGTTTCGCTGACCCTAAGTTCACAATTTTAAATTCGTCTCCTACAACGTTGGCCTTTGTTTTGAACGTTTCGAGAGAATCCTCGAATTCGAGAGAAGTATCATCATTTCCCTCATCCGGGGCTTCATCCAAACCCATAAGTTCGAAGTCCAACTCTAGATCGAAATCATACAAGTTGACCTCAAATTCCTGCAATGTGTGTGAGGTGTTTGGCACAGTGATTTTTGAAAACTTTTCGATTGTTTTTTGTATTTTGAAGATTTTCTGATGTTTTGTGGTTTTGAGGAATATTTGATTTTTTTGTATTTTTTGGAATTTGTGATGTTTTTGTATTTTAAAGATTTTCTGTTTTTTTGTGTCGTCGAGGTGTCCCGAACAGGACGGTGTTGCGAACCATGATTGGTCTTTCCCTAGTTTGGGGTACCAACTACTATTTACATTGGCCTTTTTTTTTTACTAGCATCCATGAATGGTTCACTGGCTGATTCGATCGTCAGAGGGATGGCTGACCAGCTTGGTTCTTTCCTCCTTTCGATCTTACTATTCTTCTCTGTCTATTCCTAAGGGTCACTTGTCCTGATGACCATGATGTCTGTTGGGCTGGGCTCAGAGTCGGAATCTGATTCAATCTCTTCGCCCAACAGTTGGAGTTCTTCTAGCTGCTCAGATTCATTCAAGGATGGGACTTTGACATCCGCCCAGTCAAGGGCAGGCCACTTCCCTTTATCGATCCAATGGATGGGCTACTTTTGCCCCTTGTTTTGTTGAGCTAGTGATAGGGATGTGTCCCCTTGGCTGTGGGTGGAAATGGGTATTTCTCCTTTCTTGCTTGTATCTCCTTCAAGTGGCACTCCTGGTTTTGGGTCTCTTGTGGATGACCCTGTTTCCCTGCCCCTAGCCTCTTGTGGTGGGTCTGGGAGTTCTGCCCCTGGCTTCGGATGTGCTTTTGATACCCAGAAAATCCTATCCCACCTTATTGGCGGCCAAATAGACTCTTGATTGTAATGTTTTGAGAGTTTGAGCCGCTGCAGGTGGTCCTCAAGGGAAATCATCGCGTCTTCACAAACCATCCCAGCCTTGATGAACTTGATGGGTGTGCACTCAAACTGTTGACCCTTTTTTAGCCTTTCAGCTTGATCCTCTGGTGTCGGCTGATATCCCAGTCCCCGTCTCTGTACGTTGGCCGGTGTTAGTTTTACCACCATACCTTTTTCATGGAATTCGGTACGATAGTTCAGGATTAATCGCTTAGCAGGGGGTGACATATTCAGCAGAGAGGGGTCGTGGATTGGCGATTGCGTTCACATTTTTGAATTCAAAACTGTGATACGATATGTCACCCTCCGTATGCTGAACGTCAATCACAAGAATGTCAGTTTCTAGGATATTGACCATCACCGGTAAGATGTTTCTAGCTCGGCCAATACTGAAATGATTCGATTTCTCAAAGGGAATTTAACTCTTTGATAGAGGGTAGATGGGATGGCTCCAACAGCATGGAGCCATGGCCACCCCAACAGAAGGTTGAATGAGGCAGGAATGTCAATGACCTGAAATGTGACAAGGGTCATGTCTGGTCCAATTTCTAATTCAAGGTCGATATCTACTTCCACCTGTCTTCGGGAGTATCGAAGGCTCTGACGCTCATGGTGCTGGGTCTAAAGGAAGACAGTTCTATCCCTAACCGTTCGGCAGTCCTTAAAGGGCAAACGTTAAGGATGGATCCATTATCGATGAGCACGAGTGGGACTTTGACATTTTTATGGCAGGCAACTATATTTAGTGAGCGTCTATGTTTACGCCCTTCAGGTGGTAGTTCCTCATCAGAGAAGGTGATGGTTCATGGTGTGAGGAGTTGTCCGATCAAACTTGCCACCATTTCGGGAGGCACGTCAGGAGAGATGTGTGCATTATTCAATGTTTTTGCAAAGATTTCTCGATGTAATCTTGATGTACATAGGAGTTCCCAGATGGATATTTGTGCGGGAATGGTTTTGAGTTGAGCTGTTATGTCGTAAGCAACATTGGTTTTGCAAGTGATTCCCGACAAAGTTCTCCGGGTTTCCTTTGGGTTTAGGTTATCTCTCCTAAAATATCTCTCGTTGTTACCCACCTCATTGCATTCTTAGTAATGCCATGGGACTGTTTTTGGGTTGTAGGAGGGAATCGCTCTTCCTTCCAGGTATATCATTGATTCTTGATGCTGAGAGATTGTGGCTGGAACTGTTTATGATGGGCTTGACAATTTCTCTTAAGGTGCTGCCAAGTCTTGGTGAGATTTGACATTAGGATTCTCTTCCTCCATTTGCTGTGTGGGAGAGGTCCTTTGGGCATGTGCCAGTTGGTGAGGCATCAAAAATTTTGGAGCTTGAACCGGGGGTGCCCCTTGCAAGGTTCGTGGAGTTAGATCAGGGAGACCTATCGGGAGAACAACGGGTTCAGAATTTGATCTTTTTGGATGTAATGAGGATGGAGTTGAGTGTGCCTCTTGAGGATGTGACCTGTTAGGTGCGGCTTCAAGGGTAATGAGAGGTTGTACTGTTGCTGCTGCTTGGAGGAATATGAGAGGCTGTGTTGTTGGTGCTGCTTCAAGGATATGTGAGGCCCAGGCGATGGTGCCTATCGGTATCCCCATGTCCGATTTACTGTATCAGGCATGATTGCTTGTATGGAGTGATGTGGAGAGGAGTGTGTGAGTTGCCCTCCTTCAATGTGGTTGACGGTAGAAGTGCTGGATGTGCTGGGTCCTGCTTGATGCGATGGTAGGGGATTTTGAAAATTGTTGGCTTGAGCTGTATTATTGGCCTGTGGGGTGATCGAAATCTTCTGACTTTCAATTAAATCTTGGACCGCATGTTCCAAAGCGAAGCAGCGGTCTGTTAGGTGGCCAAGAGCCTGGTGATATGCGCAGTACTGATTTTCATTATAACCAGGAGGCAATGGATTAGGTGGAAGTCGAGGTTGGAGAGGTGTCAACAGTTGCTTTTACATTAGCATTGTCAAAACTTGACTGTATGTTTGTACTAACAGGGTGAACTTTCTTCCTAACAATGCCTACTTTGTGGAGCATACTGGTTGACTTGAGTGTTGGCGACGATGTTATTAACCTCCGTGGGAACAGTGCCGTTTCCATTTCCATATCCAACGGGTTTTCCTTCGACCTTGTTTCTTCTGATTATGGGGACCATGGGGAAATGGTTTCGCCCTGATCCCGGCTTCCACTTGTTCTTCAGCTCGGATGAGTTGAGAGAAATTTACGTATGGATACGAGATTAGATATCCTAAAATGTTGGGATTTGCTGAGTATACAATCATGGATATCTGCTCCTCGTCATCGATGGGGTTTCTCATTCGAGACGCCATGGCTCGCCATCGTCCTACGTATGCTGATAAGGACTCATTGCTTTTTTGTCTCAAGGCAGCCAGGTCAGACCTTCTTGGAGCCATATTCAAGTTGTATGAGAACCTGTCAATGAATGCCTGGGAGAGCTTTTCCTAGGATCTGATTTGATGACTGTACAGTGAGGTGTACCAATCCAAAGCGTCACCCTTAAGAGATTTCTGAAAGACCTGTATCAAGGCTCCATCGTACCCTTCTATTGCATTGAATTCCCCACAAAATGCTTTTAGGTGTGCTGTGGGGCACCCACTACCATCATACCTTTTGAATTTTGGTACCTCCAAGTTTGGAGGTACTTGGGCGTCTGGGAAGGGACAAAGGTCCCTGAATTTGGTGAATGGATGGTTCACTCCTTGCTGTCTCTGTAACTAATTTTGTACCATCTGCAACTTCTCTCGTAATTCTTCGATTTCCAATTTGACCTGTTGCGGATACCTTGCCCCTTGTTGTAGGGCTTGTGCAGTGCTTTTTCTTCATATGGATCAAGAATGGGGGGCTGCTGGAAAGACGGTGGACTCCCGGTGGCGGGAGGTAGCTGGAATTGAACGCCGCTTCCTTTTGGAGGAGTGTGTGATGTTAGGAAATGGCTCCCGCCTGGGGTATCTGCCAATCCTGGAATGTTACTCCCATTAGGGGGAGTGGGTTAGACTCGAAACTGGCCCCCTTCATGGGCATCCGCCAGTTCTTGTTTGTGATTCCCGTTAAGGGGAACTTGTGTTGTAACTTGATTGTTGTGATGTACTGAGTGGAGAGGTGGGGAGGGTTGCTCCCATTTGTTGGTTGTTGTTGATCTTGTGTTGACTCTTCTAGGAGAGGGAGCATGGGATTTGCTGGAGGAATAAGGGAGAAGACGAAAGGAGTTTGAGGGAGTGAACTGTTTTGTACACTAGGTTGGGTTGCCTGTGTATTTGGTGTGGCATTTGACACTAGGCGGAGTAGTAGCTCTTGCGTTGCTCGAAGATTTTGGACCACCTCTTACATGGTTGTATGGGCTTGCGGGTCTGTTGGAACTACTAGAGGTACTACGGGTGTTGGTGTAGGTGAGGGTGCTGATGTTTCAGGAGCTGGCTTAACTACCGGCTCTTCTTCATGGGTAGCTTGAGAGGTCAAGGCTGCGCGGGATCGACTGGTCATGGTTCAGATCTGTGCTTAAGAAAGTACAAGCCAAAGTTTTTTTTTATTTTTGTATGAATGCAGTGATGAATGTCTCTTGAGATTTGGATACCACACATTTTCAAGTCGGGTCTCAGCTAGTGCGAGCTAGCACTTCCCCAGTGGAGTTGCCATTCTGTGGACAGTGGAAATTGGCGCCCACGTTAGTTTAAATGTTGAAGTTTTTGGTGGTGGGGGTGATTAGGCTTATGAATGTTGGAGTCGCCACTAGCCAATAAAACTCAGAATCCAGCAGTCGGCTAGAACCTGCAGAATATGTAAGGTTGGAGAAATACGAAGACTCTCCTACCTTAGATTGACTCCTGATCTGTGATCCGGGTTTCTGAGTAAGGGACCTCGGTTACAAAGAGGGAAGGAGTTAGGAACCCTCTCTGCCCGTACGAACGTACGGTCTCTACTTTGTGTGGTAGAAAAATCTCAAGGGATTATGAATGTTATGGTAGAGATGGGACTAGGCACACATGGATTTCTGATGCAGCGAGATCCGAAATTTCGGCAAGCCACAGAGCATACATCCAACAACGTGTCTAGAAGGCGGATGTGCTAATGCTTATGCAAAGAGGTAAGAAAAATGGACTAGATCACTAAGAATTTCTGATGTGACAGGATCTGATGTACGGCAAGTCACAGAGCATACGTTCACTAGAGATCTAGAGAAGCAGGGGGGTTGAGGAGGGAATAGATGTCATGATGAATACTTGTAGGATGATGGATCATTGGCTTGATTTTTGAATAGGCTAAGACATATACTAAACCATGATCAAACTGGGCTAGGTTAGATGGGTTGGAGAGGTCAAGAGGAAAGGCTAAGGGGGTGGCTTTGAAAGATTTGAACTTGGAAGGCCTAGGAGCTCCATCCCTCTCTTTCTCACTCTCTTTCTCTCTCTCACTCTCTTTCTCTCTCACTCTCCTTCTCTTGGTTGTTGGGTGTATGGAAAGGAGAAGAGGAGAGGGCTATTTATAGCCTTCTCCAATGGCATTGCTGTAATTATTGGGTTTGAGAGGGTTGAAAGGTGAGGTGGCAAGTGGTGGTTGGTGGAGGGGAGAGAGATGCCACATGGCACACTCTCATTGCTTCTTGACACTGGTAAAACTTAAATAATGGAGACGGGAGGGGTAAATCTAGGGAAAAGTTGACTTTTGGACTCTGGGACAGTTGTCCACACGCGGGCTGCGAGTGGCGGCATTCGGAGTACCGCAGGTGGTAGTCAGACTACCGCCCGCGGTAGTCAGACTACCTCCTGGGCCGCGTTCGGGCCGGGCCCAAATCGTGTGGGCTTTATGTGACGTGTTGGTTCGTCCGATGGTCCTTTCTAGGGTTTTTGCAGCTCAGATAGATGGGTTTAGGTTCGGGTAAAGGGTTCTAACCAGGGTGTAGGGTAAAGATGAGGCTACATGTGGGTTGTACAGTTTGGATCGCGGCTCCTAGTTGTGGGTTGGCAATTTGAGACTTTCAGGTTGGGTTTTTAGGTTTTAGGTGGGATCAGTGCTTGGTTCGGAATACGATCATGGTTCATGAGCTGTCTTAGCCTTCTCAAGGTGTTAACCTGGGTGGGGTGTCTACAATCTGCATCCAACATGACTGTTCATTTTCTAATACATATGTATCCCATCTTATATTGATCACTTTGGTCTTTTTTCTTTTTTCTTTGGGTGAAATTGAGCAAGTTTGAGTTGAAGCTTATTGAGTTTGGAGTGTGTGGGAGAAATGTCAAATAAGGCCACTGTGTTGAAATGCATTAAACCAATTGAAAATGCAGCTTAGTTCTCCTGTTTAATCACTGTCAACTGCAGATTGAATTCATCTCATCCATTTGTCTTGTTTGTTTGTGGGATACATAGTTTTGCTAATTATGTGGACTTAACAATAAGTAAATGGGTTGTGCTTAAATTGAGCCCTTGTCAACTTGTCCTACCCCTATAAGTTATCAATGGGTTGAGTTGGATGTTCCAACTAGACTTATCCTAGTTGATCTGATGGTGGCTTATATCTCTGCAGTTTCTTCATTTTACATGTTCTTGCCTTGAATTGAAATCTCATGTCACTAAAATTTGCTTGATTCTGTGGAAATCTTTAGGAACCCTGAAGAGATCCCATGGGGTAAGACTGGTGCTGAGTATGTTGCAGAAAGGAGGTCCATAGCAAATAACGATGAGGGATTGCTATGTGTGCAGAAGATCATGTTATGAATGAGCCGTTCTAAATCCTGTTTTCCTAGACAATTCTTCAAACTTTTTATTCCACTTGCTAATGTTCCTTGATACAAATCATGCAGTCCCTGTATTTCTATATGGAGCAGCAGATGAGCAAGCAAGGACCCTTGATTCAACCAGTAGAATTGCTAGACAGGTGAGTATGTATGCACTCTCCTTGTCACTGGTGGAGTATCATCCAAATGCTCCTTTTGGTTATGGCTTGTGTTTTTTGAACTAAGCAATTGATGGATTCACGAATGTAACTCAGGATTCCAAAACTGCAAGGTTTGTCAGTTCATGAGTTGACTGTTTCTCCTCTTATTGGTGAACTTATGCTTTCTGAAAATATTATCTTTCGGAAACAGAACATTATTTACTTCGATCTTGCATCTAACTTCAAAATTTCATTCTCCTTTTCTTGTTACTATCAGAATTTTCTATTCATACTTGTTAAAGGAAAATAAAAAATATTTTTTCAGAGATGTTGAAGCTCTTTAATGTTGCATACCATTCCTAAATGACACATGACGCATGCTAGATCCTAAAATCTCCTATAATTGGCACTCAAGAGCCACCATTTCATAATACCACTTTTATATATACATCATGTTGGAAATGCATGCAATCTTGACTTGGAATAGACATTACTTGGTGTCACCTTGAGTCACTCTATAATCATTCCACCAATCCAAACAACTATGTAATTCAATCACCACCCTATATGGCCTTATGGAAGCAACAAGCACACAACATCTCTTTGTAAATGAATTTAGAAACAAACCTGAAAACTAACCCTGAAGCTTGAATCTAAGTAATTGATTATATATATGATTGCAAATGAAAATCTCTGCTTTCCTTAACAGTTCACTACCTCTACCTTAATAGATTCCTCAATCTGTGGTATCTCATCAGCCAACCGCATCTGTGAAAATATCTACTTTCCCAAACAACTCACTAACTCTGCCTTCTTCTTTTTTCCTTTTCTAATTGCAATTGTATTCTGTGAAGGAGATTTGGATAAGGCTACACTATTGAAGTTGAGATCCATGATGGCCTGTACAACGTCATCAAGAACTGGAACTACATTGCATTGATTGACGCCATCCACAATGGTGTTGGACAGCCAAGGTAAGTAGGAACCTTTTATGACGCCATTCATAAAAACTTTTGAGGTTTTTATGCTTCCAATGGTAGGTTATTTCTATTCCCAGTCAGGACGGTTAATTATGGATGATAGGTTATGCTTTAAACTTCATTGATGTAGTGAAACATAAGAGTTTCCTTGGTATTTCATTGTAGATTTTAATCAATCTCCACCATTCACATTACACATTTCAGCTCGATTGAACTATAGAAATTTGTACATAGGCACATGCTCATCATTTGGGCACAACAGATTTTTTGTGTGAGTATTTGAGATCTGATAAATGAATTGGGTAAATTAAAGATGGTAATTTGGAATCCGCACGATTCATTTGTTGTATATTTCAGTTTATGTGAAGGTGGGGAGCACTTAGAATAGTTTTCATGTGATTCTTTGTTGATTACGTTTATTAAGTTTTGTCATCGTGGTTTCATTGCATTCAAACATGAACTCAAAAAAATCGGTCCTGAAGCTTTTGAAATGGACTATTGTGTAGTTTAATGAATTCCAAAATCTAAAAATTTGAGATTGGTGGTTGTTAAGTCGATTGATCTATGGCCATGGATTCTATTAACAGTTTCAACCCTGTTTGCTACATGCCTAAAAATGATTTCATCTCATTTCATTAACAGTAATTATATTTTAGAGATTAGGAACTCTAATACAGAATTATTGTTAACGTGAACTCACTATGTATTAAAGCACCATATGTCTAATAAAAAATTTACAGTTAATTAAAAATGAGATGAACTCATTTCAGGCAACAACCAGACGGCCAAAATATTGTATGAATAACCTCTGCATTCTTCGAAAACTACTGTAAGATCCTTGTTTTCTGAAAAGTTAAAGCTAAGATAACCATACTGCTTGGTTAATTCCAAAGCGACCTCCAATTTTAACTTTTAAGAAAGAGCTAGAAATGGTTGGGGCTGTCAATGAGCCAGGCTGGAGCCATGTGAAATCAAAATTTTGAATAGGTCCGGTCTCTTGACATCCCTAGAAATATTGTAAAATGCAATTATGTTGACCATGTATTAGTACACAACAATATTTACCAGAATAACATTAGGCACTATTTCTATTTTCAGAAAGTGTGGCTTTGTCATTATTTTTTTCATAATACACAACTCGTTTTTTTTCATAATTGACATTACTTGGCTAGCTCATATCAACAAAACTCAGTTGTCATTCGGTTTTCTACTTGAATATCCAAGGCTGAGGCACAACACGTTGCACGACTTGAGGTACGCTTATTTTCACTCCAAGCTTCTTTTCTGTCATTTCTTCATTTTTTTCTATAGTTAGTTATCAGAAGGCATTTTCTATATGTAATGGTTTTTCTTTTCTTTTTTTTGAGTTTGGAACTGTGTTCTTACTTCACTTGTGTAGGAAGAAGAGGCTCTCATTTTAGCTCATAAAAAAAAATCCAGATAGAAGAGACTTGTGCCAATTGCTTTTGTACTTAAGCTGGTTTTACAATATTGAGTGCCGGATATTAGCAACACCAATCTATATATTCTTTTTGAAATATTGACTTGCAGAATAAAACAATGCGAATGATGTATGACATAATTTATAAGGCCTTGGAAGAGGTTGGACTCGAGAAAACATATGTGCCGCAAGATTATTTGAAGTTTTTCTGCCTTAGCAATCATGAGGCTACAGATTGAACCGATGCTTCATGAGGAAGTCCTGCGGCAAACACTCCCCAAGTAATTCTTTTGTTCCTGAAGCATTTTTTGTATTTTTATATTTCATGACTTTTTCTTTTCTATTTCGTTTTGTGGGTAAGCTGGAATCAAGCCCATGACTTCATTCTCGTAGTCTTTCTCTGTACCACATGGACATTGGGTATGGTTTGAAACTTGGAGCTGAGACTCTGTATTCTACTGAGTCACTCAATTTTTCTAGAAACCAAGCACCGAATGATGCAGTAAACTCACTTTGTGTTCACGTGGTTTGATTCTGGCTCAATTATTGACTTAGTTAGGAACCAACTCAATCTTGAGTCAACCATGGATGCCTTTTTTAAAATCTATCTGTAGCACCCATGCATGTACAAGGCATACCATCTACATGCCACCATATGTCCCAGCATGACAAGCAGGTGCAAGATCCAAGCCATCCATCAGGTGGGTTTAGACAGTATGAAATAGCAAGTTTTATGGAGCTTGAATTTACCATATTCAACATGAAAATCTGCATGATACTAAATACTTATGCATTAACTTGATTTTCCACTAGTATTGGCAAGATAATGTGTTGAATGAGTTGACAGAATTACATGTTTCTCATCAGTGCTTACAGTGTGACAAATGATGCAAGCATTCTGACGAATGATGTGAATGGTACCCACATCCAATAGCTTAAGAACTTTGCCCTTAACCACTTCCTTCATGTTTGGATTTAATCTACGTTGTGTTTGCCGGGAGGTCTTCACATTATCCTCTAGATAAATGCGGTAAGTAGAAATCAACGGGTCAATTCCCTTAAGGTCCGCAATCGACCATTCAAGGGCTCCTTTGTACTCAATGAGAGTAGAAATAAGCATACTCTCCTGTTCTCGCTCAAGGTGGAAAGAAATCACCATCGGGTATGTCTCATCTTAACCTAAATAGATATATTTCAAATCAGAGGGTAGAGGTTTTAGGTCAAGCTTCGGTGCCTTGAAGTTAGACGGTAGAGACACTATATCCATTTGAGGTAATTCTTCAAATTGCGGTCTCCACCGGTTAACCTCAAGTACCGGCACAGTATCAAGCATGGCACTCATCTCCCTAATCATATCATCATCTAAATCATAGGAGTGGGCCAAGCATGTCTCTAGAGGGTCAGAGGATAAGGTCATCAGAGTTTTATCTTCCACGAAAGAATCAATTAAGTTAACATTGTGGGCATTGTCATCATCCTCTCCTGTTTGCTCATATTGAAAAAGATATTGAGCTCCAATGTTAATTATATTCCCAAAAGACAAATTCATGACTTCATTCCTACAATCGATGATTACATTTGATGTAACAAGGAATGGGCGACTAATGATGACAGAAATTTGAGTGCTCATATCCATGATGAGTTGAGTATCTAGGACGATAAAATCTACTGGAAAGTAGAATTAGTCAACCTGGACCAACACATCCTCAATTATCCCTCTCGACACACGAACTGAGCGATCGACCAGTTGTAATGTGGTCTGAGTGGGTTTTAATTCACCTAAACCCAGTTGTTTGTAGATCGAGTATGGGATCAGATTTACGCTCGCTCCTAAGTCAAAAAGTGCATGCTCAATCTAGTAATTCTCAATTACACAGGCGATGGTTGGGCTACCAGGATCTTTGTACTTCTCTGGCACATCTTGCTTAAGGATGACACTCATTTTTTCTGTTAAGAAGATTTTTTTTAAAATGTTTTGACGTCTTTTGGTCATAAATATATCTTTTAGAAATTTGGCATATGAAGGTATTTATTTTACGGCATCTAGTAGAGGAATGTTGACCTTCACTTGCTAAAACACCTCTAAAATATCCTGAGAGTTAGAGAGAAGTTTTAGTGCTATCAATCGTTGGGAAAATGGAGCAATCGGTTTACTTTGAAATTCTGGTTTTACCTCATGTGGAGCATTGCTAGGTCTTTCAGTCTCATTTACATCCGGGTCCTTAAGCTTCTCAGCCCTTACCAGAATAGAATTTTCAATTATCTTCCCACTCCTAAGGGTGGTGATAGACTTAGCTTGTTCCATTGGATTTGAAAAGCTTAGTTCACTAACTCCGTATTGCGGTTTAGGATTGGGGATAGGTTGGGCTGGAAGTATCCCTTTCTCCATAACCGTAACGCATGAGTCTATCTTTTGTATAGCCTTTGTGAGTTCTTGTAAGGCTTAAAGAGTACTTTGCTGGATAAGTTCTTGAGGATTTTGAACCAATTCCTCTTGAGGTTTTCCTTGATTTAAGAATTGATTAAGGATTCCTTAAGGTGTAACAGATTGTTCATTCCTCCAACCGAAATTCGGATGATTTCTCTAGCTGGAGTTGTATGTGTTCCAAGTGGGTCCCTTGAAAGGCCTTTAGTAGTTGTTTATAGCATTTGATTGCTCATTCAATATTTCTTAAAATGCAGGTATTGTTGGGCAATTTTCAGTTGTCTGAATGTTACGAGCACAAATACCGGAGACAACTTCCTTATCCTTATCCTTCCTAAGTTCCATGACCTCAAGTTTCCTTGTGAGACTGGCCACTTTAGCATTGATATCATCTTCCTCTTTCAAATAAAGATATATTCCACCTCTCTCCTTTGATTGAGTAGGCTTAGACATGATGCTCATTCTTGGGGAGATGTCCTATGATTGTGCGGATTCAGCAAGTTTATCAAAGTAATCACACACTTCATCAACATCTTTGTTCAGGAATTCCCTATTGCACATTGTCTCGACAAATTGGTGCATGGAAGATGTCAGTCCTTCATGGAAGAAATTTGTTATGCGCCAAATTTCAAAACTTTGTTGTGGGCATGAACTAGCAAGATCCTTGAATCTTTTCCTACATTAGAAGAATGTTTCATCTTCCCTTTGGGTGAAGTTCATGATCGACTTTCTGATGGTGTTCGTTTTATGATATAAGAAGAATTTCTTTATGAACTCCCATATCATTTCATTCCATCTGCCAATAAATCGTGGACGTAGTGAATGTAACAACGTCTTAGCCTTTTCTTTCAGGGAGAAAGGGAAGAGTTTCAGCTGGATTGTGTCCTCAGACACATTAGGAAAGTATAAAGTGGCTATGATCTCATCAAACTCTTTCAAGTGTAAATATGGATTTTCATATTCGAGCCCACGGAACTTTGGAAGGAGTTGGATCACTCCTAGCTTGATGTCTATGCTTCCTATATTTTCTGAAATAACTATATAGGAAGGGGTGCTCACCTCCGCCAGTTGTAAATAGTCTCGTAAAGTACAAGGTGGGGGTGCTCGATGCACCTCGTTCTCATCATGTATTTCCTCCACCCTAGGTTGGGGTGGATTTGGAGGTTGATTGGCTAGTTGATTTGTAGTCATACCTTCGGTTAACTTTGTGGATCTCGTGTGGTGTCTAATTCTATGGTGGATAGATAACCCCTTAACCAATCCTCCTTCACCTAAGAGACATCGAGTGTTGTCACGGACCCACTTGGGCATGAAATTGAAATTGCGGTGAAGACCGCTTTAGTTGAAGTCAGAATATGCCAATATGTCCTAGAGGGGGGTGAATAGGATTTTTAAAAGTTTTTATGGTTTATTTCAAATCCTATTACACTAATCCTAACAACATACACACATTAGGATTACTCAAAAATAACTCTACTGACTTCCAAGCCAAGTAGAGGATCCAATCACAAACTGTTTTAAGAAGTAAACAATATGCAACATAGTATATGATAGATATGACTGTGTAGGTGTGTGAGGTGTATTCAGATATTCAGATATGGAAGTATTAAAGTAAATCACACAATCAGAAGAATAATAATCTCAAACACAATCATTTTTATAGTGGTTCGACGATAAGTCTACTCCACTCCCGGTAACCGCACTCAAACCTTGAGTGTACCGGATTTCACTAAGGAGGTTTCACAGCGGGTCACCTCAAACCTAAGGTTTTAAATCAGGTTCACCTTCAACCTTTACAACCTACACTGAGGCTGACTGTTTATGATCTCACGAGCAAGGGTCAACATAACACACCCACTTTTAGGCACACTGGCCAAGGATCTTCCATAAGACCCTACTAGAGGTTTCTACACAATTTACCTCAAACCCGAGGTTTCACACGGTTCACCTCAAACCCAAGGTTTTACACGGTTTACCTCAAACCCAGAGTTTTACTGGTTCACTCCTAACCAGATGTTTATGCTCTCCATAGAGCAAGGGTCCACACAATGCACCCACTACGTACATTCCCGCCGGAGGCCTCCTCGAGGACTTCAAAGGGTGAGAACCAATTAAGACCTAATCCTACAAAGGAATGATCACAAGTGTCCTCTTGGACTATAGATACTTACAAATAAGTTGATGAGTCCCGTTTAGCACAACGCCAAAGATCTCCTCCTCCTTGGTGACGAAGAGTCTTCTGCTCCCTTGATCCGCAACACAATATGATGTACCAATACTAGGCTTCGGGTTGGGTCAAGGTGAAGATGAAATCCTACTCTCTAAAGATTTTTCTATAAGGAAGATAGAGTAGGTCCACTCTTATGCATTCAAGGCATCCCAACTTAATGATTTACAATTAAGTTAGTAGCTAGAGGATCCTTGAATGCGGAAGTTCATTCCCCAATCCACTCTATTGAATATCAATGGTGATGGTGGATTGGAGGATAAACTCCCTTGAGAGAAAGGGCTTTGGATATAAGATATAAGTTGAAACACACAAAAGCACTCTCTTCTTTCTCTCACAACAACAACAGACAAGTCCTCTATAAATAGGCAAAAAGTTCCAACGGATATAAAATGGTCACATTTATGACAGAGTTCGATATCATCGAGTAGGTTTGATATCATCAAGCGTATACTCTCGATAGCATCGATGGTCTGCTCGTTGACTTGAACTCAATGTCATACGCTTTTGAAACTCTTTGCCAACTGGTCGATGAATCGAAACTATTGTCGATGTCATCGGATTTCGAACTCTGATTCTATTGATGACAGGTTCGATCCATCAACACTTGAAAAATGAGAGAGACTTGACTTTGAAATATTTCGGGTTTTTATGAATGATCGGGGAACCATCGAGATCATCGGAATTTGAATGTCGATGATATCGAGATCAGAGTCGAGGCATCGATAAATCCAGCGGATTTTTCTTTAAGCTTGCTGGACAGTTTATAACCTTGTTCGATGCAGTCAACCTGGTGTCGATATCATCGATATTTAAATATCGATTTTATCAAACGGCCCCCAATCTTAGTTAAAAACAACCTGAAATATCTACTGTAAGATATGCGCGCCCACGATCGATTTCAACGATGAACTTCCGATCTTATCGATATTTGATTTCAGATCATATCGAAAGGTGCATCGATATATAGAAGAAATTTGAAATTTTCTCTAAAAAACAAGGGTGCCGGAAAACTGTTTGTCAATCTTATCGAGCCACTTTCAATGGGCTCAAGATTTGAGTATCGATGATATCGATACGTGTATCGATACATCGATAATTCGTCCAGATATGTTGTGAAGTTGATGGACATATTTGGTCCTCTTTTCGATGGTATCGATGAAGCATCGAGGACTCGACAGCACAGGTCGATCATATCGAGGGTGTTTCGATAAAATCGACAAGGCAAGAAAAACTTAGATTTTCCTGTTTTGAAAAAAGTTCTCACCTTAAAATTCTATGATTTCTAACTTGTTTTTAAGGGTTTTCTTCACCTAGTGTTTAGGGTCATGGGATGTGAGGCTTTAAATTTACCTGTGACGAGCTTGTACACATCCGGCTGAGGCAGACGCTCGAATCGATCTTCCTATTAGGCTCTGTAGACAATCTGACTCAACACTCACGTAATTTGATAAACCAGGGCACTTTCAAAAACACTCTTAACCTTCAATTTCAAAATCTAACTTAAACCTAAAAAAGAAAAAGGGAAATAGAAATTTAGAAATTTAGAAATAGAAAGAGAGAGAAATAGAAAGAAGTTACCAAATCAGAAGTTTCTGTGTTATGATCCTGCAAAAGAAAAAGGTAAAGTGAATTAGTTTCTAAAAGATAAATAGAAAGTTTCTAAGAATAGAAAGATGAGTTAGTTTCTAAAAACAAATTAAGAACGTTTCTTAAAAAAAAAAAAAAAAACCCTAGTTTCCAAAAATAAAAAAGGAAAGTTTCTAAAAATAAATTAGAAAAGTTTCTAAACCTAAAAAAAGGAAAGTGAGTTAGTTTCTAAAAAAAAAGAACTAAGAAAGCAACCTAGTTTTTTTTTTTTTTTTTTTTAAAAAGGAAAGTTTCTAAAAATAGAAAGTAAGTTAGTTTCTAAAAAAAAAAAAGAAAAAAGGAAAGTAAACTAGTTTTTAAAAAAGAAAAAGGAAAAGAAATTAGTTTCTAAAAACAGATTAAGAAAGTTTCTAAAAAATTAGTTTCTAAAAACAAATTAGGAAAGTTTTTATCCTAGAATTAGAAAGTAAATTAGTTTCTGAAACAGAAATGTAAAGCTTTCAAAACCTAGATATAGAAAGCTAAGTTAATTTCTAAAATAATTCAGAAAAAAAAAAACCCTAATCTTACACTTATTCAAAAACTAGTTAATCTCATAAAAATGCAACCGTTAGTCCCCGGCAATGGCACCAAAAAGTTGTTCACAACCCCAAGTGTAGGGTCACGATGTAGTAATAACTCGTGAGAACGAGGTCGAATCCAAAGGGACTAAACTTGTACGTATTCTGAAAAAAACTTGAACTAGAACTAGAAAAAGATCTAAATCTAAATATGGAATAAAAGAGAGTAATTGTGATGGATTTATCAAATATCAAAAGTGAACTAGAGCGCCAAGGATCCACTTGCAGTGATCAGGGAGCCCTCATACTTGATTCAAGTACCACAATTGGAATTGGAGTCTTATCCTATCCAATTGGAAGATATAACAATTAAGATCAAATCTAAACTTTCCTTGACCTAATTCTCAATGGAGGAGAATTGTGATAATTGGAAGGGATTCCATCACCAAACCATGCCCATAAGATAATGGCCAACAACAGGATTTACCAATCCTACAATCTTAAAATCAGGAAAAGAAGATACTCAAAGCTATTACAAATCTACTGTAATTTGAGTCACAATAAACCATTAAAAACTGAAAGTATTCCTTAAATATCAAATTAGAATCAAAGAAGGTTCAACATAAACATGAATCAAAGAAAAAGAAACATCCCATCACGCTACAAGCTTCACCTCTTAGTCCTAGCTAAGAGGTTTAGCCAACCATAGATATGATCATTACCCAAAGTCTCTTACGAAAATATAAAAACAACTATGGAAGAAGAAGAAAAACTCTTGGCGATGGCTTTTCCACCTTTTTGCTCCACTCCTTAAACCCTATAAGATGCCTAAGAACATCCTAGGGAGTCCTACTTATAGTTGTGGAACTCCAACTTTCGCACCAAGTTGAAAAACTCTAGAAACCGCTTCAAATTTATGTAGTTTACTAAAATAGACTTCACTCTACGCAGTTTCCCAAAGTAGACTTCACTCTGCGCAATTTCACAAAATGACCCAGAGTTTTAGAATATGTTTTTTCAGGACAATTTCAAGATTCCTTTTCTTCACTTCAAATCTTTGATTCTCTTCATTCCTCACTTGATTTTCTTGGATCTTTGGTATGTGAATTCTTCGATCTTGGTTTCCTAAGATCCATCCCTCGCCTTGGTGATTCTTAAACATCAAATCCATGCTTTTAACACCATTTTCAATACAAGCTCTTAAATTCACCTTGCAACACAAACATGAGTATAATAGAACATTAAGCATTATCATGTTCATAAAACCAAGATATAAATGGGGCATAATATGCAATATTTGACCCTCAACAGATGCCTAGTCCAAAGAGGCACAATGTTTATGGGATTTTATTATTTTTGGTTTTGCGGTTAGAATGAATGTTAAATGAAAATGCAAATGCATAAGTACTATTGACCCTCAAACATGCGAGAGATCTTGTTTTTCAAGTTGGGTTGCAATTAGTGAGCCTAGTTGTTCCCCGGTGGAGTCACCATTCTGTAGACGTTGTGTTCCAGGCAGTGGATTGTGCTCACATTGAGCGATGGATTGCGTTCACATTGAGTGATGGATTTGGAAATGGTTGGTGTAATTTATAATTGATTGGAGTCGCCACTAGTCAATTAATCTGATTCCACAGTCAGTTAGACCCCGTAGAAATGTTAAGATAGAGGATTCGAGGATTCTCTTCTTTAAGATGACTCTTTGATCTACGGTTGGATATTCTGAGTAAGGAACCACAATTACAAAGAGGGAAGGTGTTAGGCACCTACTCTTTCTGTACAAATTTATGGTCTTTACTCCACGAGATCTCTTAAACTTTTGATAATTGAATTAGTATTTGTGCACCGATGTATGTAGTGTTTGTAGAATGCAGTGTTTAATGCACCATCGCTGCCAATCAATGTCTCTGGCTAAATAAAGTTGCCCTAACTCACTTACCTGTCGAGCAGAATAACCAATCGACACGAGTTTTTGATGGGAAGGATACGAGAAACTCGACAAGCCTCGGAGCATAGACTCGAGTTGACTGGGTAAGAATGCTACGTATGAAATGCTACAAATGAGATGAACAAGGGGGTTGAGAAGGGAAAAAATGTGTGCACAATGTTAATACTGGGATTAGACGAAGTTGATTGAAGTTAAACGGCTGAATGAACAATAATGTTGCAAGGATTGAATTAAGTGACTTAGATCTGGGCCTGTATTGCTCAGGAAACTAGGGATCTAACTGGGCTAGACCTAGGCTAGGCTCTCTTCTATTGTTCCTTCCTCTCCTTGGTGGAAGGATAGAATGGCTAGCCTAAAGGCTTAAGGGAGAGCTTGAGGGATTTCTTGAACTCTTAGTTGATTCTGGATGTTTGAGGGGTTGAGAATGATTGAAATAAGAAGGGGAGAGGGCTATTTATAACTCCTAAGCCTGGTTTTCCTGTAATTCTGGATAAGTGTAAGGTTAAAGTGGCTTAAAGGGTCTCGATTTGATATTGTCATGTGGAAACATCTCATGGCTTGGATTAGCTGGTAAAATGGTGAATTTGGGGAAGGGGAAAGTGCATCAAAGTCTATTCACAATGCCACTTGAATGAGGGTTGTAAAAGAAGGGTCTCCAATCATTCAGGGACTCCCTCATTGGCAAGAGACCTGTTACGAGGCCTCTGGCTTTAGCAGGGTGGTTCCCATACACATGTGGAGGCTTTACCTCCAAGGATGTTGTATTAATGTTTGGCTATGAGATCCGATTGGGCTTGGATGTGAGCTTGATCTAGGCCTAATTTTAGGTTAGGCTTGACTAGATGAGTTGAATAGGTAGGCCGACTTGATGGGCTGAACGGGTGAGTCGACTCAATGGGTTAACTTGAATGGGTAGGCTGACTTGATGGGCTGACCGGGTGAGTCGACTCAATGGGTTAACTCGGTGAGTTAACTGGGTTTGACTAAGTTTTTCTTAAGGTTGGGTTTGATTTTAGGGTTAGGGTTTGGATTAAGATTTGGCTTAGGGTTTGGA
>JAJHSJ010000010.1:56550867-56679917 GCA_021015155.1 Magnolia officinalis
TCTTCTTCTTCCTTTTCCATTTCCTCATTATCTGACAGAAATGATTCAGTGGCTTGCTATTCTTTCTCGTTCTCAGATTCACTGAGAATGATTGGAGTAGTGGAAACCATAAGAATTTTCAAGGATTTCTGGTCTCCATCACTCTCTGAGTCACTAGATTCTGAGTTTGACTCTTCTGTATCATCCCATGTGGCAGCCATCGCCTTGCCCTTAGTTTTTCTATTTGGCCATTTAGTAGATAGGTGTCCATACTTCTGACAGGCATAACATTGTGGTTCTTTGGTCTTTCTACCAAATTTGCCTGCAGAGGGTTTGTTGTCCACCTTTCTACCTTTTGAGGGATGACCACGATTCTTCTGAAAGAATTTTCTGAATCGTTGTGCTAGCAAGGCCACTTCCTCATCTTCATCTTCCTTTTCACTTCCACTGTCCTCATTCGTTGTTTTCTTGAAGTTTTCAGGACAGTTGTTTTAGATTTTTGGGTTTGTTTGAAGTGTAGTTCAAAGATTTGTAGGGAACCTACCAGTTCTTCTACTTTCATTTTGTCAATATTCCTACACTCTTCAATAGTTGTTACTTTGGGATTAAACCGTTTCCAGCAGTTATCTAAGTATTTTCTTACAGATTTTTGGAACCAAAACTTTTTCTCCCAATCCACCCATGGAGTTGCAAATGATATTCAAGTTAGTGAAGAACTCCATGAAGGTCTCATGCTCTTCCATTCTGAAACATTCGAACTGTGAGCTCAGTAGTTGCAGTTTGGACCTCTTCACAGTTCTTGTGCCTTCATGGGTTATTTTCAATAGATCCCATGCTTCTTTGGATGTCCCGCACATACTTATTTGATTGAATATATCCTGGGACACGGCACAGTAGATGACGTTCATAGCTTTAGCTTCAGCAGTTTGTCTTTCTTTATCGAACGTCGTCCACTTCTCTTTAGGTTTGGATTTTGTGATGGTTGTGCCACTATCAAGTACAATTTGTTCAGATGGTGACACATATCCACTTTTAACTATATTCCAAACATCATGGTCCAAAGATCTTAGAAAGTAGTGCATTCTAGCATTCCAGTATGCATAATTTGAGTCTCAAATACTAGAGGCCTAGTGACTGATGAGCCCTCTCCTTTGGCAATATTCCAACTTCAGTCAAGATCACTCCCTAGGTGGTGAAGCCCTTAAAGAGAGACCCTCTCTGATACCAATTGAAATAGCAGTGAAGGCCGCTTTAGTTGAAGTAAGAATATGCCAATATATCCTAAAGGGGGGTGAACAGGACTTTTTAAACTTTCTATGATATATTTAAATCTTATTCCACTAATCCTAACAACAAGCACATATTCGGATTACTCAATAGTAACTCTACTAGCTTCCAAGCCCGGTAGAGGATCCAATCACAAACATTTTGAGAGATGAATCATATGCGAACTTGTTTATGATGGATATGACTGTGTGTGTGTGAGGTGTGATCTCAAATAATCAGATATGAAAATATAGAAGGAAATCACATAAACAAATAAGTAACAATCTCAAATACAGTCATTTTTATAGTGGTTCGACTACTTGTCTACTCCACTCCCGGTAATCGCACTCAACCCTTGAGTGTACTGGATTTCACTAAGGAGGTTTCACAACAGTTCACCTCAAACCTAAGGCTTTAAATCAGGTTTGCCTACAACTTTTACAACCTACACCTAGGCTAATTGTTTATGCTCCCTGAGCAAGGGTTAACACATAGCACCCAGTTTTAGGCACACTGGCCAAGAATCCACATAAGGAACCTCTGTTTATGCTCCCTGAGCAAGGGTCAACACATAACATCCGGATTTTAGACACACTGGCCAAGGATCCACACAAAGAACCTAACTGTTTATGCTCTCCACAGAGCAAGGGTCAACACAACGCACCCTCCATGTACACTCTCGTTGGAGGCCTCCTACGAGGGCTTGCAAGGGTGAGAAACACCTTAGACCCAATCCTAAAAAGGAATGATCACAAGTGTCCTCTGGACTCTAATAGCTTACAAATAAGTGGATGAGTCCCATTCAGCACGTTGACGAAGATCTCCTCCTTATTGATGAAGAATCTTCGGCTTCCTTGATCCACAACTCAGATGATGTACCAATACGAGGCTTCGGGTTGGGTCAAGGTTAAGTCAGAATCCTACTCTATAAAATGTTTTCCTATAATTAAGGAAGATAGAGTGATTCTGATTATGCATTCAAAGCATCCCAGCTTAATGATTTGCCAATAAGGTAGTAGTTAGAGGATCCTTGAATGTGAAAGTTCATTCCCCAATCCACTCTATTAAATAACAATGATGAGGGTGGATTGGAGGATGAACTTCCCTGAGAGAAAGGGCTTTAGGTATATGATCTAAGGTAAAACACTTAAAAGCACTCTCTTCTTTCTCTACCAGTAATAATAGACAAGTCCCCTTTATATAGGCAAAAGGTTCAAACGGATATAAAACGGTCACATTTATGACAAAGTTCGATATCATCGAGCGTATACTCTCGATAGCATCAATGGTCCACTCGATGACACAAAATCAAATGTCATACGCTTTTGAAACCTCTTGCTAGCTGGTCGATGGAATCGAAACAGGTGTCGATGTCATCGGATTTCGAACTTCGATTCTATCGATACTAGTGTCGATTCATCGACATTTGAAAATGAGAGAGACTTGACTTGAAATATTTCAGGTTTACAAGAATGATCGAGGGACCTTCGAGATCATCGGAATTTGAATGTTGATGATATCGATAACTGTGTCGAGGCATCGATAAATCTAACAGATTTCTCATTAAGCTTGCTGGACAGTCTATGTCCTTATTCGATGCCATCGAAATAGTACCGATATCATCGATATTTGAATATCGATTCTATCAAGTGATCCTCGATCATAGGTAAACAATCCCGAAATATTTTGCTAGAAGACTTGGTGCCTATGACCGATATCATCGAGAGCCTTCCGATATCATCGAGATTTGAATTTCGATGGTATCGAGGGGGCTTCTATATATCGATGCACATATGATATTCTTAAGTTAAAACAGGGGCACCGGAGATCTGCCTGTCGATATTATCGAGTCACCTTCGATGGACTCGAGATTCAAATATCGATGATATCGATAGGTATATCGATACAACGATAAATCCGTCCAGGTGTACATGTGGTTGCTGGACACTTTTGTCCTCATTCCGACGGAATCAATTTATCATCGAGGACATCGATAGCGCTGGTCAATCATATTGAGATGTGTTTCGATAAAATCGACAAATCAAGAAAACTTCGAGATTTTCTGATTTTGAAAAAGTTTTCTTAGCTTAAAAACCCTATGATATTCTAACTTGTTTTAAGGATTTTATTTACCTGGTGTTTTGGAACATGGGATGTGAGGCTTAGATTTACCTGTGGCGAGCTTGCACATATCCAGTTGAGGCAGACGCTTTGAATCGATCTTCCTATGAGGCTCTACAGTCTAGCTGACTCAACACTCATGCTAGTTGACAAACCAGGGTACTTTCAATTCTGGGTATGGACTGACTTACGGAGTATGGTGCCATCTTGGACTGTGCCGCGAAGATAGTCACGTTTCATATCCCAGGCTTGCCAGTATTCCAGTTCATCACCGAGCCTAGAGGAGAACCATTATCTAGTTTCTTGGCTTTGGTCGTTGAGGATTCTGTGGCAGAGAGTTTTGAACAAATATCAGTTGTTTGTGAGTACCCCGATGTGTTTCAGGAGATTTCGGGTTTGTCGCTACGTCGGCAGGTAGAGTTCCAGATTGATTTGGTACCCGGTACCGCGCCTATCTTAAAGGCCCCCTACCGGATGGCACCGTCGGAGTTGAGGGAACTGCAGGAGTAGTTGGATGAGCTCCGGGAGTTAGGTTTCATTCATCCCAGCAGTTCTCCTTAGGGAGCCCCGGTGTTGTTTGTAAAGAAGAAGGATGATTCGTTGTGACTCTGTCTAGACTATCGCGAGCTCAACAGAGTCACCATCAAGAACCGATACCGGCTTCCCCGTATTGATGATCTGTTCGATCAGTTGCAGGGTGCATAATATTTTTCCAAGATAGACTTGCGCTCTAGTTACCATCAGATTCGGGTCCGAGAGAAGGACATTTCGAAGACTGCCTTCCAGACACGCTATGGTCACTTCGAGTTCCTGGTCATGTCGTTTGGACTGACCAATGCACTTGCCGTATTCATACAGCTGATGAACGAAGTCTTCTGGTTGTTCCTCGATCAGTTCGTGGTGGTATTCATTGATGATATTCTTGTATATTCGAGGACCCGGGAGGACCATGTTGAGCACTTGCGGATTGTGCTGAAAACCCTCCATGCCCACCAGCTATATGCGAAGCTGGAGAAGTGCGAGTTTTGGCAGGAGGAGGTGAAGTTCCTTAGTCACATGGTGACGAGGGAGGGTGTCGTTGTGGACCCCTTGAAGGTTGATGCAGCGCGTCAGTGGGGCCAGCCCACGAACACGTCCGAGATCCGTAGCTTCCTTGGTCTATCGGGATATTACCGACGATTTATCGAGGGTTTCTCCCGTATTACTGCACAGCTGACCCGGTTGACACGGAAGGGCATCAAGTTCATCTGGAGTGACGCCTGCGAGGAGGCATTCATGGAGTTGAAGGACCGCCTCGTGTCCACTCCTATTCTCACTCTTCCTGATGGGAGTGAGGGTTTTGTTGTTTTCACTAATGCCTCCAAAGTTGGCATGGGTGCTGTACTGATGCAACATGAGAAGCCTGAAGCGTATGCCTCGCGCTAGCTCAAGGTCCACGAGCTGAACTACCCCACTCATCATTTGGAGCTCGCAGCAGTTGTCTTCGCACTGAAGGTGTGGAGGCATTATCTATATGGGGTCAAGTTCGAGATCTTCTAGGATCATAAGAGCTTGAAGTACCTATTTTCGTAGTCTGAGTTGAACCCACGTCAGAGGCAATGGATGGAGTTGTTGAAGGACTATGATTTTGACCTTCAGTACCACCCAGGCAAGGCAAACGTGGTGGCGGATGCGCTTAGCCATCAGCCACGGGGCCTGGTGCCTCAGATGATGGTGCGACAGTGGCAGATGCTCGAGGATGTTTCAGAGTATGACTTTGAGTTCAGTCTACAGTCTTCCATTGTTCAGATTTTGAGCTTGTTGATTCAACCCTCCTTAGTGGATAGGGTGATTGAGGCTCAACAGACGAACGAGTCACTTTAGGAGTATTGAGCAGAGGATGCATCCATTGAGCAGTCAGACTGGCAGATTGGTTCCGATGGTGGATTACGCTTCAGAGGCCGATTATGTGTCCCGGATGTGCCAGATTTGCATCGTGATCTAATGACCGAGGCACACCGATCGAGACTTACTATTCATCCAGCTCCACGAAGATGTATCGTGATATAAGGAGGCAATATTTTTGATAGGGGATGAAGTGTCAGATTCCTAGTTTTGTGGCTGAGTGTGACACATGCCAGCGTGTTAAGGTCGATCATCAAAGACCCCCTTGTCCCTTGCAGCCGTTGAGCGTTCCAGAGTGGAAGTGGGAGCACGTATCGATGGACTTCATCACAAGGTTATCGATGACTCAACGCGGTCACGATACCATCCGACTTATCGTCTATCGTCTGGAAGAAGTCGGCTCATTTCATTCTAGTACGTGCTTCCTGGTTTATGGACCGGTTAGCGAGAATATTTATTGAGGAGATAGTGAGACTGCGCGGCGTCCTAATTTCGATCGTTTCAACCGAGACTCCAGATTTATGTCTTAGTTTTGGAAGAGTTTTCAGTAGCCATTGGGGGTCACTTTGTATCTCAGCACCGCTTATCATCCGTAAACGGATGGGCAGACCGAAAGCGTCAACCAGATCCTTGAGGATATGCTCAGAGCTTCTGTGATCAACTTCGCGGGGAGTTGGGATGAGCATATGCGCCTTGCCGAGTTCGCATGCAACAATAACTATCAGGCGATTAAAGGCATGACTCCTTTTGAGGCACTTTATGCCGCAGTTCGCATGCAACAATAACTATCTCAGGCGAGTTGTAAAGGCATGACTCCTTTTGAGGCACTTTATGGCAGACCGTACAGATCTCGTAGTTGTTGGACTGAGGTTGGAGAGCGTCATCTCTTAGGTCCCGAGCTTGTGCAACAGACGTCGGAGGCTTATCAGGTAGAGGATGCGTATAGCTCAGAGCTGGAAGAAGAGTTTTGCTTATCGTCGGCATCGACCCCTCGAGTTCACAGTCGGGGACATGGTATATCTCAAGGTCTCGCCTATGAAGGGCGTGGTTCTCTTTGGTGTGAAGGGCAAGCTCGCCCCGAGATTTATTGGACCTTTTGAGATTACCGAGCACAAGAGCGCAGTGGCCTATAGGTTTGCCTTACCTCCTAAGTTGTTTGCGATCCACGACGTGTTCCATATTTCTATGTTACAGAAATGTGGGTCGGACACTATTCCTGTGATTGATTGGCAACCACTCGAGGTCCGCGAGGATGCTTCTTACATTGAGTAGTCGATTCGTATTCTTGATAGGAAGGAGCAGGTCCTCAGGACCAAGGTCATTCCCTTGGTGAAGGTGTAATGGGGTCATCATTCGGAGGCTGAGGTGTCTTGGGAACGAGAGTTCAAGATTAGGGAGCGTTATCCTCATTTGTTCAATGATTGATTGCTTCTATTGATTGCATCGCTTTCTCTTGTGATTGATGATTGAGATATATATATATATATATATATATATATATATATATATATATATATATATATATATATATATATATATATATATATATATAAAGCATTTTTGTCATTCCGGTTTTGTCAATTTTGAAGACGAAATTTCTTTGTTGGAGGGGAGGATTGTGAGACCCAACCCTAGTTCTCATATGTGCATGTGTGTGTGAGTATGCATCTCGTTCATTTTGGCCCCGCGGTCCTACCAGTCAAATTCCGGTGACCTGCGACCCTCAAATTGTGTTTGCGGTCATCCTTGAGTCTTATCATGTAGACTCCACTCGGATCGACCCTAGACCTATGACATATCGTTCGTATCGTCGTTGCGGTTCCAATGATGTGTCTTGTGCGTTCATTCGACTTATAAATCAAAAGTTATAAGCATTTTATCATGTGGCCCACTTTTTATATAAAAAAAATATATGGACCACTTCCATGACACAACTTCCCATGCACACCACCCACACACACTACACAATTGCATGGAATTGACACCACCCATTCTAGACACTACCAAAACCTAGTCTAAGTATAGCAACTTTGTTATTGTTACCATAGGCCATCATTTATTTTCTTACAACATAATCATTACCTCCCTACACTTCCTCTCCCTCACTCTTTTTTCTCATTCTCTCATTTCCTCTTCCATTTGCAAAACCTCTAGCTCATTCTTCCCTCCATTCCAGCCCCTTCTCCCTAAAATACCTCCTCATCTACCCCTTCTCACTTGATCTTAGCCATTGATCCATGTTGCTTGGAGCCTTTGGATGATGGTGATGTAAGTTTCAAGGTTGATCTAGGTGGGTGACTATTAATCTTGCTAATTTATTTTTCACTTTTAATTTTCATATTTCTTCTTGTGTAGATCATATGGGACCCACCAATCCATGGTGGGGATCCCATTTGACCCTATGGATGTGGCCCTTGGGCCCATCCTACATGCATGTCATGATACATGATGGGGTCATTCTCCATGGACCCCATCATGATGTATTTCATGATCATCTCCATCTCAAGGTCATCTAGACCTTAGAGATCATGTTGGGATGGCATCTCAACCATCTATCGTAGATATAAATCATGCATGTGATAGTTTTATGGTTGCATATGTAATCAAGGTAGTTGTATGGTTTTGATTGAATCTTGGGAGGGCCCATTAGTGGCGGGGGCCCTACCCCCATGGCCAATCCTTCATTTTTTTTTATGTTAGCATTCTGATCATGCATAGGTGGCCCACCTTGTGGACCAACCACAAATCCAGACCATCCATGGAGGTTAGACGTCCATGGTGGTCCATCCTTAGACATGTGGCCCCAAATCCACCTAAATGGGGCACATGCAAGGGATTTTTGATGATGAGGAAAGTCTGGATATTTGTGGGGCCCACTGGGGTGGTCCATAACATGATTTTTGGGGGTTAAATCCCTTCTTATATGATGTTTATATTCAATTTCTTTCAAGTACAGGTTGTTGTCCAAATCTGTCTGAACAGATTTTGGGCCAACTTGGGGCTAGGATTTGAGGCTTTTAGTGGGGAATTGTATATCAAGTGAAATATGATTTTTGAAGATGGGTATCCCACCTATAGGCATGCCAAATTCCAGCCCCAATTGACCTCATTTGGGTCCCCAAAAGGGTGGGCCAATATGGGTACTTGTTGAAATTTCTGCTGTAATTCCACCAAGGTTGCAATTTGGAAATGTAAAATTATAAAATAGTTTCTGATTAGGTGGGCCCTTTGGTGGACCCCACCTTTTACTACATATATGATCGAAGGTTTAAATTTAATTATCCTAATTTTTGGACATCCAAGGCCCACCCCATTGGGTGCTCAATCATGGTCTATCCAAAATTCTGCACTTAGCAGAATTTCTGGATAGTCTGTAATTCCGAATTTAATTAAAATAGTTCTGGGTATCCAATAATTATGAAAATTTATAGGGAAGTGGCCCACCCATGGTAGGACCCACCTACCAAATTTTAGGGCTAATGGACCCCTGTGTACATCGTGGCAAGGTTTGGACTGGCCCACCATGTTGGGACGTCCAGGTCAGTCCGATTTTCTGGACAGACTGATTTCTTTTGGAGCTGTTGTGGCCCACCAGATTTAAGGGACTGTTGTACACACTCTTGCCTTATTTTCTTAGACATTTTTGGGATTAATTTGTGCCCCTAAAGGCCTACCATTGTGGTGATATTGTAAGATAACCTTAACCAAAATTTTAAGTAGTTTTATAGGCCCAATGGACTGTAAACCTCTTCCTTGAGCCCAACATTGTGCAAGGGGTGACCTTATTGAATTGTGAGCCCAATGCGCTGTTATAAGCTAATCATGTGTATTATGGGCCTTGATCCCCTCATGAAGTACTTAATTGTGGGCTGACTTGCAAGTCCCACATTAATGCATATTGTGGAGGGTCTTTCTAAGTCTTTGGGCGATATGGCAAGGCGCACACTATCGGTTTAGGTCCTGCCCATGTGTATTTTTGGGTTTGCGGGCTGCCCTCTATGTCCACCATAATGCATGAATTGAATGGCTTTTGTTTTTGGGCTATTTCCTCAAGGCCCATTATGTGATGTTATATATATGCATGGTCGCCCTTTTGTGTTTGTAATTAAGCCTTGTGGACTAAGTCCTTTTGGATAGGCTCATTGATCTTTGACCTATATTCTCCCATCTATTGTGATGGGCTTAGGGGCAAGAATATGCAAGAAGTTGGGCCCTTAGCCGCCCATTAAAATTGACCCTATACTTGGGCTAAAAAGTGAGGCCCAACTCGTGTTAAATGTGAGAATTGCCCATGTAAATGAACTACCGGGCTGCTCATGAAGCTCACCACAACATATGAGTTTATGACCCTTATGGTTGGGCCCAAACCTCACTTGAGGGCCCACTACATGGTCTATGAGATTGGGCTTGGAGTATGGCCCATTAGACCATACATTACTTAGGCCTTAGACTTTACATTATATGTGTAGTGGGCTACCTTTTGGGACCTAGTTGAGGTTGGATGTCCTCCTTAGTGGCCCTAAGGTAGGCCCATAGAGGCCCTTATAGGTGGTTGAAGGTCCACCTTGGGCTTGGTTAGGAGTATTACTTTTTAAGATCATGACTCTCTCTTAGCTTGTGGGTCATCCCAAAGTACTGGGTGAAAGTGCCCTGGTTTGTCAATTAGCGTGAGTGTTGAGTCAGTTAGCCTACAAAGCCTGATAGGAAGATCATTTCAAGCGTCTGCCTCAACCGGATGTGCAAAAGCTCACCACAGGTAAATCTAAGCCTCACATCCCTTGTCTCAAATCACCAGGTATACTAAAACCCTTAAAAATGTCAGAATATCATAGGGTTTTTAAGGTAAGAAAACATTTTCAAAAATAGGAAAACTCTCTAAGTTTTTTTGCCTTGTCGATTTTATCGATACACATATCGATATGATCGACCTGCACTGTCGAGTCCTCGATGCTCCATCAATATCATCGAAAAGAGGACCAAATATGTCCAGCAACCTTATACATATCTGGACAGAATTATCGATGTATTGATACACCTATCGATATCATCGATATTCAAATTTCGAGTCTATCGGAAGTGACTCGATAGTATCGACAGACAGAATTCCGGCGCCCCTGTTTTTCTTAAGAATATCATATAAGCTTCGATATATCGAAGCCTCCTCGATACCATCAAAGTTCAAACCTCAATGATAACGATAGGCCCTCGATGATATCGATCTTGGGCGCCAAGTTCTCCAGCAACATATTTCAGGGTGTTTTATCTATGATCGGGGGTCACTCGATAGAATCGATATTCAAATATCGATGATATCGATGCCGTTTCGAGTGCATCGAATATGGACATAAATTGTCCAGCAAGCTTTATGAAAAATCCTTTTGATTTATCGATGCATCGACACAGCTATCGATATCATCGACATTCAAATTCCGATGATCTCGAAGGTCCCTCGATCATTCTCGAAAACCTGAAATAATTCTAGGCAAGTCTCTCTCGTTTTTCAAGTGTCGATGGATCGAACCTCTCATCGATGAAATTCGAGTTCAAAATTCGATCACATCGATAATCGTTTCGATTCATCGACCATTTAACAAAAGGGTTCAAAAGCGTATGACATTGAGTTCGAGTCATCGAGCGTACCATCGATACTATCGAGAGTATACGCTCGATGATATCAAACCTGCTCGATGATATCGAACTCTGTCATAAATGTGACCGTTTTAAATCCGTTGGAACCTTTTGCCTATATAAAGAGGACTTGTCTATTGTTGTTGTGAGAGAAAGTAGATAGAGCTTTTGAGTGTTTAACTTTAAATCTTATATCCAAAGCCCTTTCTCTCAAGGTAGTTTATCCTCCAATCCACCCTCACCATTGATATTCAATAGAGTGGATTGGGGAATGAACTTCCGCATTCAAGGATTCTCCAGCTACCATCTTAATGGCAAATCGTTATGCTGGGATGCCTTGAATGCTTAGATGATTGAATTGCTCTATCTTCCTTGTAGGAAAATCTTTTGAGAGTAGGATTTCATCATAACCTTGACCCAACCCGTCGCCATGCATTGATATATCTTTTGAGTTGTGGATCAAGGAGATCGAAGAGTCTTCCTCAACAAAGGAGGAGATCTTCGTCAACGTGCTTAATGGGACTCATCAGCTTATCTATAAGTATTTAGAGTCCAGAGGACACTTGTGATAATTCCTTTGTAGGATTGGGTCTTAAGTGTTTCTCACCCCTTGAAGCCCTCGTAAGAGACCTCTGGCAGGAGTGTACGTGGTGGGTGCGTTGTGTGGACCCTTGCTCTGTGGAGAGCATAAACATCTAGTTGAAGGTGAACCAGTCAAAACCTTAGGTTTGAGGTGAACAGTGTGAAACCTCGGGTTTGGGGTAAATCGCGTAAAACCTCCGGTAGGGTCTTATGGAAGATCCTTGGCCAGTGTGCCTAAAAATGGGTGCGTTGTGTTGACCCTTGCTCGTGAGAGCATAAACAGTCAGCCTCAGTGTAGGTTGTAAAGGTTGAAGGTGAACCTGATTTAAAACCTTAGGTTTGAGGTGAACCGCAGTGAAACCTCCTTAGTGAAATCCGGCTCACTCAAGGGTTGAGTGCGTCTGCCGGGAGTGGAGTAGACTGATCGTCAAACCGGTAAAAAAATGACTGTGTTTGAGATTGCTATTTTTCTGAATGTGTGATTTACTTTTATACTTCCATATCTGAATATCTGAGATCACACCTCATACACATACATAGTCATATCTGTCATAAACTAGTTTGCATATTGTTCACTTCTTAAACAGATTGTGATTGGATCCTCTACCGGGCTTGGAAGCCAGTAGAGTTATCTTTGAGTAATCCTAATATGTGTTTGCTGATTAGGATTAGTGTAATAGGATTTTAAATAAACCACAAAAACTTTAAAAGTCCTATTCACCCCCCTTTAGGACATATTGGCATATTCCTACTTCAACTAAAGCGGTCTTCACCGCTATTTCAATTTGGTATCAGAGCGGGTCTTTCTTTAAGGGCTTCACCGCCTAGAGAGTGATCTTGACTGAAGTTCGAAATATGGCCAAAGAAGAGGGCTCATCGGTCACTAGGCCTCCAGTATTTGATGGCTCAAATTATGCATACTGGAAGGCTATGATGCATTACTTTCTGAGATCTTTGGATCATGATGTTTGGGATATAGTTGAAAGTGGATATGTGTCACCAACTGAACAAATTGTACTTGACAATGGCACAACAATCACGAAACCCAAATCTAAAGAAAAGTGGACGGCGTTCGATAAAGAAAAATAGATTGCTGAAGCGAAAGCTATGTACGCCATCTACTGTGCCGTGTCCCAGGATATATTCAATCAGATAAGTATGTGTGGGACATCCAAAGAAGCATGGGATTTACTAGAAACAACCCATGAAGGCATAAGCATTGTGAAGAGGTCCAAACTACAACTTTTAACTTCACAGTTCGAAGGTCTCAGAATGGAAGAGCATGAGACCTTTATGGAGTTTTTCACAAAGTTGAATAACATCTGTAACTCTATGGGTGGATTGGGAGAAAAAGTTCTGGTTCTAAAAATCTGTAGGAAAATACTTAGATCACTACCGGAACGGTTTAATCCCAAGGTAACAACAATTGAAGAGTGTAGGAACATAGACGAAATGAAAGTAGAAGAGCTGGTAGGTTCCCTACAAACTTTTGAACTACACTTCAAACAAACCTAAAAATCCAAAACAACTGTCATAAAAACTTCTAAGCAAACAATACATGAGGATAGTAAGAGCGAAAAGGAAGATGAAGATGAGGAAGTGGCTTTGCTGGCACAACGATTTAGGAAGTTCTTTCAGAAAAATCGTGGCCGGCCTTCCAAAGGGAGAAAGGTGAACAACAAACCTCCTACAGACAAATTTGCTAAAAGGACCAAAGAACCGCAATGCTATGCCTGTCAGAAGTATGGACACCTATCAACTGAATGCCCAAACAGAAAAACTAAGGGCAAGGCTATGGCTGCCACGTGGGATAATAATGAAGAGTCAAATTCAGAATCTGGTGACTTAGAAAGCGATGGAGATCAGAAATCTTTGAAAATCCTCATGGTCTCCACTGCTTCAATCATTCCCACTGAATCTGAGAACGAGAAAGAACAGCAAGCCACTGAATCATTTCCATCCGATAATGAGGAAACTGGAGAAGAAGAAGAAGAAGAAGAAGAAAAGGATAAATTACAAAATGCTTATAATCTACATTCATATCATAAATATCCTTAAGAGACTCAGAATAGCAGAGAACAAAAGTATGCTGCTGTAAAAAAAAAATTTAGATAAAGCATTGGAAATCAAGACACAATTAATAAATGATCTACAGCAATATCATACGGATAATGATAGACTTGAATGAACTAATACCTTTCTTGAAAACGAGTCTGAGAAATTGAACAAACAGGTCGAGATCTTAAAAGACAAAATGGTGTTCCTTCAAAATGAAAATCTTACAATCCTATTTGACTTAGAAGAATCTCGGAAGATCGCCAAGATAAATTACAAGTTTTCCCAGAGTGGTGAAAAATTAGAAAAACCCTTAGGGATGGGAAGACCTGGAAAGGACAAGAGCGGTCTAGGATATGAAAATTTTAAATCAAAATCTCGAAATACAACATCAATCACTGAAAGATCTGCGACTTCTGGAAATAACACAAGAACTTCTCCAGTCTGTCATTTGTGTGGTGATTCTGGTCATTATAAGTTCGAATGCATAACACCTAAATGGACTCAACAACCAACTAGAAAAATGGAGAATTTCGACAGTCCACTTAGGGATATGGATATAAGAAATACACATCTATCACCACCCAAAATAACAAACAAAACGAAAGAGTTAATTAATCAAGTGAGTAAACTAAATACAAAAAACTCTGCAATGAAATGGGTAAAGAAGAATTAGTTCCAGATCATGCATCAGGATCTAGAAACTCGTTGAAATGATAAAATTTTGCTGAGCTCTCAATTTTACATCTGAGGTTTGTCACCTCGAACTTTTTGTATATAAACATTATTATTTTTATAAATTTTGGAGTTGTACAAAGTCTATACAAAATTTTGGTATGAGTACTGTAAATACAAGGATGAAACCTTCCTTCTTAGATTGGCTGTCAGTCTGAGAGTGATTGAACAATGTTTAGAATCAATGTCTCATTCTCGATCAATCGATAAAGGATCGATATCATCGATGTCCCTGTAGAATATGAATAGTCATGTGACCGTGGATGTCATCGTAGACAGACTCGATAAAATTGTTCAAGCAGCTTCTCGATATCATCGAAACAATGATCGATAAGATCGATAGATGGCGCCCGATAAAAGTCAGCGGAGCGAAAAAGGGGGTTTATTTTTAAGGATTTTGGTCATCTTCTCTGCTTGGTCCTCTCGACTAAACCACTAGGAGCAACGTCAGACTACTCAAATCATTCCACAAATCGGGTAATACCCTTCTAACACGTCAAGAGTCCATTCCTTTTGGGTATTTTTGGTTTGTCAGTTTTTTGTCGTCTTTCCCGAATCTTTCAAAATCCGTTTGTTCACATGGGAAAAGACAAAGGGGTAGCATCCGGTCCCGGGGAGTCATCAAGAACTACTCGACAAAAAGTGCTCGCCTCAAGGGAGAGGGCGAGGGCTTCAGAACGTGGTACCCCCACTCGGCAAAGATCACGACAAACCTTACGTGGCAGGTCCTAGCCTGAACAACTGACATCTCCTCCTCCGACTAGCCAACGCCCAGCAAAATACACCGGTAGGAAGCTGATCCATGAGAGAAAAGTCGACAGGGACTGCTTAAAACCTTACAATCTTGAACCCTTGTTTGCTGCAATCGGTTGGCTACCTGTCCTAGACTTTGGAGGGTCGTGCCAACTTGAATGAACACGCAACTTCCTGGCCGCGTGTCACTCTCCTGTATCTGATCCTCCTTCAATCACGGTCTGTTTAGATGGTGATGATGTGTTAATCACCCCTGCTACAATGGCTAATATTCTCAATCTACAAATGGCTCCAGAAGGCCTTCTCAAAATGGATCTTGACCTTCCTAACGTTCGATCCATCGTAACTAAGTATCTATGTAATGGTCGTGACATCCCTTGGCATTAAGGGAATGCGCTGAAAGCCAGGTACATAGAACCCCGATTTCGGGTTCTACATGGTATCTTCACCATAAATCTATATCCTATAAGTACCAATTGATCCGATCTCATGGGTTTTATGGCCATGATAGTATACTCACTCGCCAGGGGGACAAGGATCTACCTTCCGACTCTGTTGGTTAATCAGTTGGTATATGTTGTTCATACCTCCAGGGATCTTCATCTGCCATATCCCTGGATTATAAGCAGGGTATGCGAAGCAATTAGCTTTTCATCTACCACTGATCCGGTACTTCCACTTCAAGTTTTCAATGTAAAGAACATTCAAAAAATGGACCTGAGGTTCCACAAGTACCCAGAGGACGAAGAAGAAGGCATCCAAGAAGGGGGAGCAGAAGCTGGTGACCCTCGCACAGAAGAAACTGAGATGGCCATAGACGAACCCTTTGGACCCGATCCAGCCACATCAATGCTCAGATACGCCAAAAGGTTTAAGCTGGACAGAATTGGGGTACTTCAGAGGGATGTCTACTCAGTACATGAGCGGCTTACAGTCTTGAAGCGGCTACACTACAAGAAAAACGGGCAAAGGCTACGGACTAGATCCGTAGCAAAAGCCCTTTTGCTATGGATCTGGTCCGTGGCACGTCCATCGCAATTGGTGGGGTAGCTAAAGGTCTAGCTACGGACAATATCCATAGCAATAGATACAATTAGCTACGGATTGTGTCCGTAGCAATAGATACATTTAGCTACGGATATGATCCGTAGCAATAGATACAATTAGCTACCGATTTTATCCGTAGCAATATACACAATTCGCTACGGATATTCTCCGTAGCTATAGACAGAAATAGCTATGGATTCTATCCGTAGCCATATACAGAAATAGCTACGGATATAATCCGTAGCAATAGATACCAATATTTACGATATTTGCAGCACTACATACCAATAACTACGGATATAGTCCGTAGCTATAGATACCAATAGCTACGGATTATATCCGTAGCTATAGATAGTAATTGCTACCGCTACGGATTATATTTCGTAACTATTTTTCCTGTTTTCATTGTAAGAACCTACTATGATTGATAATTCATCTAAGCTTAATGCAATCAAAGAAAAAAATGATGTATTTGTTACAATAGCAATCAAATCTATAATGCATCCTACATTCACACTTCTAAATAAATAATACTTCACTTTACTCAACCTATCATAAGAATTACAACTAAGGCGTGCCCTCATGCATTAAATAATGCTCGCGCTTTTACAGAATTTTCTTTCTTCAGACGGTCAAGTTCAACAAACATAGAAGATATAGCTTCTTCTTTCCTTGAAACTGCATAAGTAACTTCTGTAGACTTCGACACAATATCACTTTCAAGTTTCAAAACCCTTCCCTTGAGAAAATGAATTTCATCATCCACTAACTTCTTTAGCTTGTCAGCCTGTATAAAACAACAATTGTAGACACAATCAAACAAGCATGCCTTCGTACACATTTCAAAAGGAAGAAAGACCAAAAAAAAAAAAAAAGAGCTGGAAAAAAACAATTATATATAAAGAAATCAAAAGTGTACCTACAAATCTTCTAAACTATAGCAAAATCCATAGGTTAGGTTATCGGTTATAAGTTATAGGTTAAGGTTTAGTTTATAGGTTTAGGAAATCGGGTTCGGTTTCAGGATCAGGTTTAGGTTTGGGTTTTCAAGTTTAGGTTTAGGTTTAGGTTAGGGAGTTGAGATTAGGATTAGGTGTAGGTTTATGTTTAGGAATTTGAGAATACATTTAGGTTAAGGTTTAGGGAATTGAGAATAGGTTAAGGTATAGGTTTAGGAAATCAGGTTCGTGTTCAAGATCGGGTTTAGGTTTGGGTTTTCATGTTTAGGTTTAGGTTTAGGTTTAGGTTTAGGTTAGAGAGTTGAGATTAGGATTAAGTGTAGGTTTAGATTTAGGGATTTGAGAATACATTTAGGTTAAGGTTTAGGGAATTGAGAATAGGTTAAGGTTTAGGTTTAGGAAATCAGATTCGGGTTCGGGATCGGGTTTAGGTTTGGGTTTTCAAGTTTAGGTTTAGGTTTAGGTTAGGGAGTTGAGATTAGGATTAGGTGTAGGTTTAGGTTTAGGGATTTGAGAATACATTTAGGTTAAGGTTTAGGTTAAAGGTTTTGGTTTAGGTTAAGGTTATATGTTTTGGTCTAGGTTTAGGTTTAAGTTTTAGGTTTAGGTTATATATAGATTTAGGGAATTGAGAATAGTTTAAGGTTTAGGTTTAGGAAATCGGGTTCGGGTTCGGGATCGGCTTTAGGTTTGGGTTTTCAAGTTTAGGATCCGGTTTAGGTTAAGGAGTTGAGATTAGGATTAGGTGTAGGTTTAGGTTTAGTGATTTAAGAATATATTTAGGTTAAGGTTTAGGTTATAGGTTTTGGTTTAAGTTAAGGTTATAGGTTTTGGTTTAGGTTTAGGTTATAGATTTAGGGAATTGAGAATAGTTTAAGGTTTAGGTTTAGGAAATTGGGTTCGGGTTCGGGATCGGGTTTAGGTTTGGGTTTTCAAGTTTAGGATCTGGTTTAGGTTAGGGAGTTGAGATTAGGATTAGGTGTAGGTTTAGGTTTAGGGATTTGAGAATACATTTAGGTTAAGGTTTAGGTTAAGGTTTAGGTTATAGGTTTTGGTTTAAGTTAAGGTTATAGGTTTTGGTTTAGGTTTAGGTTATAGATTTAGGGAATTGAGAATAGTTTAAGGTTTAGGTTTAGGAAATCGGGTTAGGGTTCGGGATCGGCTTTAGGTTTGGGTTTTCAAGTTTAGGATCCGGTTTAGGTTATGGAGTTGAGATTAGGATTAGGTGTAGGTTTAGGTTTAGTGATTTGAGAATACATTTAGGTTAAGGTTTAGGTTATAGGTTTTGGTTTAAGTTAAGGTTATAGGTTTTGGTTTAGGTTTAGGTTATGGATTTAGGGAATTGAGAATAGTTTAAGGTTTAGGTTTAGGAAATTGGGTTCGGGTTCGGGATCGGCTTTAGGTTTAGGTTTTCAAGTTTAGGATCCGGTTTAGGTTAGGGAGTTGAGATTAGGATTAGGTGTAGGTTTAGGTTTAGGGATTTGAGAATACATTTAGGTTAAGGTTTAGGTTATAGGTTTTGGTTTAAGTTAAGGTTATAGGTTTTGGTTTAGGTTTAGGTTATAGATTTAGGGAATTGAGAATAGTTTAAGGTTTAGGTTTAGGAAATCGGGTTCGGGTTCGGGATCGGCTTTAGGTTTGGGTTTTCAAGTTTAGGATCCGGTTTAGGTTAGGGAGTTGAGATTAAGATTAGGTGTAGGTTATTAGGTTTAGGGATTTGAGAATACATTTAGGTTAGGTTTAGGTTATAGGTTTTGGTTTAAGTTAAGGTTATAGGTTTTGGTTTAGGTTTAGGTTATAGATTTAGGGAATTGAGAATAGTTTAAGGTTTAGGTTTAGGAAATCGGGTTCGGGTTCGGGATTGGCTTTATGTTTGGGTTTTCAAGTTTAGGATCTGGTTTAGGTTAGGGAGTTGAGATTAGGATTAGGTGTACGTTTAGGTTTAGGGATTTGAGAATACATTTAGGTTAAGGTTTAGGTTATAGGTTTTGGTTTAAGTTAAGGTTATAGGTTTTGGTTTAGGTTTAGGTTATAGATTTAGGGAATTGAGAATAGTTTAAGGTTTAGGTTTAGGAAATCAGGTTCGGGTTCGGGATCGGCTTTAGGTTTGGGTTTTCAAGTTTAGGATCCGGTTTAGGTTAGGGAGTTGAGATTATGATTAGGTGTAGGTTTAGGTTTAGGGATTTGAGAATACATTTAGGTTAGGTTTAGGTTATAGGTTTTGGTTTAAGTTAAGGTTATAGGTTTTGGTTTAGGTTTAGGTTATAGATTTAGGGAATTGAGAATAGTTTAAGGTTTAGGTTTAGGAAATCGGGTTCGGGTTCGGGATCGGCTTTAGGTTTGGGTTTTCAAGTTTAGGATCCGGTTTAGGTTAGGGAGTTGAGATTAGGATTAGGTGTAGGTTTAGGTTTAGGGATTTGAGAATACATTTAGGTTAAGGTTTAGGTTATAGGTTTTGGTTTAAGTTAAGGTTATAGGTTTTTGTTTAAGTTTAGGTTATAGATTTAGAGAATTGAGAATAGTTTAAGGTTTAGGTTTAGGAAATCGGGTTCGGGTTCGGGATCGGCTTTAGGTTTGGGTTTTCAAGTTTAGGTTTAGGTTAAGGGTGAGGTCCCTGCAAATACAGGTATAAAAATGGCCTGTCCAAATGGCCAGGCCCTTCCAATGCTGTCCATAGGAAATGGACGGCTTCATCATGGTCATAACAGCGGTTCCCACCTTCCAGGGACCCCCGCTCATCCGGATAGCTCTAACGCACATCCGGGTCTGCTCCATTAATTTTGAGCAAATACATAAACACGGCCTGTCCTAATGGCCAGGCCCCTCCAATGTTGTCCATAGGAAATGGACAGCTTCATCATGGTCATAACAGCGGTTCCCACCTTCCAGGGACCCCCGCTCCACATCCGGATAGCTCCGACGCACATCCGGATCTACTTCATCAATTTCATGATAATATATAAACTGGGCCTGTCCAAATGGCCAGGCCACTTCTTCAATGAATCATATAGTATGAAGGAAAGAAGACTCACCAATTTAGCTAGTAAGGAGAGAAGTGTGAGTGCTTGGAATGTCGCCATTTCTTTGAATAATGGATGCATATTCCACATTACAATCTGAGAATGAGTAAATTTTTTAGTTTTTCCGACAATGCAAATGGGCACAAATTTACATATAAAGATTTTAAAGATTGTAAAACATTCCAAGATATTAGTTGCACAAATAATGGATGAGACATACCAAGACTATAGGTGCCCAGAGCAAGATAACTGCCTAAGGTCGTACCTAGCTGCATTGAAAGAGCAAAAAAAGTATATGAATGAAAAAATAACAATTTCAAAGATAAAATAAATAGTTAAAAACTTTACCATTTCAATATGAACCTTGTAGTGGCAACATTGATCTGTGGGGCTAAAAATACATGAGCCTGCATATAAAAATCTCAAGTTAGTTGGGCCTTTGAGGTCCTCAAATGATAATAGAAGAAGACAGTAAACTAAAAATACATGAGCTTGCATACAACTCACCTTGATGCCCATTCTCCCTCCTCCTTTACCCGGGCTTGGGACCGACAATGCAAGGAGTTGCATTGGCGGAGTGAAAAAGGGGCTTAGCCTCCATTTGGTTTGTGACGACCAAATGGAGTCTAATATGTTTACATATAGAGTATAAAATTCATTCAAAATTACAAAAATGAAACCAAACAACATATAGTAACAAAAAAAAAAAAAAAAAACAAGCGAAACATCAATATAAAGTAACTAAAAACCAAACCAAGTTCTGAGTTCATCAATATAAAGTAACTAAATAACACTACCATGAACATCAACATTAAGAGTCTAAAGAATATATAAATAATGTCGAGTTGCCTGAGTTGAGTTGAATTTTTTGTTCAGAGTTGCTGAATTTTTACTGTTTTTCTCAAGTTTTAACCAAGGTGTGACTGGACCTAGTTTTTCCAAGTCTTGGTAAATCTGGTCTAGTCAAGTTGACTCAGCTAAATGAGTTGATTTCTTCCGAGTTTTAAAAGTATGGTTTTGGCCATTTGAGTCCATTTCTTGTTATATAGAGACATGTCTAGAAGCAACAGAGAATCATGAGAGTGAGTGGAATTCTCATGGCATGCTTGGAAATTGGAAACCCAAGTTTGGTTGAAATGGAAACATGAAGTGAAAATCTTCAGCACCAAGGTAATCCTACAAGCATATATTGTATAAAAAACAACCTGGGTCCTTCAGTCTTCCAAACTCCAGTTGGGCCATAGAAGAACATTGCTGCAATGGGTCTATCAGGGTCCTTCAGCCCAATGCGGGAGAGATGGCATTGATGACATCATCTTGGCCAATCACATGTTTCCTAAGCTGCACAAAACAAGATGGATTGGAGGGTTTTCCTTTGATGTGATGATTTTTGTTGTTTGGATAGCACAGAATAGGATGGATTAGACTCTGCTTTTCCATAACTTAGATTCTTGACACTAGAAACAAGGTGAGTATTATAAGAAGAAAATGAGATTTCCACGTACTACACAAACAGTAAAAATGCATATGTATACCTCCCAAAAATAAAAAGTAAATGGGAGTCCGGATTCAAAGATCATGTAACTAGTGTAGCCAAAAAAAAAAAAAAGAATTGCATATGCTTGTGTCTTTCTGAAATAAACGGAGGCAGTTTGATAAAATTGCAGAAATAATCAACCATGCTGGTTAAAAAAGCATGGGTATTTGATTTTGATCACTTCAAATGAGAAAAAAGAAAGAAACAAAAAAAAAAAAAAAAAGTTGTAAGGATGATTTATCTGACATGATAAATATTAAAAACAAAGATTACAGTTAGATATCCATTAGTGTAACTAAGCTGAAAAACTTTAGGCACAAAAACATCACTAAGCTATATAAGAGCATGACCTGAAGAATCGAAAAGTGCGAAACTTTGAATGAAAAACCCTTTTTTTGGGTAGTAAAAAATCTATGAAATTCTTGTAGTTGTGCAGAAATGTGAGCCCAATTAAGATCAGCGATTGTCAGATTTCTGAATTGATTATAAAATGGTGGGTCCTACTTTTCACATAACCAACTATAACATCCCAACTTGTATGTTTCAACTGGGCCCACAAGCTGAGATCCCAGCTTTATGTATACCTCAATATTAATGATACTAAACGTATTTTACATAAAACTTATTTCCATGCCAATGAGCAGATGATATAATTTTTGTCTTATGACATCCAAGAGTAAAAAGTCTGAGGAACTTACTGGTTTATCCTCTATGTGATTACCATTGGGTTCAACCACCTTTTTAGCAAGCCAGCCCAATGTGAAATTTGAATTTAAGAAACTGTGAAATTTTGTAACATTACAATCAATTACCAAAAGACATGATTAGATACAAAAGAACTCATCCAGCCCAAATCAAATAGACAAATACCCGACAGTTCCTCGTCCTCACCCCTTGAGCAAATTTTCAAGAAGCAATGGTGGAAACAGAAGCAAGGGAAGATCCCATTCCAGCCCAATGTTCTCTTCATTGCTTCAAATGTAACTTGATTCCATACCTGCCTCTATATTTTATAATCCTATTCATTGAAAATCCCATGGAAGAATTGTTCAAGGCTAAAATTGAATGTAACTTGATTTATAAAAATAAAAAATAAAAGGAAGCACATATGATCCGCTAGAAAACAAAAGGCTACAGTATTACAGTATCGAATATGTAAGGCATTGTATCACCATTCTTCCAAGAAGATACAAGAGCCTGCATTCAAATTCCAAAAACAACCAACAACTGAAACTGACTATTTTATTAAGACATGACACTTGCTAAATAATTGTATTTTTATTTCTAGCTACTTTAAATGGAAGCACGAAAATAAGTAACACCACATAGTACTGATTTTTTTTTATTTTTATTTTTATTTTTATTTTTTTTTTTTTTTAAAGATTGTGACTGCATGAAAAGAAAATCTCCTTATACAACTAACACTAGATACTTGCAAATGATTACATACATCTCTGTATGTGGTTGTATTTCTAGCCTGTTCACCATGGTAGCGGGAATCAATGGCAACAGCTATATATCCTCATGAAGCATGCGCCTGAGAAAATGAAATTGCAAGTTGAGAAGCCATGCTGCTGTGAATTTTGTATAATGACAAATGAAGGTCCCCATTGTGGATGGATGATAGCTTGAAATCACACTGACCAGACGATCTGAGTAATCAGGATCCACTTGTCAAGTCTCTTTTGAGATTCTGAGTAATCAGGATCCACTTGATTGGAATTGGTAGGATTTACAGTAAGGACATCCCTTGTGTCCATCCCTGGGCCCACCAAAACTTTGCCCTTTCTAATTCTATTGGTCAATCATCATGCAATACTTTTAGAGGGCCCAGAGGGCCAAAGATACGCACAATATTCTCCAAAGGGCAGGAGTTCACTTGGCATCCTCATGCAACTGTTTCACAAGCATCTTTGCATAATCTCTCATGGCCAAAAATAAAAAATCATGCAGTGTCACCCTAAAATCAACAGAAAAGAAGCACTGGAACTACCAGCACAACTAATGCAACAAGCAGGAATATTCATTCCACAGCTTTATCATTCCATATTTCGTAAATTGTAAGATATTAGGTACCCAAAAAAAAAAAAAAAAACCAACATCAGGAATTTTCTGGGTAGGTGAATATTGTGATAATTTATAATTGGGCTCCAGCATGATGCAGTGAGTCAGAAGCGAACATGACAAACCCAATGATCACAATCTGGCCTTGATAGACCATCTTAAAGTCACCATTGAAAACTTGGGTGGATCATCATCCTCCACCACAAGTAACTAGTGAGAATTTCGATATAAAGATAACATGAAGTGGGCCACCATTCATTCATCAATCTCACCGTTTGTTCCAATATACCTGAAAAGTGTTGAGAAAAGAGACGAGCCCTTGGGAGGAGATTAAGCAAGATCTCAATGTTGGATTAGCTCTTTTATTTCTTTCTACATCTGCGCAACAAAAGGTCAAGTCATCTATGTTTAGGCCATAAAAACTTTAGCTCTCTAAATACCAAACAATTTTGAATCCAAAAATCAAAAATTGGATTTGATTTTTGAATTTCTCCAGTTGAGGCCCTAGGAATTTAAAAGCCCAAAATGAAAGTCACCGTTTTCTAGCATTGGAGAGCCAAATTCAAAGAAACAAAACAACCGAATGCCATTTCAAAGTCATCTTCCAGAAAGAAAGGAAAAAAGGAAAAGAAAAGAAAAATCCACTTGAGTTCTTTGGAATCCATACCATAAAGCTTGAGTTGTGTTTCAAGATCATGGATCCCACCCAAATAACCTCCATTACTGCCATCGGACTGTTTATCAATCAACCGACTCCTTTTCTTGGTCATCGTTTCTTCAAGAATTCAACTCAACAAACATAAAAATACTATCAAACAGATCCCAAACCAATTTCCAAAGAAACCCAACTACAATTCAATGAAATCGTCAATGAAAACAGAGAATTCTGCATGAAAAAAAAAAAAACAATAAAAAAAAAACCTTTTTCTACGGCACTCTTGCTTTGCACCAAGGCCTCATCTTCTTTACACACACAACACAATTAGATAATGATATTCAGACAATCACTGTAAGGGTATCTCTAGTTACAGCTACAAGAACATTTGTGTTTAGGTCCCATAAAGTGAGAACATCTTCTGTAGCACATGTCAGTGAACATTGTTATGAAAGAGAGATTGATGCATAGATATGCCAAATTATATAATGTATATATGGAAATGCTTGTAAAAGGACCTGGGACCACCTTGACCATCATCCTCATCAACAAGAGTAATCAAAAAAAATTATTACTGATTAATATACTAGACTAAAAAGCAATAATAGAAACAATGGAAGAACAGATACTTACATCATACTGATGAAGGTCCATTTGACTTCCTAATCATGATGATGTCTAGCTGATGGAGCAGATACAAAATGCAAGTAAGCCACATAATAGGAAAAAATAAAAATGGAGAATGAACACCCACCATTGAAACATTCATGAGGACATATAAATTTTGAACCAGGCTAGTATTTGTGTTTTCAGTTTAGAAAAGAAGACATCTCAGAAATCTAGTTTGCTAAGTGCCAAAGGGCACAAATCATAGTACCGGACATAGCAATAGCTGGTTCTGATCAATGTGATTTTCCTGCATAACCTGAAATGGGCATAAGTACTTGGATGAAGACCATCCATCCACCAAACTTTAAAACCCATGTCATTTGCAGGCATGCACATTATCAATTCATACCTATCCATATGACAATATGGAAGAGTTAAAACCAGCCCAGGAGTTCTTTACCAATGGGATGCCAACCAACCGAAAAATATCTTTCTGCTAGAAAGGAGCAACACCCACACCTGCCCCTAGCTCATCCACAGTCGCATGCACAACAACATTCCCAGATGCTGCAACATCCTCAACCTCATTCCCAAATACCTCATCTCCAGCCACATCTCTAACACCCACCGCAGTAGCAACCCCAACTACGTCCACATGTTCACCCTCAGCCCCACCTCCAACATCCTCCTCATATGTAGCTGCAGCAGCCCCAGCCTCATCTACATCCTCAAGCTCAGCTGCAAGCCCAGCTCCAGCCTCATAGCCAGTCGCCTCCACATTTACAGCCCCAGCCCCAGTCCCAGTCCCAACATCCACCAGCACGTGCTGTGACGGGGCACCAGTCTTACCCACAAACTCGGCCTCACCTATCATCATATAGAACGGCTATACAGCACAAAAAATTGAAAAAACTATAAAAATACAGTGCCATGACAAAGTTGAATACGACCTTAATAGAAGAGACTACATCCTTGTATTGATACACATTTGTTTGCCAAATTTGGAATGTTGACGATTTGGATTTCAACCTTCTATTTAGAAGTAACCAACTGGCCAGGTAACATATCAGTTCCATCAAATTTTTGTTCACGGCCCATGTAAAGTGGGCCCTGATTTGTACAGTTCAGTTCAGGTTACCTCTTGACCACATCACAATTTCTGTGTGCATGTGTATGCAACATCACATTCTTCCGGAGTATAAAAGTTTTCTCTTCACAACAATGGCGCTTAGCTAGATTTGAGGCAATGTAGACATATTGCCAATGAATTTGTAATCTGTCCCCATTAACTGCTCAGGCATTGATTCAGTAAGAGTCAATTCTAATAAGAAAATGAAAACACTTGCAGGAAAAATAGAAAGCATATAAATTTCATAAATATTGTATTCAAAGGGAATATTGTACTCAAAGGGATCTCCTCATCCGTCCACGAGTATCATCCACGATCTACCTAGTTGTTCCAACTGTGGAATTAATCCACATTCTACAAGAGTAACACAATCCAGATTCTTTGTTCAAGCATTTCTTCAAACATGTAGGTGACCATGGACAGTGGCGGATATGGCTGCCGCTGCCATGGCTGCTGCCCAATTACTAGCCATCTAAAGAGGAAATGAGAGAGAAAGAGAAAGTACCTTCAACTTCCTCATCTGATTTCTTCTATTCTCTTCAACTGTTGGAGAGAGATCAACGAAAAGACTGCTTCGAAGAGAACGAGCTGGGAGAGAGACGTCGATAGAGAGGGAGGGAAATCAGGGAGATCGAGAGAGGGAGAGAGAGGAAGGGCGGGAGATCGAGAGAGATGGAGCAGAGATCGGGAGGGTGAGAGGGGATTAGGGAACGAGAGAGAGAGAGAGAGAGAGAGAGAGAGAGAGAGAGAGAGAGAGAGAGAGAGAGAGAGAGAGAGAGTGAAATACCCTCTTTTGGGCGCGGCTCTGTTTTGAGCGCGCGCCCAAATTTGGGCCGGACTGACGTGACGGTTCGGATAGGGGCTCCGTGGGGCCCACCATGATGTATTTGATTAATCCATTCTGATAGATAATTTTAATAAATTATTTTAGCTTATGACACAAAATTTCAGATATATTGAAGGCCCAAGTGGACCACACCATAAGAAGCAACTATAATTTAATATCCATGTTTTCTACTGTGTAGTCCACTTGAGCTTTCGATCTAGCTGATTTTTTATTTCATCCTCTAACGTAATATTTAAAAATATATAGACGGCTTAGATATAATATATAATTTTTTTTAGGCCTCATTGAGCCCATTACAACAGCGTTAATTATTAATGGTGTCTCAACTTTTTAGCTACGGATTAAAACCGTAGCAATTATAGCTAAGGTTTATATCCGTAGCAGAAAACTAACACAATCTGTATTCTTTGCCCCTTTTTTTGGTAGTGCTAGTTCATGGAGTACAACAGACTGTGCAACATTTGGTGGATCTGATGACTTGCCGACGGGATGACACGGCACCATCCCACTCCGCTCCATGATGTTGATCCCCGCATGCTATCACATACACTCCACTCTTAATTTTGCATAAAAATATTAGTATCTTTTTTAATATTCTATGTCTTCATGAGTGTATGTGATAACTAACTAATCTGGAGAATCTAACGTTTCTTTTCGGTAAATGTATATGTCCATGGTTGGACTGAACATATTTTTTTTGGCTTGGTTCTGTTGGTAAATACTACTAATCTACTGCTATCTATGGCAGTACGTGGTTTGGATAGTTGGATAATATTTTTTGCATATGGCTGAATGAAATTCTCATCTTTTCTGCCATTCTTATGTTTCAACGATCCCCCGGTCTATCTGATATGGAATGCATATGCTATTTTTACTGATTATCCTATCTGCTTTTATCATTGCCTTATCTAATCTAATATGTTTCCAATTTGTCTGAAAATGGTGTATGCTTCACAATGGTTTAATCTTGATACATTTATATCTGACCGGTTCTCCCAAATACTTCAAGCTTTAGTCAATATCAACTGTTATATCTTTGTCAATGACTGACAAAAAGGGGGAGAACAGTCTAAACACTCCGATCGGAAGAACGGAAAATTGACTACAACCTGTTCCTACAAGGGGATACGGGGAATGACGGATTCCTTAGATAGTCCAGTAGAAGGGACTAAACTATATGCATGGAGAGCGATAAGAGGAGAACCTTGCCTGTGGGTTGTCTCAGGGGCTGCAGAGGAATTGGGAAAAGAATGAATGTTCTTTGGGCTTTAGGAGAGCAGAGGAAGAGCATCTGAGCTTCGAGAGGGCAAAGTGGGCCTCGGTCTGCTCGGGGGATGGGGATAACTGGGTGCAGGAGTTAGGTTATGGAAGAAAGGGGAAATATCTACTAGAATTTGAGCATCTCCGAAAGCCACTTTCCTTCTAGGAGATGCGATGGGGTAGGAATTCCATGCCACCGTATCGTCGTCTTCCGAAGATTCTTCAAAAGATTTCTTAATTTTTAGAGGGTTGTGGCCCTCCAAGAGAGCTCTACGGACACTTCTACAATGGTTCGGCAGCTTGGAGATCGGGAAGGGAATGTGTTTTGTGTGTTGTGTTTCAGGGATACCAGATTCCGAAGTGGGATCCTTTGAATTACCTAGCTTGGATGCATACGATTGAGTTGCCGAAGGGGCATTTCCCTAGCACCTTGGATAGAGGATCCCTTAGGAGAGTGTTGGGCGTTTCCCTAACCACCTAGGATAGGGGGACTGCTGATAGGGTATGGGATGTAATCCGGAGCACCATGGGGGCAGGGAACCATGGGGGATTCTTTGGCATTTTCGCAAACAGTTGGAAGGTTCATATTCCTGGTAGTGACTGGGGTATTTTCACAAACATCTAGCATGGTGGAATTCCAGGTTGGAGCTGCAGCAAGACTCATCGGAGTATGCAGGAAAGCAGATGGAGGTAGTGCTACAATGGGGGCCTGCAGGGTGGCGGGCAACTTCCAGGGGCGGTGGAGCTGGGTGGTGAAAAACCCTCTCAACCCACTATCTAGTGGAGATGTCTGGAGCTCTGGTAAAGTCTTGGTGATCACCAATCGAAGACGAAAGAGGTGGATTCAACATGCCCCAAATCGAATATTCTCTATTGGCCACAACTAATTTCCAAACCTTTTGGGTATCTACGCCCGGCTGAAGGATAACCTTGATTCTAGCTCCAATTTGAACGAGGCCAAGGGCAGGGCATCTCTCGATTTCCATGACTTCACTAAAAGTTTTCCCCAAACCAATGAAGACTGATTCAAGCCATGCATGAGCGGAGATCCCGAACAGTGAGATCCAGACACCTTCCTCAGCGAGGTCCCTTAGTGGGCTCCGTTTTGAAGAAGATGAGGAATCTGTCCAGAGCTATTCGGGTGATATCGATTGCAGATGCAGCATACCTGGAATCAGTCAATGCATGAAGAGACGAACGAGAGAGACGCTTCCTTTCTCAGCTTGGGCCACCAGCGCCAGCTTAAATTTCTGCAGATTTCTCTCTACCTGTCTACGATCAGCTAGGAATGAGAGACTTTCGGATGGTATCACCACCCGGGCTGGGGTAAATGCTGTCTTTGGGGTAAAATTACCATGGTCCATTTATTAGGTGGCCCACGTGCGCATCAGGAAGATGGATGGTTCAGGCAATATTACAAACGGTACAACAGATGGAAAGTCTTTAAATATGCCATGGATAGAAGAAAAAAAAAAAAGGCTCAGACATCAGGTGGGCCACATTGAATATGGACCGTTTCTCATCTTTTTTTCATTATTCCCATACATGTGTAGCCCCAGTGACGAGTTAACCAGCTTGATTTTATAACCATAGCCTGTTCACAGCGGCGCCCACCTAATGAATGGCTCATCTCTTTCACCCTAACACTTTAGCTTGACTGCTTCAATGAAATCGTTGAAATTCTTAAACGAAGATCCTCCTTCGGCAACATTCTTTCGGGCAGTCTGCATGAGCTCTAAAGATCTCGCTCTTATACCCTCATCACCGAGCAATTCATCCAGCTTCCCCTTAATCTCTTCTTTGGGTATGATCCCACTGGAATCATGTTTCAGCTGCAACCCAACCTTCCAAATATCAGAAATAAATATTTGGTTTTGTAACTGGTCAGCAAAGTAAGGCCAGCACAAGAAAGGAACTCCATTGCTCATCCCTTCCATGGTCGAGTTCCACCCGCAATGGGTCAAGAAGCAAGAAATCGAAGGGTGGGCCAGCACCGTTTGTTGAGGTGACCATCCAACAATCCGCCCACGACCCGCCACTCTGGCTTCAAAGCCATCTGGATAAGCGTCTGATGATGCACCAGCGAGGTCTGGTCGAACGACCCATAGGAACGAACGGTTGGAAAGTTCAAGCCCAAGTGCCAGTTCGTGGAATTGACGTCGGTCGAAGATAGTAAAGCTACCAAAAGCAATGTAGACTACTGAGCAGGCAGGCTGTTCATCGAGCCAGCTTAGGCAAGTGGAATCTTCAGGCCAGAAGTTCCCTTCGAGCCGCCCAAGTCGTCTTCCTGCGAGAAGAGGGCCGATTGGTAGAATGTTTGGATACAAGTCAAAGGCAGATTGTTCAATCTCGTAGAATGAGTTGCAAAGAAACCAGTCGGCGAATTTGACAGCTCGGCTACATTCGGATAAGTATCGGAAGATGGACTTTTGTGTGTCAAGGTCACCGACGCAGATCCACACTAGGTGATTGGTGCTGAATTCTGGCATGGTTGGGGAGAGCTTGATCATTTGATGTTTTGTTGGAAATCCTGCAAAAATATTGAATCACTCTCAGGATCAATTACATAGAGTATGTATCTTCCAAGGTATCGGTGCAATTGGGGCCCTCCATGGCTACCATGTCAGGCATAGTTCTCATAGTTGGATGGCAAGCATGTAAAGAATCTGCATTCATCACGTCATATATTCTTTAACCGTGACATGTACGAGAAATCAGGTTAGTAAACTCATGAAAGTGTGCCACAGGTGCACACGTAGATTTAATCGAGCAACGTATGTAAGCTGAATTTGGATAATTGGACTTTTAGATAGCCACAGTTATCCAACAAACCTTTGGGTGATTTTATTGTATCTTATTCTAATTTCTCAGCCCATTTGGAAATTGAGTCTGGTTCAGGTCTCCTATTTTGTACCCAGTGATAGAACTAACTGGTTTGGAGTTTTTTATTTCATATGCATGTAAATGCATGTGAGATAGCTTATTTACAACTTGAATGTGTCAAAGTGGCATGTGGATGTGTAATCCAATCCTTCCATTTAAGAGGACCCAACAATGCAAATGTTGCTGTTTGATGTGGACCTAACCCGAACCTGATTTGAGGCCTAGGTTCAAAGATCTAATGGGTACCCGACTTTTGATGTGGACGTCCATCATGTGGCGTCCACCTTCAATATCCACTGCCCATCTTCTGGAGCCTACCTTTGATGTGAACCATGCATCATGTGGGCCCTACCTTCAATGTGGGTTTCCATCATGCGGGGTTCGCCTTCCATGTGGGCCATTCATCATTAAGGGCTGAACTTTGATGTGGACCACCTATTCTTTGGGAGCCTTTGGTGTGGGTAATCTATAATGTGGGCCCACCATCAATGTTCATCATGTGGAGCCACTAATGTATATCGTACATCAAGTGGGCCCCACCTTTGGTGTGGTCCATCCATCATGCAGGGCATTTTTAATATGGACAGGCCATCATGTGGAGAAGAGAGAGAGAGGAAAAGTAAAACTTCAAAAAGTTAGAAATTTATTTATTTATTTATTATTATTATTATTATTTTTTCTACATCTCCATAAATAACTTTAAGGCATTAAGTTATTTTGAAGATTGCTTACGCAACTTAGACATGTAGCTTCTTTGCTGTTAAGAAAAAAAAAAAACAGTTACATAACCGAAGTCACTTCCTAAGTTAACGTTAAGTTATTCTAATAATTAATAAAATGTAAATGTGGATAGAGTCGATGCAACTTAACATGCTCGTTGATTGAATAGAACCACAACCTCACCGAAATAAAGATATAGGCTTTGCCAACACAACTTGATGCTTCATGAAAATCTATCTATTTAGTCACATGTGATACGTGTGCGTTGGATGTGTCGAGTGTGCCAGAGCCAACAATGGCTCAACAATTGCATAGAATAAAGTGATTTGTAAAGGAGAGGGAAAGTAAATAATAAAAAACCAAAAGGATTACTAATGATAGTCTATTCATAGCGAGATAGTCATTGGGAACGACTATTTGTTTGTGGCAAAAAGAATATTGGGCACGAAAATTAGATCGCCCTCTAAATTATCTTTTGTGGCTAAACGGTCATCAGGAACAGCTAACCATTTGCTAGGGGCTGAGCTTCATTATGTGAGACAATCGTGGTTTGCAGGAAAAGGGTAGAGGTTTGTTTGTAATATGGCTTGCTTCATGGCCAGACAATTATTGTGACAACTATCTGTTCATTTCACATGACCAAGTTCTATGATTAGACGACTGACAATGGAGGGATATATGATGGTTCGTTCATTGCATGGCTTGCTTCATGGCGAGATGATCAATGGAAAATGATAATCCATTCATTACCCCACACGATTGAGCTTCATGGCAAGAGGACCATTTGGAAAACAATTGACTGTTCATCACTCAGCCACACATTTCTTGACGAGAAGGCCGGTGAATTGAAATCTTGTTCGTCATCGTCACTTCGGGTCGTTACTTTTTGGTGAGAGATTGTCATTGTAATGAGTAATCATTTATTGCTTAGATCCTAACTCTATAGGCGATGTTGTCATGGAACGACCACCTGTTCGTTGCTTGAGTGGGCTCCATGGCAAGGCAACTATATTTAAACGCCAACCTGTTTATAACTTAATCAAACTTCGTAGTGAGATGCTTGAGCATTGACAATTCGTTTGAGACCTAGAGATCTACATAAGTCCGGCAACATGATAACCTAATCTACTTAATTCAATTAATTGATTTTGCAGGATTGTGCTAGCTTTACAAGGAATGAGTTAGATTGAAGAAAAAAATAATATTGATAAGTGTTCATGGAGGATGGAGTATGGGTAGTGTTGCACTTGGAAATGTAGTGTTGTATTGTATTGGAGTAGAGTGGGCACCAAAGTCTTCATTCTCTATTGCATTTATAGATATGTAAAACAGTTTGTTAGAGACACGTATTGAAATATTTTCCTAGATCTTCTTTTGGTTGATTGGCCAATTTGCAAATGTGGCCTATTATACTTTTAACTCAAGATAAGTTTGCGGAATCTTCGTTCAATTTGTCAATCAACTTGCTTTTGGGTGTGCGTAGCCAATCATATTAGCACCATGTATCTCTATTGATCACCACCATATTTAATCATGCGAATTAGAGATTTCTACTTATGGCTTCATGTATATGTAGCCACTCGACTTGTATCATGCATCATGAGAAGCATCACCGCCAGCTAAAACAACAGTGGTAACTTTGTTTCTAGGCTGTTACGGAGCATATGACCTCTCTCGTATTGCCCGTATCATGGACTAACTTTTACTCATGCATGATGACACGTGTCTTATGGTAGCAACATTTCTTATACTTCATGATCTCCTCCTACTGATCACATTGGTTATGAGGATTTCATCTTGATCTTCCTTAAAGTAGTGCCACCACATCTCAGCTTACTATCCGTCCGATCTGGCACAATCAAAGGGAGCGTGTATAGAAGTAACCCTGCCTTTCATCATCAAATGGACGCATTTCGGCATTGACAGTTGGTTGCCTACAAACGGCTCTAACTTCCTTATTAATAGGTGGTCGGATCCCCTCTAGATGGTTTGTAAAATAAGAATATTTTAAGGCCTATTATGATGAAAGTCCCACCTTCAATCAGTCTATAAAATGCACTTAAAGTTCACCCTCTAATTCCGAAATTAGGCGAATCCAATCCATGTTGGGATGGGCACGACAAACATCAAAACCTTCTAGACTGTTTGTGGAGCCCAACATGTTGTTCATATGCTATCCAATTCATCTAGAAGATGAGAACTACCATGATGAATGGAAAACCCAAAAATCAGTTAATCTCAAAGCTCAAGTGGTCCATGTCACATGGTTTTAGGTATGATTTTACATAGTGTGGCTCACCTGACTGTTGGATCAACCAAATTTTAGTCTTTAAGGACCTGTTTGGATACCAACAAATAAGTTACTTCTTAACTTAAGCTACTAAGTTACTTTTATCATTTGAGTTAATTTGGTAAACATGAATGTAAAAGTAATTCCCTTGCTTAAAGTTACTTGTCCATGTTAGTTTTTTTAAAGCTTTTTAACTCTTTACTTTTCTACTTCTCTCTCACTTGCTCTGATGCATGAATGGACGTGATGAGGTCGATCACCATCTTCCACAGGGATAACTACTTCGAATTCACAGGGTTTCTCTGGACTCCTCACAGAGATTCCTCGAATCCACAAGGTAAAATAAGAAAATAGAAATAATTCTAATAAATTCGAAAATAGCTTGATTGATGATAAAAATGAAATTATAACCCTTTAAATCGTAATCTCAAACCTAGGAAGAAGTTTCATGGTTTTTGCCCAAAATAAATAAATAAATAAGTGTCCTATTTAGGCTAACCATGTTATTCTCCTAAATTTTCTATGCCATTTTCATGTTGGGCACAACTCCTAAAGCTCAAAAGGATCAAGGGTAATGATCGGATTAAAACTTACTATAAATAGTAAAAAGAAATTCAAAAGGATTTTTGACATTTGATTTGATGGAATCTCACAAATCCAGCATGGTCAACCTAGCATAGTGAGGTTGGTCTTCTAAAGTAGCTTCTCCTACCCCAAAATCATCTATGGTATGTCGAATAACTCATTCTGGTTTGCGAGATATGCCTATTTTAGGGTTTTGATGGTCCTGATCACTTCTGCCTCCGATCAGGCCTTCTCAAGTCCATCTTGGACATGAAAGTGTCTGCGACCCACTCTATATTAGTCCCCTCCACTTCAAAAAAAAAAAAAAACTCCACTTCAAAAAAAAAAAAGCTCGTCATCGATTTCTTGTCCCGTTTTGGTTCATGATACTTTGGCAAGTCTGCAATGTAGAAAGTACGTGAGATCTCCATGTCATCTTGAAGATCAACAACGTAAGCATTGCCATTAATCTTTCAAAGGATCGGTACCAGTCCAACCTTCTTATTCTTCAACATATTGTAGATCCTGGTCGAAAATCTCTCATTGTGTAGATGGACCATAACATGGTCGCCCACCTCGAACACCTTTTGTTGCCAATGCTTGTCGGCTTGCTCCTTGTACTTGTTGTTTGAGGCATGTAACTTGGCTTGCACATCTACATGAATAACCACGATTTGGTCCACCATATGTTTTGTTACAATATTCATGCCCAGGAGCTTGGGTAAAATGACCAAGTCAAGTGTGTGGTGGGACACTCGACCATAAACAATTTGGAATTGAGACTTCTTTATCGAGCGGTTCACCATGTTATCGAATGTAAATTTCACTTGAGATAAGGGAAAATCTCATTGATTTAGTTTTTCACTCGAAATACATCGAAGGAGGGGTCCCAACATGTGATTCACAACTTCCCCGTGTAGCCGCATGACCTCTCTGAAGAATAGATTTACTATGTGTGTTGCATCAAGGGTCTTTTTACATGGAATAAACTATGTCTTCTTTGAGAAACGATCTACTACCACGAACACTAAATCCATGTCACATTGTGTTTGTGAGAGACCAATCACGAATTCCATAGATAAGTCCTCCAAAGGATTGTCGGGCACATGTAACTTTCTGTAGAGGCCTGTATTCTAAGACTGCGCCCCTTAGAGGTTTGATAAACATGACAACGCTTTACTGTTTTACCCATGCCATGTATCAATTACAACCAACGATACCGATCCATCACAAGAGCTCGAGTCTTATTTCGCCCAAGGTGTCCACCAAGGCCACCTTCATGTATCTCTTAAATAATCCGCTCACTCAATGAACTTTAGGGGGATGAAAAGTCGATTCCTTTTGAAGAGAAAATCATCTTGCATATGTAGGTCACTGAGATGACCCTCTTAGTACCTCATCTAAGTATTTTTTAAGTCCTCATCCCTAGCATACAAGTTTTTGAGATAGTCGAAGCCGACTATCTCATTGCTCATTGTAACAAGTAGTGAAGCATGACGGCTAAGTGCATAAGCTATCTTGGTTTGTTGCCCTAACTTGTGCTTCAAAACGAATGTTAATTACTATAAAAATGCAACCCATCTAGCATGCACACAATTCACGTTAGCCTGACTATTAATGAATTTGAGAGCTTCAGGGTCCGGGTAAAGAATGAACTCCGTCTAAATTAAGTAATGTCGCCAATGTCAGAGTGCTTGGACTACTGCGTGTGATTCGAGCTCATAGGTCGACCAATTTTTGCTAGTATCACTAAGTTTTTCACTATAGAAGGATACTGGCCTACTTTCTTGAGATAAAACTCTCCCAATTTGGACATATGAAGCATCACATTCAACCTTAAAAAGTTTGTCAAAGCTAGAAAGTACAAGAACCTAGGTTGTAGACAATCTATGCTTGATTTCAGCAAAGCTCCTGTCAGCTTAGTCGATCCATTGAAATGACCCATTCTTCATGCAATCTGTAATTGGTGACACAATGGTGCTAAAATTCTTTACAAATCGATGATAGAATGTCACCAATTTATGAAAACTCCATACTTCGTGGATGTTTGTTGGAACCGTCCATTCCATGATAACTTTTACCTTTTCGTCATCAGTCGGATGCCCATGGATGTAACAACAAAGCCCAAAAACAACAAGCTATTGGTCAAATAGCTACATTTTTTTAAATTGAGATACAACATGTTTTCGGTGATCATATAAAGGACCTGTTTGAGGTGTAAGATAAGGTCATTAGGCCAAATTTCTTTAAATTCATTTAGTAACGGCCTTAAACGTGGAGGAATATTTAAGGGATTTAATTCCTTGCCCTTTACCACCACGACGTACACATCGCTAGTTTCCTTGGATTCCTCCATAAAATCCCGGATAGTTATGTGGGAACTCCTCTCCACTTTAGATGCTTTAAGATGGTTTTCTAATGCCAAAGGGGTAAGGACTATTTTTCTGTCATACTTGACGAAGACATAAACATTGTCTCATCCTCGATGGATCACATCATGGTCCGATTGCCATGGTCGATCGAGTAACATATTGCATACTTTCATGTAGACCATGTCACAAAGTATTTGATCCTTATAATTTTTACCAATTAAAAACTAGACAGTACATTGTTTGATTACCATGGTCTCCTTTACCTTTTTTATCCAACCAATCTAGTAAGGGGAATGATGCTTTGTCGTAGGTAGCCACAACTTGTCCACCATCACCTTCAAGACGATATTCACGCTACTATTGCTGTCTATTATTACTGCACAAACCTTGTCATTGATAGTACATCTCGTGCGGAATATATTGTACCACAGTGGATACAACTCCTTCCTGGGGGTGTTAATAATTGCTTAATGGCCAAGAATTCACCATGATCCTCATCCAACCATTCTTCATCACCAGCTCCTTCCTCAATGGTTTGTTCATCTTCATTAATTTCAGGGTCTTCTTCCACTGCATCACCTTCAATGCCTCATTCATTAATGGACAAGTGGGTTGCTGGGCATTGAGGGCAGGTGTTTGATAAGTTGCCTAATTAGCCACAGCGATAACAAGTGTTTGGCCTTGGCCGACCTAAGGATTTGAAATCTTACTTGAACCCATTGTTGTAAGTGCTACACATTGAGACCTAGATGAGCCACTCCTTGTGTCACAGTTCGCTGTTGCAGGAGGTTGAGGACATCCTCCTACTAGTTCTTTTCCTCGTACAATAATTGAATCTTGTGTGGGACCCGTTTTGGCGGTTCGAGTTAACAGATAAGGCCGAGTAGAGACTCTTACAAGTTGTGTTTCCGCCCTACCTGCCAACTGAACCACTTCATCCATGGTCTCGACCGAGTACATCTGAACTCGGTCCTTAATCATCGATCGTAACCCACATATAAGTCATGCTACCTTCTGCGATTCGGTTTCTTACAGGTCATTCCACGTTTCCAACCGTTGGAATTCTCCGGTGTAATCTGTGAAGACTCAATTCCCTTGTCAAAAAATTTAGTATTGTTGAAAAAATACATGCTCGTAATCGCTAGGGAGGAATCGTGATCAAAGTCGGTGTCTCATTCGTAACCATGATCGGATGAGCACCTTGTTCTGTTAGGCACGTGAGACTTGTAATATCTCCCACCATGCAGAAGCATCAAATTTTAATTTTGAATGCTACTAATTTCACCTTTTTATCTTCCGACACGTCCATGTAATCAAAATAAGAAGTTGAGGAAATCATTTTATCTTCAGCCAACCATTATACATAAGTTAACCAGTTGAGGAAATCTTCTATATGTAATAAGCCATTAAAACTAAGAAATTCGGCCTTATCGCGATAGTTTCTTTCAACACGATCCAATCGAGCACCTCAATGAACTAGTCATCGGTCAAAGCCACTATTGATGTCTTCATCGTTGGAGCTCAACTCATCTGGTGCAACTGTACGATTCACCTTCTACATTGCCCTACGAAAATTTGGATTGTGCCTTACAACAACCACAAGCAGCTGAGCATCACCTTGAGCTTGGGGTGGAATTAGTGTATCTGCAAGATGGTTGAGGGTTGTCTACTCCCCTTGCATGGTCAACAAGTTTTCTTAGTGGAAAGCTTTATTCTTTCCAAAAGATAACGAATCCTTGGATCATCGTCCATGGGTTTTTGGTCCATTCCTTTGTTATTTGTCATCGGTTCGAAGGAAGTCCTCTCTTTGATACCAATTGATGCAAGGATGGATGTGATGAGATCGATCACCTCCTTCCTTAAGGATAACTATGAATCCACGGAGCTAATCTGGACTCCTCACAAAGATTCCTCGAATCCACGAGGAAAAATAGGAAAATAGAAATAATTCTTAATAAAATAAAATATAGCTTGATTGATGATAAAATCGAAATTACAACCCTTTAAATAGTAATCTCAAACCTAGGAAGAAGTTTTAGAATCAAACTCCAACTTAAACTCCCTTAAAATGTGACTTACTATAAATAGTAAACTTACCATTTATAGATGGTCGTGATTCCTACTAGACTTCATGGTTTTTGGCCAAAAATAGTAAGTGTATTATTTGGCCTAACCATGTTATTCTCCTAAATTTTCTAAGCCCTTTTTCATGTTGGACACAACTCCTAAAGCTCAAAGGATCAAGAGTAATGATTGAATTAAAACTTACTATATATAGTAAAACTGAAATTAAAAAGGATTTTCGACCATCGATCTGATGAAATCTCGCAAATCCGGCATGGGTAACCTAACAAAGTGGGGTTGGTTAGCTAAGAGCTTCTCCTACCCCAAAATCATATATGGTATGTCCAATAACTCATTCCAGTTTGCAAGATATGCATGTTAATTTTAGGGTTCTGACGGTCCCGATCACTTCCGCCTCCGATCAAGCTTTCTCTGGTCCATCTTGGACATGAAAGTGTCCGTGACCCGCTCTACATCATACTCTCTCTCTCTCTCTCTCTCTCTCTCTCTCTCTCTCTCTCTCTCTCTCTCCAATTGTCCATATCAAAGGAGGCCTCTCACGATGGTTGTCCACATTAAAGGTGGGGCCCACATGATGGATGGTCCACATCAGAGGTAGGCCTCGCATGATGGATCACCCTTATTAAGATGGGCCCCACATGATGGATCACCCTTATCAACGTGGGCCCACATAATAGAGATTCTACATCAAAGGTTGACCCCTAATGATAAATAGCCCACATCCAAAATGGGCCAGTATGATGGACGATCCACTTCAAATATGGGGCCAACACGATGGACGACCCACTTCAAAGATAAGCTCCACATGATCGACAACTGACATTGAAGTTGGGCCTCACATGATCGATGGTGGGCATATCGAGGTGGCCTCACATCATGCATGGTCCACATTAAAGGTCAGCCCCTAATGATGAATGGCTCACATCGAAGGTGAGCCCCATATGATGGGCAACCCACATTGAAGGTGGGGCACACATGGTGGACAGTTCATGTCAAAGGTGGGCTCCACATGATGGGTAATTACAAATGATGGCCCCACATGATGGATGATCCAGATCAAGGTGGGCCCCACATGATGGATGGTCCACATCGAAGGTCAGCCCTATGGCGAGTGGCCCATATCCAAGGCAAACCACGCATGATGAGCAACCCACACTGAAGGTGGGGCCCACATGATGGACAGTCCACATCGAAAATGTGCCCGACATGATGGCCGATTGATATTAAAAGTGGGCCTCACATGATGGACAATAACATTAATGGTGGCCCCACATGATGGATGACCAATATCAAAGGTAGGCCCTACATAGTGGGTGATATGTACATTAATGGTCAATGCCTAAATATGAATTACTCACATCTAAGGTGGGGCCTACATAATGGGTAGCTCACATCACAGGTGAGGCCCATACAATGAACAGTCAATATGAAGGATTGGCCCCACATGATGACACTGATTGTGAGGGAGACCAAACATACTTGAGGGATAAATACTTATAATATTGGAAACCAAATATGCTTTTCTATTTTTTAGCCTATAAGCATGTTGTTCACCAAATATACTTATCTGCTAAATAAGTGAAAATCAAGATAAGCAACTCATGGCATAAATAACTTATCTAAAGTAACCAACTATCCAGAGACCCCCTCATGAGAACATGAGAATGTCGACATGATGGATGAATCAGATATGTGCACATCAAAGTAGGCCCATATATAGTGCATTGTAGAATATGCCTATTCTAATAATCTTGTAAAGTATCCATGGTTAAAATACTCGGCAACTTGGATGGGCACATCCGTTCCCAGGTCAAGTCAGCACTCACCCAAGTCGGGGGGTGAATCGGCTTGGGAGGGTGACTTATGGCACCGAATTGGATGGGTCGTCCGTTCGAGTTTAAGTCAACTTGAACCTCGTCCGTGACAATTCAGCATGTGAGGAACTGGCCTCATTACATGGGCGTAATTGCAGTCCTTAATTACGAACAGTTTCAATCCTACCCACGGTCAAGAAAAGCATTCTCAGAGGTGCAGACTCAGTAGAAAACTGGACCTGTGCCAAATATCAAAACTAGATATATAAGTATCATCATCACCGTAGCAGTGTCCCTGCTATTAGTTCAAAAACCCAAAACTGACTTCTACACTTGATTTGGGTAACCTCAGAGACCACCGTCAATAATCAAACTCGATGTGTTTTGATTCAAACATCATTCAGTTTCTCCATGAATCAGCTTCAAATCTCATCAAACTGAGTTGACTCAGTTGAGATTAGCCGAGTCATGGAGCTTTAGAAGGGCTCTATTGTTTGTTGTCCTTCATTAGACCATTGTGGGCCACCGTGGCCTAGGCCTGATGCTAGTCCACACCATCCGGCCCATAATTTAAACCTTGTTATTAATTGAATACTTAAAAAAAAAAAAAAAAAAAAAAAAAAAACGTGTGACTTTAATAAACTCGAAACTCCATGGAGAAAGTTTTCTCACTCCACTGTTAAAAATCCTACCTCATCTCCACCGCAATTACCTCCAAGTGATTAGCACTCTACCACGATGGATTCAAGTTTCAAAATTCAATTCAACCTGTAATCTATTCAAACAAGCTTTTGTATTCTCTATTCGATAAATATAAAGGATCCGTGTGATCCATTTCAAGACGAGTTTTCTTTTAACTTTGTATTTCTTTAAGAGTAAATTTCTTTATCCACAAAGTTTGAAAATCTTGAAGAAAGCCCATTTAGAAGTCTTACCGTCTGCGTCGAGGATTCCATCCTCGATCAGCTTAGGAACGTGAAACATTAAGGCACAAAGGCTCACTGGAATAGTCCAAACCACAGCTCCTCGGATCCCCATCTTAGCAGCAACATCCATAGCCCATCCCATGACTCCATCCGCAATGATGCATGTGATCTTATCATGATCTGACTCATTCATCTTACGAATCAGCTCTTCTAAACCACCAGGCATGACACGTAAAATACATTCACTTAGCTTGCCCACCTCATTCCGGTCATCATCAGGTGCCATCCCATCTGGGATTGCGACCAGACGGATCTGTCCGTCCACAACACCCATCTTTGGCAGTGCTGCCAAGACACGGGCGTGATTGAACTCAGTGTTCACGAACGTGATTCTGAACCCATGGTCCATCAAGCAATGAGAGAACTCCATGAAGGGTATGACATGACCTTGAGCCGGGTATGGTATGACTAGAGCGTGTGGGTTTGCCATGACCAACACCGTCTGCAAGTGTGTGAGTAGAACGTGTGTTGTTTGCCCATTACCTCTTATGTTCTTCGTGCTACTTATTAGGGGTTTGGGTTGGGTGGCTGAGTTTCCAACGTGAAGAATTTGCCTTGAGGGATGCTGTTGTATGCATGACGATAAAAACTATGGTGACGTATTGTTCGGAAGCGGATTGGCTGGTGTACCACACACCACCGATGTGGCTGGTGTATTTAAGTCACCAAGTTTTGTGGGTCCCATTATGGGGTATTAGTTATATCCAAACCGTCTGTACACTTGGTGAGGTCATTGTAAGACTTGAAACGAAAAATAAGATGGATCCAAAAGTCAAGTGAACCACACTGTAAAAAGAAGTGGAGGATTAACGCCTGCCATTGAAACCCTTTTGGGTGACAGAAATTTTAGATCAATATGTGATTTTTTTTTTTTTTTTTTTTTTTTTTTTTTTTTTTTTTTGTTTTGTTTTGTTTTGTTTTTTCTCTTCATCCAGGTCTGTGTGACCTTATGAACAGATTGGATGGAATGTAAATGTTACGGTGGAGCCTACAAATGTTTTAACGGTGAGAATTATTGTCCTCACTGATACTTGTGGTGTGGTCCATTTGAGATTTGAAAATTATTCATTTTTGTGGTTCAAGATCTAAAATGATCTCGAAAAATGGATTAACGGTGTAGATATGATAAATACATCATTGCTTGGGCCATGTAACTTTGATCTCCTTTGAACCGTTCCAGCTGCAACTCAGAGCTCGTGGAGCGTCAGCGCTCGTTTCACACGACACGTACCCACACCAGCTAGGTTGCTGATGTGTGGTACACTAGCCAGTCCGCTTCGGTATTATTGGCCGGCCGGTACGTGGAAATTAATTAAAAATTGCATACGTGGCATGTGAGTTATTTAAACTAAAATGTCTAAATTTATGGTTTGTAGATTATATGTACAATGAACCAAAATTACACTTAATCCATTTAATGACAGTACGCGTTATGGGCATTTATTGGACGGTTAAAACTGAATAATACCTTGTGTGGTCATATTTTAAAGAACATGTCCCCGAAAATAAGAAGTCAGATTGTTCAACCATCTGATTTTAATGACCGTGACCTGGAGACAATGGTTTCAACAATGCAGATGATTTAATCATATGATAATTAGGGGTTGACAAAATGTACATGTGGTATGTATTAACTCAAAATAAACCTATTAAATTGTGAAGCCTAATGTAGCCAAGTCAAAGTCTGATTAGTTGAACCATCTTATCGTTAGATTTTTAATGGTCTTATGATGGAGGATGGATCTTATCCATCTGGTCCAAAAGAAGATACAAAATTGTCAATTACAACTGAATTGTTGAGCATGGAGACTAGATATTAGTGGTTCCAAGAGAGTTTTGATGAGTTGTTACAAATAATAATAAAAAATGATGTTAAGTGAAATCACTTTATCAGAGAGCACCCACACTACGAAGAAGATGATTAAGTCTTCACAAATGGAGTGTTAATTTATTCATGTATGTTGTAATGATTGTATACTCTATTAGAGAGATTATGAACATAACATTAGTTGTCCTAAATATGGTGAGAGTACATGAAAATCGAAAACGATAGGGAGATGAGGAGAAAACATATACCATAGAAGGTGCCACGATACTTTTCACTAGCAGCATGGTTGAAATGAATATATAATGTACCATGGATTATGCATAAAATGAAATAGCATGCAAGTGTGAGTCAATATGGAAGCACAACAATCATGCATCATTTGGTGGATTCTACTTGTTGGAGAGGAGTTGATGGTAAATGGGTAGACTTTGCTGCAGAGGCACGTAATATTCAGTTAGGACTTATAACGAATAAATTCATTCTTTTTTACAACAAGAACAATTCACACAGCCGTGGGCTTGTTATGATTGTTCCATACAATTCTACCCTTATTTTTATGTATGCGGAAGGAGTTTATATACAATATTATGCAGGCAATACTCTCGTTGGTTACGGAGAGTCCAGTAAAAATACAAAAACCATTACTACTTGAATGATTGGATTAATACATGCATTATTGTTGTTAGTACATGTATTATATATGGTTCTTATTACCTCTAAAAAAAATGATGCTAACAATTTTTATTTTTTTTTATTCAAGCAACCATTTGTAATGGGTTTAATTATGTAGTAAAAAAAATGAAGAAGATGATCTTCTTATCTTCGGTTCACTTATAGAGAGTAAGTTCAATTATACTTTATTAGATTTTTTTTGCATGAATTTTTTGCATATTTGTAGTTCATGTTAAGATGATCCAAGACACTAACCATATAATATGGTTGTTCATAGTTAAGTGTGGTCTTGGCATCGATTCCCTAGTGGGGGTGGCTAACAGTGAAGTGTGATATGACAGTGGGTGTACTAGAAAGCTAACAAAAATAAAATAAAAATAAAAATCTACTGCAGTAAAGAAAAAAAAAAAATGGTTGTTCACAGTTAGTGCTAGGAAGATTGGAAAACAAGTATAGAATTTAGTACTGGTTTAGCTCAAGCAATCGTTGAAGGATTGTTGCATGGCATATTCGAATCTCCAAGCACCGGGCAAATGAATATTGATCCACATAGATGGACAAAAGATGTTCACACAAAACACCATGCACATGTATTGGCTATTAGACTTTATATATTACATATTGTATCTACTCTGTATGTCAGTGGAAGAAAAAGAACCTTATAAATTTTGGATATACTTTAATTGCATTGTATTTTATTTGATTAAAAAAAAAGTGGATTATTGTGATTTTAGATTATATAAAATGTATTTATCACATGTACGGTGGATTATGGATTTAATGAATTGTGATTATATATTTGGATTTCTACACTATCTTTTTCCAGACTTGTCGTCGAGTTTCAGGCTGTCATTTTGAAGTCAGATACAATTTATTTTTATGGTGGATATACATCTGATTCCACTTTAATAGGTGAAGATGCATTGATTATAGTAGATTCCATATCTGCACTACATGAGTGAGCGGGGCATGAAGGTACTTTTCGATCATTGCTTAATTCCAATTTTTAAGAATTCGATATATGCGACCATTTTATATATGGTGAACAATCTAGGTTACCCTTTAAATTTGGAAAACATGTTTTGTAAGGGAGTGTTAGACTATGTGCACTTTGACGCATGGGGGCCATCACCAGTGGTTTCCGCTAGAGGGCCGTCATGGTTTGTCACATTTATTAAAGACTACTCATGAAAAGTTTGAGTTTATTTCATGAAACGTAAATCCAAAGTATTCACAACATTCAAACAATGGAAGGTCACGGTAGAAAAACAAACAAGATGAAAAATAAAGGTTTTAAGGACTGATAATAGTAGCGAATTACTTTCACTGAATTTAATGAATATTACAAAGATGAATGAATTATTAGGCATAACATAGTGCGCTAGATGCCCAAACAAAATAGTGTGGCTGAGTGGATGAATTGGACTCTTTTGGAGAGGGCTTGATGCGTGTTAAGTAATTCTGGGTTGGGCAAGGACCTATAGACTAAGACCATTAATACAACCTGCTATTTGGTGAACCGGTCCCCTTCTACGGTAATTAACTATAAGATTCCAGAGGAAGTATGGAGTGATCATAAAGTTGAATACTCAGATTTGTGCATATTTGGCCGTGAGGCTTATTCTCATGTATTGTCAGTTGAGAGAGATAAGTTACACCAAATAGCCAAAAAGTATATCTTTATTGGCTATGGTATTGGTGTGAAAGATTACAAGTTATATGATAAGGTCACACGTAAGATCATCACTAACATTGACTGTAAGTTCGACTAAAATTCCCTATTCCACAAGAATGATTATGATGAGAAAAATGAACCAGAGAGGTTGGTCGTAGACATTTAGATTGATATAGGTGATACTTAGGCAGAGACAGATGCACAAACAGGAGGTACAAGAGAAGGTGGATCAGCCACCTGTGTCCGCTACAAGATCGTAGGTTACCGACAAAATACACGGACGAATCTAATATCGCATATGTCATTGCCATAAATGAGGGGGACTCGTCCACAATTCAAGAGGCTCTTTATGAGCCTGATCCATAAAAGTGGAAGGCGACCATGGACGATGAGATGAATTCTTTGTACAAAAACAACACATGGGAGCTGGTGGAGCTTCTATTGGGCCTAAAAGCAATCAGATGTAAGCGGTTATTTAAGAAGAAACAAGATACATATAAAACGAGGCTGGAAGCAAAATGTTACGCTCAGAGAGAAGGAATCAGCTTCACAAATATATTCGCACCAGTGGTTAAGTAGGTGTCTATTAGATCCATGTTGGCACTGGTTGCCCAATACAATCTTAAGCTAGAACATATGTATTTGAATACTACATTCCTGCATGAGGAGTTGGAAGAGCAGATCTTCATGAATCAATCAGATGGTTATGAAGTTAAAGAGATAGAGAACAATGTTTACAAGTTAATGAGGTCATTGTTTGGCCTGAAACAGTCGCCTAGGTAGTGGTATAAAAAATTTGATTATTTCATATTGAGTCAAAATTTTACTAGGAGTGAATACGATCATTGTGACTATTACAAGACACTGAATGATGTCAAGTTCATCATTCTAGTATTGTATATTGATGATATGTTGATTACCAATCATGACATGTCTGAAATCGATGTACTGAAGACTCAGTTATCAGGGACATTCGAGATGAAAGATCTGGGAGTTACAAAGAGGATTCTCGGCATAGATATGCATAGAGACATGAAAAGGAGAAGGCTTTGGTTATCACAAGTAGAATACCTTGAAAATGTGTTGATCAAGTATGAGATGGACAAAGTGAAGCCAGTCAGCATTTCCCATGCGGCTCACTTCAAGCTTTTTTCAAAACAATGTCTTAAATTTAATAAGGAAAAGCAGGATATTCTCGTGTGCCTTATTCGAACGATGTGGGCTATTGAATGTATGTCATGGTCTGTACGAGACTTGATATTTCACAAGCAATTGATGTTGTGAGTAGATACATGTTAAACCTCGACAAGCAACATTGGTAAGAGGTGAAATGACTACTTTGATACATTCGAGGTACGAAAGATTATGTTTTAAATTTTGAGAAAACGGGTATAGTTGTTAGGATATGTGGATTCAGACTACGCAGGTAGTGTGGATTCTAAAAACTTGACTGCAGGTTACTCGTTTGTACTAATGAGTGAAGCAATCAGTTGGATGTACAAGCTTCCATCCGTGGTGACTCATTCCACAATCGAAGCGGAGTATATGGCAGTGACGAAAGTATTCAAAGAAGGTGTTTGGTTGTGAGGCATGATAAATTAGTTGGGGTTTAAGCAGGAGGCTGTGCCGGTTAATCGTGATAGCAAGAGTGCTTTCAATTTAGCTAAAAACCTTGTTTATCATTCATGTACTAAACACATTGATGTTCGTCACCATTTTATCCGACAGGTGCTTGAGGAAGGAAGCATGACTCTGGAGAAAATTCACACCAGTGTGAATCTAACAGATATGCACACCAAGGTGGTTCATAAAGATAAGTTCTAATTCTGTGCAACTTTTCTGTGCTTGACGATGACATAAAAGGAAGACGGAGTATGCATGAGAAATGTTGATGGAGCTATGATGCAAGGCATAAATAAGAGAAGAGGACTAGAAACTACACGTTTGACAATTGAAGACATGGTAGAGATTGTTGTTTTTGATGTCTTAAATCTTATTAGAAATAGGGCATGTTGATGTCATCGATAGTTTATTCGATGCCACCTTCGATGGTATCGAATAGTGCTCAATTCCATCAAGATTTTCTAAATTTTCTCCAGTTGGTCACTGGATTATCAGGGTGTCTTTTCAATGCCATTGGAGGATGTTTGTTGACATCGAAGGAAATGTTTGATAACATCAAACATAGCATGGTGCAATTGAGAATTTTTGAAAAATCATGTTTTGTCTTTGGACAATTGAGGTGTTTATTCGATGCCATCGAAAGATTAGTTTCGATGATATCGAAGTGTGTTTGATGCCATTGATTGATTCCGCACAGATTCTCGCAAAGTTACGATTTTGCGCAATTTGTTTTCGATTTCGTTTGGGATTCTTCCATAGCTTATATATATGGGTGTAAATGGGATTTGGAGAGAGTTCTAAGGTTTCAAATTTGTCCAAGGGGTTTCAAGGGTATAGCAAGGGTTTGATTCAAGGTTGTTTGAATCGGGTAAGCTCTCTTCCTTTGTAATTTCTTCTTTCATAGTGATCATCTGTCGCTTCGTGCTATGGTTTTTTCTCGCAAGAGTTTTTCCACGTTAAAATCGATGTGTACTCTTTGTGTTTGCTTGGTGCGATTGGATTACTTCACTTGATTCATCTTTTTGTGCTTCCGCAGTCCCCAACAAGGATTTCGTCTGAATCTTTCGTACAGTAGTGCCACCCCATATCAGTTTACTAGCCATCAAATTTGGCACGGTTAGTCAAGGTGTGTATAGAGGGAACCTTGTCTTTTGTCACTATACGGTGGGAGATAATATAGTAAAGCACAAGAATACAATTAGGCGTTAAGATTTCATTGCATATTTAAAGGCCTACTATGATGTAAGTCCCACCTTCAATCAGTCTATAAAATGCACTTGTTAAAGTTCACCCTCTAATTCCAAAATCAAGCTGATCCAATCCATGTTGGGATGGGCATGACTACCATTGAAACCTTATAGACTGTTTGTGGAGACTAACTTGTTTTTCATGTATCATCCAATCCATCTAAAAAGATGAGAACCACCGTGATGAATGGATAACTCAAAAATAACTTAATTCCAAAACTCAAGTGGGCCATGTCACGTGAATTTAAAAGTTTAAGGAATGTAAAAGTATGGCTCACCTAACTTTTGGATCAGCCAAATTCGATACTACTAAATAAATTATTTTTTAACTTATGTTAAGTGATTAAGTTACTTTTATCACCTGAGTTTAGGGCTATACATGAACCAAGTTAGCTCGGTTAGCTCGCTCGACTTGGCTCGAAAAAGCTCGATTTGACTTGGTTTGAAACTTAGTTCGAGCCAAGTCGAGCTGATTTTTTGAGCTTGAAAAAAATTCAAACTGAGTTCGAGCTTGCTCGAGCTCGAGCTCGACTTGGATCGAACCCCAACTTGAATTGAACTCGGATTGAACCAGTTCAATGACTCAGTTACTTTGATATTGATGTTGCTCACTAAGTGTTTGAGGAAATGACTCAATGAAGTGTCGGCTGGTGGCAAAGAAGGAACGTATATGAAACAAATACCATTTTTTCTTAATTTTGATGTTGCCTATAAGGTGTTTGATGAAATACCTGTAAAAGCGTTGCTGTTATTTTACATATGGTGAGAATTTGAAGGTGTAATCCATGTATTTGTGAAAATGCTGCATAAGTGAACTCGACTCGATCTTGCCTCGAACTCAACACGAATTGGCCTACACTGCTGACTGAATTAAGTCGAGCTGGCCAGTCAAGCTCAAGGACCGAGCCAAGCCAAGTTCAAACTGCGGTCAGCTAGTGGCCGAGCCGAGTCAAGCTGTGCCAAGCTCGACTCAGTTCAACTCGTATACACCTCTACTTGAGTTAGTTTAGTAAACATGATTGCAAAAGTAATTTACTATCTTAAAGCTAATTATCCCGAATTTTTTTAAAGCTTTTTATCTTTTTTACTTTTCCTTTTCTCTCTCAGCTCTCTCTGTCTCTCCCATGGTCCATATAAAAGGAGGCCCTCCATGTCCATGTCCACATTAAAGGTGGGCCCTACATGATGGATCACACTTATTAACATGGGCCCACATAATGGATGGTCCACATCAAAAGTCTGCCCTGTGGGATAAATAGCCCACATCCAAAATTGGTAGGTATGATGGACGAACCACTGCAAAGGTGGGGCCCACACGATAGATGGTCCACATCAAAGGTGGGCTCCACATGATCAACAATGGACATTGAAGTTGGGCCCACATGATGGATTGCCCACATCTAAGGTTGGCCCTACATAATGGACAACTCACATCAAAGGTGGGGCCCCACACAATGAATGGTTAACATGAAAGATTAGCCCCACATGATGGATGGTGGATGTGAGGGGGATGAAACAGGCTTGAGGGATAAATAATTATAATGTTGGAAACCAAACATGCTTTTGTACTTTTAGGCTAATAAGTATATTGTTTGCCAAACCTCTTAATATACTAAATAAGTAGGAATCAAGATAATCTACTCTTTTTTTTTTTTAATCTTTTTTTTAACACACACGCTGTAGTGGAATTTCACCACCTATGGGTATCGAACCCAAGATCTTGTGTTGAAACTCGTCAAAGTCTACCACTGAGGAAAGGACTCAAACCCTCAAGATAATCTACTTGTGGCATAATCAACTTAAATCAACTTATCTAAAGTAACTTACGATCCAAACACCTCCTAACGAGAATATAAGGGGGTTCACATGATGGATGTATTGGATATCATGTACACATCAAAGTAGACCCGTACACCACATTGTAGAATAAGCCTATTCCACACAATGACTTGGGAGGGTGACTCATGTCACCAAACTGGATGGGTCCGATTGAGGTTGAGTCAACTTGGACCTCGTCTGTAACCATTTAGCCTGTGAGGAACTGGCCTCATTACAAGGGCATAATTTCCATCCTTGCGAACAGTTACAATCCTACCCACAGTGGAGAAACTTAGTCTTGTAGGTGTAGCCACTTAGTCTCATAGGTGCAATGGTCAAGACTCAGTAGAAAACTGGACTCGTGCCAAACGTCAAAACTAGATAAGTTTCATCATCACCGTAGCATTGTCCCAACCATTAGTTCAAAAATCAAAACTGATTTTTACACCTGTCAATCTGAGTCGGGTAATAATGTAGAGCGGGTCAGGTACAATTTTATGGTAAAGATGGACCACAGAAGGCCTGATTGGAGGCAGAAGTGATCAGGACCATTAGAACCTTAAAACAATCCCTTTGTGTAGCTCATTGAACCTTCCAACTGAAATAGCGGTGAAGATCGCTTGAGTAGAAGTTGGAATATGCCAATTTGTCCTAGAGGGGGGGGGGGGGGGGGGGTGAATAGGATTTCTAAAGATTTTTATGATTTATTTAAAATGCTATTACACTAATCCTAACAATAGACATATATTAGGATTACTAAAAAACAACTTTACTGGCTTCCAAGCCCGGTAGAGGATCCAATCACAAACTATGAAAGAAGTAAACAGTTATACAAACTAGTTTATGATGGATATGACTGTGTAAGTGTGTGAGGTGTGATCTCAGGTATATGAATATGAAAGCATTGACATAGAACACACACATAGAAGAATAACAATCACAAACACAATCATTTTATAGTGGTTTGACTACTTGTCTACTCCACTCCTGGCTGCCGTACTCAATGCCTTGAGTGTACCGGATTTCACTAAGGAGGTTTCCCAGAGTTCACCTCAAACCTAAGGTTTTAAATCAAGTTCACCTTCAACCTTTATAGAGGTTTTACGCGGTTCACCTCAAACCCGAGGTTTTGCTCGGTTCACCTCAAACCCAGAGTTTTGCTGGTTCATTCCTAACCTGTAACATTCAGAATTTTTGCCAACCTAGAATTAGACGTCCTTAGGCAATGGGTCGCTCCTAACGCCTTATTAACTTGTCAGAACTCAATCCCACAGTCTACAAATCCCTTTTCAAACCATTTTCTTCAAAATCTTACCTTTCATTACCTCGTTCTTTAAATCTTTCTAAGTACTTTTACATTAGACACTAATCTTAAGGTTTAGGTGATGAAGAACAATACTTAAACTATAAATTACTGTAACTAGTAAATACAAAAATAAAATGGGCTTTTAACCATTACCCTTATAGAACCCCACAAAACGAATAAGCTATTTGGAACATTAGCCTCTCCTGCCCTAGGACCTTATTCTGTTGTCATTAGGGCATGTTTTAGTTGAGTATTAATAACTTGGATCCCTTTATATACAAACTACAAAGGACTAAGTACCACCTCAGACAAAAATCACTTAGGACTAAATCCTTTAGAAATTAGGTGAGAATTAGCTAGTGTTAAACTAAGTACCTGTGAAATTAGCACCAATCACTTTATATACGATCTGCAAGATCCACAACTTGTAGAATCATTGACGCTAGGTTACCCTAAAATCTAGGAATAATCTCATTTCCCGGCTGCTCTCGGGAGCATCACGAAACTCCGTATCAGATCTGGACCGCACGTCGGAAGTCCGATTAACGCGAAGTTAAACGGTTAGGACTGCCTTGCTGGGCTTGACAACCATCTCGGAAATCAAATCCAGATAATGTCCCAGGGCTATTCGCTTGAGCCCAGAGTGAGAAGTGCGAGAAATGTGAAATTAATTTAAAATAAAATATAAATTTAAGTAATCTAGAACGTGTCGCTTGCGGACAATTTATAAGCAACTAGACCGTCAGAATCAGGCCAGATTACACCCTCGGTCAGAGATATTTGCCCCTACGTGTCAGTATACTTGAAATCTGTGATTGAGTTTCGCTGACCGTTGAACTGAAACTGGTCCGCCACGTGCGATCTGAAAACCCGACTGGAACGAAAACTTAACTAAACCTAGATCCAGTGTTAGTGATCTTAAGTCCGACCGCACACAGAAAAGGGGCCGCCAGAAGTGCTCCGTTGAGATGGAACAGACTCTCTTTGGTTATAACCTAAGTATACCTTGACCTGAAGTCTAATTTGGTGAGTTTTTAGCCTATATAAGGACCTTAAACTCTCTCATATCCATCCCATATGAATTTGAGAAAACTTAGGAGAGAGAAGAGAGAAAGGTTGAGAGTTGTGGGAGAATATCCCTGCCACTCTACTCTGCTGCTATCTGTGCCTAACCACATCGTTCTTATCGCTTTCCTGGCGTTTTCAACTTCGTTTCTAGGTAAGAAACCCTAACCCTAATCTGATCTAGGGTTATAAACATTACAAATGATGAAATATCTAATCTATTTCATTCTATAGGTTGCCAAACTGCCGTATACGAAAGGTTAGCGAATCTATCGAGTTTATTACGCTTCTACGGCGTAAGGTGCGGACTTTAGACGTATAGGTTATGGTTTTCAACGCTTTCAATGTCAGATAATGATAGATTCATGATCTGTATGCAATTGCACATGTACAAAGTGTTGTTCGTTTCATTTTTCAGTTATACGTTAGCTATGTTGAATATATTGTATTCTTCATATTTGTAGAAAATACCGTATGCGTATGAAATATGGATTTGTGCTTAACATGATTATTTGTCGTGACTATATGCTTGTATGTATGCGACAACTCCCTAGCGAAAGGACTTGCCCTAAATCACGCCACGACCACTATACGCTATATATGTTAAAATGTGTAGCCCAAGTGTTTGTGGAAATGCTCAAATGAATATGGAACTATGATTTATACTTGCCAGGACTAATGGTCGTGAATGCATGATCGTGGTTCATGTGGCAATCCTTTGTCAAAGGATTCGCTACGACTTGTGTTTTAACTAGTATATTATAGATATGTTGGAATGTGTAGTCTAAGTGTTTGTGAAAATGCTTGTATAGATATATACTTAATCTAGTAGTGCCTTGAGTAGGTGTTGAGATAGGATTCTCAACTACCTTAGTGATGTGTATGATTTCCTTCATGTAAGTTGTTTAGTTTAATCACTTACTGGTTTATGAAACGTATGTGTTTGGATTTCCTGTTTGCCTTGTGTTTTATAACATGCTTGTTAATATGTTTGAAGTGCTTGTTTATTTAATTCTGCTCTGATTACTTCATATGTTTAAGTTGTATTCCGTAAAATCCATGAAGGGTGATGGGGGAGTGGTGTAACGATTCCGTGTAACAGCCCTGGTAGCCCTAAAGCGGACGATGTTGGACCTTTGATTGTTATGATTTGGAATCTTGATTTGTTACTGCTTTGACTGTCTCATATACTTACCTGTTGAAATGAAATGAAGTTGAGACTATGAGTTAGTCTAGGCAATCGGTAATAAAATGGAATTCGTGGCTGAGATTCATTCGCCACGTGGGGTGTGTTTGACGAACCCGAGTCGTACTTCGGTTGGCGGCAGTGGTTAGGCCACACGAAGTGTTTATGCACTTCATGTCGTTCAATTGATAGTGCGCTAGAGCTAGTCGAGTCCGCCAAGTAACCCGATCCGCCTTATGTATGTTCACCATGTTTGGACACCTTTGCTTGAACCTAGGGTACCAAACTTACCAGTGGAATCCTATTAACCATGGTACCACGATCGGCTAAGACTCATAAGCCGGGCATGGTGGTATGGGACACCGTGGTCGAGCTGTCTGCCTATGCTGGGGCGATGTGCCTCCCCGTAGTGACCAGTGAGCAATCCAGACTCGTGAGCCAAATACGGTGGTATGAGATACTGTATTCGAGCTGTTAGCCTACACTACTTTGATGGGTGATGGGGGAGTGGTGTAACGATTCTGTGTAATAGCCTTGACAACCCTAACCGTACCCGGTGTAGTGACCTCGAGTATACTCTGAATCTGCGGAGAGGCGACGAGCCTTCCCGTAGTAAATAGAGTATAAACTAGGCCTGTATTGATAAGGTGATGGGGGAATGGTGCAACGAGTGCATGTAACAGCCCCGGCAACCCTTTACAGCGACCTAGAACCACACTATCGTATGAGATTATCTAGGATTGACGACCCTAGAATGGATCATTATTTGGGAATGATATAAGGGAGGTACCTTAGTTTCCCAATACTGCTGTATGAAAAGGACTAATAATAACTCGGTAATCATGCTCATCATCGCACTGCATGTGCCTGGAAGATATGGAGCACTGAGGGATGAACGCATGCCGCGGACGTAAGATGGTGTCGCATGAGGAAGTATGTTGGTGAGGGCATGCATCATGACTGCATTCATACCTGCATTAATAAGAGTATTTAGGAGTGTTTGATTGTACTGCGTTATCATTACTGCTTGACTGAATTAATAACATGTTAACCTATGCTTATTGTTCCACTGAGTTGATCACTTACTCCCACGTTACGGGACGGTGTTCCGGACACCCACCAGACTTTGTCTGATTGGAGATGGCGACACTACTCCTGAGGCGGAGCTGAACTTTTGTGACGACTAGAATGCTTTCTCGTATATGCTGTTTTCTGGCGGCTTCATGTGAGCCGTGCCTTGATCGACGGGGTTACAGGGAAGTTGACTAGATGACATTACACTTTTGGTATACTTTGAAATTGTACTTGTAAATCATTAACCTGGTAACATTATCACACTCTGGAGACTTACCGTAGTTTATATATTCTATACATCTATCACAGTGTTCCGCGTGCAATTTAACTGTCTCTGGAGTATGAAATGCTGTTTTGGTATAATCTCATTCATGTTTCAATGCTTTCATCATAATCATCATTATCTATGTTGCATAAGTGAAGCGTTGAACTCGGGAACTAAGCTTTGCTCGACCCACGATTTTCAGGGCGTTACAAGATGGTATCAGAGCATGATTTAGATTAAACTGGACCTGGGTTATGGTCACACGATGCACTTTGACATACTCTAACTTAGGAGGGAACGACGGAATGTAGAAACCGACTTAGGATTTTTCAAATTCGCCGAACAGCGAAACTGACCGAAATCGACCGCTGAGATTGGGCCCATACACACCCATGATCACGCGAAACGATCCCGAATCACTTCTAGATCGTCAGCCGATGGGTTTGAGTCGTTCCTTAGAAAAGAATGTCCTTAGGTTGTGGGTCAACCACAACACCTTACACTTCATCTCAAAGCCTAAAACCCATTTTATCTAATTCTTTCAAAATCTCACCCTCCACCACTGTATTCTTCATTTCTTTTAAGCACATTCATAATACACACCAATTGTAGGGTATAAATGACGAAGAACAATACTGAAATTAAAACTTACTAGAAATAGGAAATAAATGGATAAAATAGGTTTTGACCCTTAACCTTTTAGAATCTAACCAAATAAATGGGTTAGTTGGATAGATTAGCGCCTCCTACCCCAAAATCATATGCTACACATCACACAAACTCATTCCGGTTTACAAATTGGCCCCGAAAATGCCTCAAATGAAGTCGGGGGCCAAACGGAGCACTTGTGGGGGGACCCAGGGTGGGACCTGGACTTTTTTGGGACCTAGGGGGCAGGAGGGCCTCGCCGATTTATCTAGGGAGTGGCGAGGCCTCGCCGGTCAACGGGATCGACCGGGAGGGCAGATCATGTTTGGGGGGTTGGGAAACCCCTGGTGTGTGGGCCGTCGATTAAAACCCTCCCTATAATACCTCTCCTTCACAAAACACACCTCCAAGCTCTCCCTTTCCCTCAAAACTTCCGTTTTCTCTCTCAAACCTCCCCTCCAATCATCCATTCTTTCATTTTCGGTCACAACCCATTCATTTCCAACGTTCACAGTAACACCTACCCTCTACCCTTTCCGTTTTTCCTCATTTGAGTTCCCACACCCCTCATTTGAAGCTCAGAACCGTGTAAGCTCTCAACCCATCCTATTTCTTCATTTCCTTTCTTTAAACCCTGTCTTTTGGGGCCTTTACAATCCCTGTTGAGGTTCAAACTCGTGGCGAATCAAAAGTTCCCACCCCTATTCCCCCTTATCTTCATTTTCCATGGCTCTATTCAAGCCTAGTACGACCATTTTCTCAATTTTCGCCTAGTTATCCATGTCGTTGTCTCATGGTTTGTTTGCTTTGTGTGTTCATATTGATAGGCCTAGTGGTGTTCTAGTGTTTGAAGCTTTGGTTGTATTAGATCACATGCATCTCCTGTCATGGACCGGAGTTGTACTTGACAATTGTGAACTCCTTCTACCCCTCCACCATTACTTCTCTACACCCATCCCTTACTCGTCTTAGCCTCACCATTTCACACCCATATGGGCACAACAATCCACATTTTTGTGTCCCATAACTTTCACAACCTCCAAATATTGGGACGTTTAGGGCCCGTTCGGCCAACTGCATTAGGTGAGTTTAAGGTGGATAGAATTGTAAAAGTAATAATAAATGTATGTGTAAGGTATGGCCCCTAGATTGGGTGTATCCCATGTTTTCCAATACCATGTTTGGAATGTATGCAATGAAAAGTATATCCCGGGATTTTCTTTCAAATTACACTTAGAAATTCCTCATCTTGGGGTTTGAAAATCCCATCTCACACTTTCCAACACAAGGTTCATTTTTCAAAGCCTATACCATTAATTTTAATCCCCACCCACCCTCCTACCAAATATGCCATATCCAAATCCCGAGGTGGGATTAGCAATACAGTCCCATTTACTACAACTTAAGACCACTTAGCAATACAGTCCTATTCTCAAATCCCTAAATCTAAACCTATACTAAATCCCAATCTCAACTCCCTAACCTAAACCTAAACCTAAACATGAAAACCCAAGCCTAAACCCGATCCCGAACCCGAACCCGATTTCCTAAACCTAAACCTTAACCTATTCTCAATTCCCAAAGCAATAACCTATAACCTATAACCTAAACCTAAACCTAACCTAAACCTAAACCTAACCTAAACCTATAACCTTAACCTATAACCTTAATATAAACCCAAAACCTAAACCTTAACCTAACCCAAAGCCTATAACCTTAACCTAAACCAAAACCTGTAACCTAAACCTTAACCTAAACTTATAACCTTAACCTAAACCTATAACCTATAACCTAAACCTATAAACTAAAACCTAAACCTAAACCTAAACCTAAACCTAAACCAAAACCTATAACCTCAACCTAAACAAAAACCTATAACCTATACCTTAATCTATAACCTATAACCTATAACCTAAACTTATAACCTTAACCTAAACCTAAAACCAAAACCTAAACCTATAACCTAAACCTATAAGCTAAAACCTAAACCTAAACCTATACCTAAACATTAACCTATTCTCAAATCCCTAAACCTAAACCTACACCTAATCCCAATCTCAACTCCCTAACCTAAACCTAAACCTAAACCTAAACATGAAAACCCAAGCCTAAACTAGATCCCGAACCCGAACCCGATTCCCTAAACCTAAACCTTAACCAATTCTCAATTCCCTAAACCTATAGCTTACAACCTAAACCTAAACGTTAACCTAAAACTAAACCTAAACCTATAACCTTAACCTAAACCAAAACCTATTACCTATAACCTAAACTTATAACCTATAACCTAACAGTAACCTAAACCTTAACCTATAACTTAAAACCTAAACCTACACCTAATCCTAATCTCAACTCCCTAACCTTAACCTAAGCTTAAACTTGAAAACCCAAACCTAAACCCGATCCCGAACCCAAACCCGATTTCCTAAACCCTAAACCCTAAACCTATTCTCAAATCCCAAAACCTATACTTATAACCTGAACCTAAACCTAAACTTGGAGGAGCTGGCGAGGCAGAGGGAGGAGCAGGAGAGGCAGAGGGAGGAGCAGGAGAGGAGGATAGAGGATCAGCTGGCGAGGCAGAGGAGGATAGAGGAGGAGTTAGTGAGGCAGAGGGAGGAGCAGGAGAGGAGGATGGCGGAGATGCGGGTGGAGAATGAGCGACGGATGACGAAGATATTTCAGGATTTCGCTGTACGCTTATCCACCGATGCCCCACCACCTCCGCCCTCATCTTTGTGATTATTTATTTATTTATTTATGATGTTCAGTTTATATGTATTTATGCGTGAATGAATGTGATGCAGATAAGATTGTTTGTGTTTGGATGAATGTAGTTTATGTAGTTTGGGTTTAGATGGATGTGAATGTGAATATGATGAAATGTGTATATCAGGATGAATATGATGGAATATATTGTTAACAGGTGTATATCAGGAATTTTGTATGGATTTTGAGCTGAAATATTTTTTTTAAAAAGACACTTTTGGCGACGAAAATTTTCGTCGCTAAAAGATATGTTAGTTTATTTTTAGCAGTGAAAATTTTCGCTGTTAAAAGTCTTGTACAGTACAAGATTTTTAGTAGCGAAAATTTTTGCTACTAAAAACAGAGGATTTTTTGTACAGTTTTAGGGTTAAAAGTTGAAAATTTTTAGCAGCGAAAAGTTTCGCTACTAAAAAGTCTTGTATAGTATTTTTTAGCGACGAACATTTTCGCCGATAAAAGTTTATGTAGTTTGGGTTTAGATGGATGTGAATGTGAATATGATGAAATGTGTATATCAGGATGAATATGATGGAATATATTGTTAACAGGTGTATATCAGGAATTTTGTACAGATTTTGAGCTGGAATATTTTTTTTTTTAAAGAAACTTTTGGCGACGAAAATTTTTGTTACTAAAAGATATATTAGTTTAGTTTTAGCAGTGAAAAGTTTCGCTGCTAAACACAGAGGATTTTTTGTCCAATTTTAGGGCTAAAAGTTGAAATTTTTTAGCAGCGAAAAGTTTCGCTGCTAAAAGTCTTGTATAGTATTTTTTAGCGACGAACATTTTCGCGGCTAAAAGTTTCTGTACTTTGGGTTTAGATGGATGTGAATGTGAATATGATGATATGTGTATATCAGGATGAATATGATAGAATATATTGTTAACAGTTGTATATCAGGAATTTTGTACGGATTTTGAGCTGGAATATGTTTTTTTTTTTTAAAACTTTTGGCGACGAAAATTTTCGTCGCTAAAAGATATGTTAGTTTACTTTTAGCAGCAAAAATTTTCGCTACTAAAAGTCTTGTACAGTACACTTTTAGCAATGAAAATGTTCGCTGCTAAAAACAGAAGGATTTTTTTTGTACAGTTTCAGCGCTAAAAGTTGAAAATTTTTGGATTTTTAGCTGCGAAAATTTTTGCATTCGCAGCTAAAAGAACTTTATTGGAAATGGTAGAAAAAATGTTTGGAGCATTTAGCGACGAAAATTTTCGTCGCTAAAAGTCTCATACAGGATTTTTAGTTACGAAAATTTTCGCAGCTAAAAGTAATTTATTCAAACGCGGTGAAAAAATGTTTGGATCCTTAAGAGACGAAACTTTTCGTCACTAAAAGTCTAATCCACGATTTTTAGCAGCGAAAATTTTCGTCGCTAAAAGTGAACTTTTAGCAACAAAAATGTGTTTCGTCGCTAAAAACCCTCTTTCTTGTAGTGGCATGTGGACGCTGCATTAAGATTTCCAACATGTGATTTAGAAGGCCTAGGAAGGAGAGTGTGATCCTCAGCCAATGATTAACCTGCAGCTTAAATTGAAGAAAACCAAATAGCTCCTTAATGTTTGGAACAGAGAGGTGTTTGGGGCATATTCTCGCAGGTTAAGGAAGCAGAAGAGGAGCTAGTTCAGTCAGAATCTCGTTTGTAGTCATCCGCCAAGGAGTCGGTCTTGCTAGAGAGCTTAGCTATTAAGTGGAAATTGGTGACTCTCCACTTGAGGGAGGAGGTTTTTTAGAAGCAGAAAGCGTGCAACTCCTAGTTGGAGGAAGGGGACCGTAATACTAAGTTTTTCCATGCGGTGGCTTTTGAGAAATGTAGGCAGGCTGCGATCTCCTTTATCAGAGATGGGGGCGGCAACATTATTACGGATCAGGGTCTAATCAAAGCAGCGGCGGTGGAGTTTTTTGAAGATTTATTCAAGGAAACTCCCCTCTCTTCGGTGGAGAACTTCATTTCTGGGATCCCTTCTATCTTATCGGCGCAGGACAATGATCATCTTCTCCCGCCCCCCCAATCGTTGGAGAAATTGTGGGCAGCCGTCAACGACATTCCAAAAGACGAGGCTCACGACCCGGATGGGTTTTCCTCGGCATTCTACATCTCATGTTAGCCGATCGTGAGTCATGATATCCATAGAGCGGCCTGTGCTTTTCTTGAAGGGAGTTTGCTGCCGAGGGCTTTTTCTTCGTCTCTGATTTATTTGATCCTGAAAAATCTGGCGGCCGCTTCATTTAAAGATTATTGTCTGATAAGTCTTTGCAATATGGTCTATAAGATTCTCGCCAAGGCTTTAGCTTCAAGGCTGGGCAAAGTCCTTCCTTAACTAATTTCAGAGGAGCAAGGGGCATTTATGAAAAGTAGATCGATCACAAAAAATATTGCGATGGCCCATTAAGCGATGAGGAACATTGATAGGAAAGTTTGATAGGGGAATGTCATCCTCAAGCTGGACCTGGAAAAGGCCTATGACAGAGTTAGTTGGAAGGTTTTCAAACAGATTATGCAGCGGTTTGGATTTAATGAGAAGTGGGTTGCTCTTATGGAAAATTGCTGGGGTTTTAATTGGTTTTTGGTCCTTATCAACGGCGAAGCGACGGGCTTCTTCAGATCATCACAGGGGCTGAGACAAGGAGATCCGTTCTCTCCGACCCTCTTCATTCTAGCAGCGGAAGCATTTTCTAGGAGCTTTAAATAGCTGGTCATTTGGGGATGGTGTCAGCCCTTCAAGATCCAACGTGGTAGTCCGACCATCTAGCACCTTTTATTTGCAAACGATACCCTGATTTTTGTAAATGGCAGCTGGGAGTCCCTCAGGACAAACATGAATTTCCTCTCAGCCTTCCAGGAAGCCACAGGTTAGTTAGGGGCTGGACAACAGCCAGAGTCCGTAGGGGCGAGCGCATTTTGGGCTTTTCTAGGGCCTTTACTGAGGCCCAATATCTTGGAGCGCCATTCAGACTAGGGAGATTACGGGCAGGTGCATTTCTCACGCTGCTGGCCAAGGTTAGCCATAAAATCAGCGGGTGGAATTTGCGGCACCTGTCTTAAGCGGGCAGGCTGACGATGATCTGTAACGTCTTGGGAACTATGCCTTTGCATATTATAGCAGCCATGAAAATCTCGAAGCAGACTCCGAATGTGCTTGAATGGAGTTTCGCCCAGTTCCTTTGGGGGTGGTTGGAAGGTAGAAAGAACCACCACTGGGTAGCTTAGAAGAAAGTAGCTCGCCCGATTGATGAAGGGGGTTTGGGTATCCATAGGCTAAAGGATGTGCTCTTGGCGATGCGGTTAAAGCTGGGATGGAACCTTAAATTCAATGATAAGCGAGGCCCATGGGTGAATCTAATGCGGGCCCTATATGGGGAGAAATTGCATTCTGATGAAGCTAGAAGCGCCCCCCGCAACCGGCCTCCACTCTGGAAGGAGATCAGAGCATGCCTTTCTGTTCTGGACAGATATATGCAGTGGCACGTTGGTTTTGGTTCCCTGAACTTGTGGAATCAGAACTAGACGGGCTTAGGCCCTCTAAGGCAGTTTCTTCCTTCCACGCTGCCCCCGGCCATACTCCAGTTGCAGGTTCATGATTTTATTGTGCTGGCAGGGCCTCTTCCTCCCTCGGTAGCCTGTTCTCTATTGCCACAAGACTGTCTAAACCACATTGCTCAAGGAGGTTTCGCTACCTCTGAAGAAACCTCGTCAGCATTCTGGCCTTGGGATCCATCCGGATCCTTCTCCATTAAATCTGTTTGGCAGTTGAACAGGGAAGTGTTAGCTTCTAGGTGGTGGCATGGCCAGTTCTGCAGTAGGAAAATACCACCGAAAATGTCTATCTTGCTGTGGATACTGTTTTAGAATGTTCTCCCTTTAGACGAGAATACCCGGTGCAAAGGTATCCAGCTCGCTTCTTGCTATGTATATTGTGGGCTAAGCTCTCCCTGCAGTCCAGCTATTGAATCGCCTGGACATCTCTTTCTCTCGGGCCAAATGGCTAGGTTGATCTGGGGACATTTCTTGACCCTTTATGGAGTTGCCCTCACCCCTCATTCTACCGTGGAAAACTGCTTTAAGCAATGGAAGTAGGCCTCGATAGCGGGAGCAGCGCTGACTGAGACTAGAAAAATCATCCATGTCCTCATTTTGTGGGAGATTTGGAGGGCTAGAAATAATGCGAGACACGACGGGATTCCTATGCGCCTGAACACCTCCTTATCCTGCATCCGTCGGTTGGCCAGGAATATCCTCCATAGGGAGTTTTTCCAGTCTGGTATGAGCTCAGGCCCCCATCCATCGTTTCGTTGTGATCAGGCCTCGACCGTTGTCAAGTGAGTTAAGCCGACTTGGGAGTGGGTTAAGTTGAACGTGGATGACTCTGCTAGAGGGAATCCTGGGATGTCAGGGGGGGCGACATCTATAGGAGAGAATATGGAAGCATGGCCTTCGCCTTCTCGAAAACTACGGTTTGGGGACAAACAATTTGGCGGAGCTCCGTGTCATCTATGATGGATTGTTACTGTGCCTTGATAGATGGCTATGCAGTGTTGAGGTAGAGACTAACTCGAAGTTAGTGGCTGATTTGCTTGAGGGGATAGCTAATCCTCATTGGAGATGGCAGGCGTGGCTAAGGAGGATTCAATTGCTTAAGCGGGTTCTTCCCTTCCAGATCCGCCACATTCACTGTGAAGGTAACGGTCTGACATATGTGTTGGCCAAAGAAGGTAGCAGAAACCAAAGAGAGGTAGTTTATAATTAGCTAAGGGAGATGTCGGCCCTTGCCCACGTCTCATCTTCCTTGACAAGTTTGGTCTGGGCTATGTCAGAAATCCCCTTGGGAAAGTGTAGAGTCTGCGGGTTGTTGAGAAGTGGAGCCACATGCGCGGATTTCGTGTCGCAAGTCCTTTCGCAACTGGGATGCGGAAAAGAGTTTCGCGGATTTCGTGTCGCAAGTCCTTTTGCAACTGGGATGCGGAAAGAAAAGTTGTCAAAACTATAAATTGGGGTTCCTAGGGCTATTCTAGGGTTAAGGTGAATATTGGAAAATATTTCTAAGGTATGGGCAAGGGATTTTCTCTGTACTTCTAAGGGAGAGGTTAGTATATTGCCTTGTAATCTTCATTCTTCATAGTGGAAGTTTACATCCGTGGTTTTTTACCCTAGATTGGGGTTTTTTCACGTATATCTTGTCTTGTGGTTTGTTTTGTATTGCTTTGATCTGTTTTTAGTTTATATTTCTTCCTGTTTATCGTTTGTGGGTGAAGCCTGAGATTGGATCTAGGCTCACTGCGTTGTTGGCGTGCTGCACAACAACTGGTATCAGAGCTATTAGTTTAGTTCTATTGGGAACGATGACAGAAGAAGGGAAAACTAGAATTGGAAAGTTTGATGGTTCAAACTTTACCTTTTGAAATATGCAGATGGAGGATTATCTGTATCAGAAGGACCTCTATATTCCTCTAGGAGGAAAAGAAAAGAAACCAGAAAAGATGACAGATGATGAATTTTTTTTACTGGATATGAAGGCTTTAGGAACCATCCGACTCTCTTTGTCTAAGAGCATCGCCTTCAATATATCCAAGGTGAAAACTACAAAAGAATTAATGGAAGCCCTAGCCACCATGTATGAAAAGCCCTCAGCATCCAACAAGGTTCATCTTATGAAACAGATATTCAACATGAAGATGTCAGATGGTTGGAGCGTGGCTGAATATCTAAACGAGTTCAATACAGTCACGAGCTAGTTGGAATCCGTTGGCATTGTTTTTGAGGATGAGGTCTGGGCGTTATTGATCTTATCCAGTCTGTCAGACAGTTGGGATGGTTTGGTGATTGCTGTGAGCAATTCTTCAGGGTCGACAAAGCTGAAATTTAATGATGTGGTCGGTCTAATTCTCAGCGAAGAATCTAGAAGGAAGGCATCAGGAGTTTCAGGGGACACAGGGAATGCTCTAAACGTTGAAGCAATAGGAAGATCGCTGAACAAAGGAGGCAAAAAATACGGGCGTTCTAAGTCGAGGAAGAAGTCCAAGGAACTGAAAGATAAAGACGGGTGTTGGCATTCCGGCAAGAAAGAGCACATGAAACGTGATTGCAGGGCGCTTAAGAAACAAGAAGGAAGCTCTCAAGGCAGGAAAGATTCAGTGAATCTATCTGAGGAGAGTGACATAGAGGCGTTGATCTTGTCTCTTGATGCGAGGAATGAGTCTTGGGTTATAGACTCGGGTGATTCGTTTCATGCCACTTCATGTAAGGAAGTTCTGCGTAACTATGTATAAGGTGACTTCGGGAGAGTCTACCTGGGTGATGATGAGCTGTGCAGTATTGTTGGAAAGGGAGATGTTCATATAATTCAGAAAGACGGAACAACGTTGAAATTGAAGGATGTCAAACATGTACCGAGTTTGAGAAGGAATCTGATCTTAGTAGGGCAGTTGGCCGATATCGGTTATGTGATGTAGAGGGTCAAATATTGCATTTAGACCCTATTTATTGTCTGGATTTACGAACATGATACTGTTTAATGGTCTGTTTTAGTCATGTTTATGTTGCAAGGTGTAATTGCAAGCTTGGACTGGATCAGGATGCTAAAAGCATGGAATTAATGCTCTGATGATACCAAGGTAAGGGACGGATCCTAGGGGGCCAAGATCGACAGATTCACACGCCAGGGATCCGAGGAAATCAAGCCATTCACGTTAAAAATGACCCGAAATTGGTCCAGAATGCAAGATCACAGGGTTACCGCCATCCGATTGACACGAGACTTCATGCATGGGATGTGAGACATAAATCAACCGTACATATTAAATTTCAGCCATTGAAGATCTCGGGAAGTGGTCCAACGGAAAGATCAACGTATTAATCTTCAATTTGGGGCCCACCTGATATCTGGATATACTTCAAACTTGGTCCCAACGGCTTAAATGAGGTGAGAATACGGATGGATGGATTGGATCTTTCATAAGCATCATGTTGGACCCCACAAGGGGAGCGTGCGAGTGCATAGACGGTGCACTCCTGCGGTGCACCGAATCCCTACAAAAGGTCAGCAACCGCTGACCCGTGTCCTCCTCAAAAATGGAAAACTCCGTTTTCCTTCTTTCGTCAGCGTACGCACGAACGATTTCAGTGGGGCTCACCCCTCACCTAAATCATCCATCTAAACCGTTCATTATGTACATAAGGGGGACATTCACCTCACCTAGGCGTCCTTTCTCCACCATACAAAGCCGACGTGTGAAGATCTCAGCCGCATGTAAGATGAATGGTAGCACGAAATATCGTGTGGGCCACACTGAAATCAAACCAGTCTCGTCCTTCTTAAACGGTTTTTCGTCCTGAAGTTAATGGACGGAGTAGATTTTTCACCCGAGATCTTCAATGGCTGAAATTTAATATGTACGGTTGATTTATGTCTCACATCCCATGTATGAAGTCCCGTGTCAATCGGATGGCGGTAACCCTGTGATCTTGCATTCTGGACCAGTTTCGGGCCATTTTTAACGTGAACGGCTTGATTTCCTCGGATCCCTGGCGTGTGAATCCGTCGATCTTGGCCCCTTGGGGTCCGTCCCTTGCCTTGGTATCATCAGAGCGTTAATTCCATGCTTTTAGCATCCTAATCCAGTCCAAGCTTGCAATTACACCTTGCAATATAAACATGATTAAAACAGGCCATTAAACAGTATCATGTTCGTAAATCCAGACAATAAATAGGGTCTAACATGCAATATTTGACCCTCAACATGTGACGACATTCACCAGTGATTCCTGGAAGATCACAAAAGGTGCCTTGGTGATATCTCGAGGCCAGAAAGAAGGTACTTTGTACATGACTTCAGGATCGTATAGTTCACTCGTATCGCATCAACTGGAGTGAATGGGCAGTTATGGCATCAAAGGCTGTTTCATATGAGTGAGAAAGGGATGAAAGTGCTATTGTCAAAAGGGAAGCTACCAGGGCTGAAGTCTATTGACTTGGAATTCTGCGAGGACTACATGCATGACAAGCAGAAGAGGGTAAGCTTCAAGAAGACGCGACGTGCTCCAAAGACGCATCTGTTGGAGCTTGTACACACTGATGTGTGGGGACCGGCACAGGTACATCTCTTGGTGGCTCACATTATTTTGTTTCCTTTATCGATGATGCTAGTAGAAAACTGTGGGTCTATTTCTTAAAGCACAAATCTGATGTATTTGATGTATTTAAGAAGTGAAAAGTTATGGTAGAAAATGAGACAGGTAAAACAGTAAAATGTCTCAGATCTGATAACGGGGGAGAGTATTGTGATAAGAAATTTAAGGAGTATTGTGCAGCAAATGGAATCAAACATCAGAAAACGATTTAAAGGACACCGCAACAGAATGGTGTGGCTGAGCGCATTAATAGAACCATCCTTGAGAGCGCCAGGAGCATGAGGTTACATGCAGGATTGCCCAAGACCTTTTAGGTAGATGCTGTAAATACTGTCGCATATCTCATCAATAGAAGTCCCTCAGTACCATTGGATGGTGGGCTACCAGAAGAAACGTGGACTGGGAAAGAAATGAACCTTGCACATCTCAAAGTGTTCGGTTGCACTTCATATGTTCACATTGAAGTAGATCACAAAAATAAGCTGGATGCGAAGTCCACGAGGTGCACGTTTATAGGCTACGGGCAGCATGATTTTGGCTACAGGTTTTGGGATGCAGAAAATAGGAAAATCATCAGAAGCAAGGATGCAGTCTTCAATGAAAAGGTGATGCATAAGGACAGTATGCAAGAAAATAAGGCCGAGAAAAAGGAATTCGTAAAGTTGGAAGAGTTATCAGACACGGGTGTTACAGTGCCACAGGATGATCATGCACAGGAGCATTATGAGGCAGAGCCGTATACACCGGTTGTGAGGAGGTCTACTCGGGAGAGGAGACTCACGGTTCGATACTCCCCCTCCTTACATTATCTACTGTTGACAGATAATGGTGAACCAGAGTGTTTTGAAGATGCATTACAGACGGATACACGGGTTAAGTGGGAGCAGGCCATAAATGAGGAGATGGACTCTCTTGAGTCTAATCGTACATGGGAGCTAGTCACTTTACCTAAGGGTAATAAAGCTCTTCATAACAAGTGGGTTTACAGACTGAAGGAGAAGCACGATGGTTCGAAACGGTACAAGGCTAGATTGGTTGTGAAAGGGTTTCAACAAAAGGCAGGTATCGATTTCACTGAAATATTTTCACCTGTGGTGAAAATGTTTACGATTCGCATGGTCTTGAGTATAGTGGCTACAAAGGACTTACATTTAGAACAACTAGATGTTAAGACAGCCTTTCTTCATGGGGATCTTGAAGAAGAGATATATATGTATCAGCTGACAGGATATGTGGCACCAGGAAAGGAGAACAAAGTGTGTAGACTGAAAAAGAGTTTTATGGCCTGAAGCAGGCCCCGAGACAGTGGTATAAAAAGTTCGACAGTTTCATGTCGGGAAACGGTTTTAGGAGATGTCATGCAGACCATTGTTGTTATTTGAAGAAGTTTGATACGTCATACATCATCATTCTTCTGTACGTTGATGATATACTTGTGGTTGGATCAAGCATGAAGGACATCTCAGATCTTAACTGTCTAGAGAATTTGTCATGAAGGATTTAGGAGCTGTAAAACAAATCCTAGGCATGAAGATAAAGCGTGACAGGGAAAACAAGAAACTAGTTTTGTCACAGGCAGAGTACATAGCTAAGGTACTTGATCGATTCAATATGGAAGGTGCTAAGCCGGTTAGCACTCCATTAGCCAACCACTTCAAGCTATCTAAGGAGCAAGGGGCAAAGACGCATGAGGAATGGGACTACATGGCTAAAGTTACATATGTGTCAGCTATTGGGAGTCTCATGTATGCTATAGTGAGCACGAGGCCAGACATTATTCAAGCAGTGAGAGTTGTTAGTAGGTTCATGAACAACCCCGGGAAGAAACATTGGGAAGCTGTGAAGTGGATCCTTAGATATTTGGTAGGTACTAAGGATGTAGGGCTGTGCTATGGTGGATCGGAAATCAAGCTACAAGGCTACGTGGATTCAGATTTGGCAGGAGATATTAACAGCAGGAGAAGCACTACAGGTTATGTCTTTACTCTGGGTAGTGCTGCAGTCAGTTGGGTCTCTCAGTTACAGAAGATAGTATCTATCAGTATGACAGAAGTAGAATATGTTGCGGCTACAAAAGCATGTAAGGAGATGGTGTGGATGCAAGGTTTCATGGAAGAGTTGGGTAAGAACCATGCAGATTGCAAACTGTACAGTGACAGTCAGAGTGCAATACACTTGGCCAAGAATTCAACCTTTCATTCAAGGACTAAGCATATTGCCATCAGATATCACTTCATACGTTCGTTACCGGAAGATGGATCGATTGCTCTGGAGAAGATTCATACAAGTGAGAATCCTGCGGATATGTTGACCAAGGCGGTCACACGAGAGAAGTTGAAGCTCTATTAAGCTTTGATTGGTCTTTAGGCTTGAAGACGGGGAGGTGGTGCACTCCGGATGAAGAAGACAAAGGTTTATGGCGATGTGTCTCCAAGTGGAAGATTGTTGAGAAGTGGAGCCACATGCGCGGATTTCGTGTCGCAAGTCCTTTCACAACTAGGATGCGGAAAGGAGTTTTGCAGATTTTGTGTCACAAGTCCTTTCGCAACTGGGATGCGGAAAGGAGTTTCGCGGATTTCGTGTCGCAAGTCCTTTCGCAACTAGGATGCGGAAAGGGAAGTTGCCAAAACTATAAATTGGGGTCCCTAGGGCTATTCTAGGGTTAAGGTGAATATTGGGAAATATTTCTAAGGTGTGGGCAAGAGATTTTCTCTGTACTTCTAAGGGAGAGGTTAGTATATTACCTTGTAATCTTCGTTTTTCATAGTGGAAGTTTGCATCCATGGTTTTTTACCCTAGATTGGGGTTTTTCCACGTATATCTTGTCTTGTGGTTTGTTTTGGATTGCTTTGATCTGTTTCTAGTTTATATTTCTTCCTGTTTATCGTTTGTGGGTGAAGCCTGAGATTGGATCTAGGTTCACTGCGATGTTGGCGTGCTGCACAACACGGGTTTCCCGTTCTTTTCCTTCTTTTCATCTTCTTTTACGATAGGCGCCGTTGTTTCCTTTTTGTACCAAGGGTAGCCCAAAGCTCTGGGTCTTGTATAGTCCTTTTGTGGTTATATATATATAAAAAAAACAATTTGCTTTTTTTCTCTCTCTCTCTCTCTCTCTCTCTTTTTTTTTTTTCTAAAAAAAAAAAGGCACTTAAGAGTTTGGTTGTCGAATTCCTTTTATCATAATCTCACGGCTTGACGATTCCACCATTTTTATAAAAATGAGTTTCGATCACACTTTTTGTTTGGATTCACATTCTCCATCTTTTCCTTAAAAAAAAAATACTTACCTTCACATTTTGTTATAGAATTAAAACCCGGAGAATAAAAATAAAATTTTAGACTTCTTAAAATTTTTTTTTCTAGAAAATTTGGCATGTCAACCATACCAATTTTGTCTATTCTCTAGGAAATACTAAGCCAACTCTAACATTCTACAATAAACATAAAATGCAAGGAATGAATTTGACAATCAAAAAGTTCTAGGGTAAAAGAGAGTTCTAGTGAGATTTGATTTCTATATATGATGAGTGGAAGGAACCAAACCATGAAAATAAGATGAGTCTCACGGCATTTCTCTCTCTCTCTCTCTCTCTCTCTCTCTCTCTCTCTCTCTCGATATATATATATACACACACACACACACACACACACACACACACACATAAGATGGAGAAAAAGGGAGAAGGTGAACGCAGAACATATAGACCATCGATCAAGACTAGGGGTGTTAAGGCAGGGCTAGGGCCTGCAAAATCAGAATTTTGAATAGGGCAGCCCGACCAACAGCCCAAAACAGTTCAAAATTTGGACCAAGAAGAACCCCAGGCCCAGCCCCGTTTGATAGCCCTAATCAAGACCATTCTTCTCCAAGCCCAAGCAACTAGAGGCGTGTCATACATCTTTGCATGGTCATAATCGAAGAGTTTTGCTTGATCCTATAAGAGTTATTGTTAAATGAATTCAATTTATTTTGAATTGCCCTGTCCACCTGCCATGCATATGTAACTGTCCACGAATCATAGTCTGTCAGAGACCAAATTGTTGGGATTTTTGGCCTGCGGAATCACACAGATCTAGATCTAGGATGGTAATCCAATGGCACCAAGCACACAAGAAAAGAGAACACACAGATTTAACGTGGAAAACCCTTACGGGAAAAAACCACGGCACAAAGTGACAGATCACCACTATGAAAGCATCAATTACAAAGAGAAAGGACTTACCCGATTCGAAACAACCTCGAATCTCACCCTTGCTACACCCTTTAGAAACCCTGGAACCCTTTTAGAAAGCCTTAGCATTCATCACAACCCTAGGAATACCTATTTATAGTTTAGGAAACTTCCCTTCCGCATCCCAGTTGCGAAAGGACTCAAATCCGCAGTTTCGCGCAAAATCACGGAACAAACTGCGTAACCTTCGACTAGTCGTAGCCAGTCTTCGACTGGTCCACCTTCGACCAGTCGTAGATGACTTCAACCAGTCGTAGCTACAAGAAAAAACAGCAAAAACTTGCTGGACTTTGAGTCGTACAAGGGCTCGAACCTACGACCTCAAAACCTTAGATTTAAGACTTTTCTCAACAATCTCCACCAAGTCTTCAATCTTCAACCGTGTAGCTCCTTGACCTCTTCTCTTATCTCTGCTTCACATCATAGCTCAAGATCACATTGGCCAACCAGTGCCAATCACGGATCTGATAGATACCTGTTATACCGTCGGCACGAATATCTCTGAGAAGCCAATCCCTTCTCTTTGAGCATAACCCTTTGCTACCAACCTCGCCCTGTATCTATGCCGTATCCTCCTGAAGATCCATCTGCATCCAACCGCTCACCGGCCCATTGGAAGCTCCACCAGCTCCCATATGTCGGTTTGGTACAACGAATCCATCACATCGCCCATAGTCACCTTCCACTTCTCAGCACCAGGCTCACCTAGAGCCATCAGAATAGAAGATGAATCCCCTGCAATATTGGAGTCGTCCATGTACCTTGCTGATATCCTGCAATCATGCCATGTGGTTCTTCTCACAGGTGGCTGCTCCACCTGCTCTATATCCCTGTCTGCACGTCTCAGCCTTCCTACCCTGCCCGCTCATGTGGCCATGCCCATCATGCCATACACGTGCAGAGGTGGAATTCGCTACATCCACTGCAGCTCCACCTTTTGAAGTGCTCCCGATCAACCTGTAAACATGATCGAGTCGTTGCGCTTTCATGACTACCCGTGCTCCCTTGGATACCTTAAGAGCACCATCAATACCTGTATACTTGCATCCCTTTGCCTCAAGCACACCAAGAGAAATCAGATTCTGTTTCAAATCAGGAACGTGCCTGACATCAGTCAAGGTACGCTCCACCCCATCAAACATCTTGATGTGTACCGTACCAATAGCCACAACATTACAGGCAATGTCATTGCCCATAAATACCTGTCCACCATCGCACTCCCTATAGCTGGTAAACCAACTCCGATGAGGAGTCATGTGAAAAGATGCCCCTGTGTCTAGCATCCACTCGTCCTTACGATCATCGTATGACCGTCTGAGCGAAGACACAGACAAAACATCACCATCACATCCACTCGATTCATCTGACGTGGCAGTGTTAGCCTCCCTGCATGAAGCCTCAGAATCTTCCCTCTTAGATTTAGGATTTTCACAATCCCTTTTCACATTTCCTTCCTTCCCACAATTCCTGCACTTTACATTTCCTTTGCCCTTGCCCTTGGATTTGGATCTAGAACCTGAAGAACCTGTACCGTATTCAGAATTCCTACCCACTGTAAACAGTGCATCAGAAGATGTCCCTATGTTGCTGTCTAGCTGTCTCATAGCCTTCCCTTGAAGGGCTGAGATAACAGTGTCGACACTCAGAGTTTTATTCATGCTGCACATAGTGTCCTTGAATGACTCATAAGACGCCGGGAGAGAATTCAGCAACATACATGCTTGTTCTTCATCTTTCATCACTTCATCCATATCGAGCAATTTGCAAACCAATTTATTAAAATTGCTGATGTGAGCCTCCAGATCTCCACCCTCTGCCATCTTGAAGTTATACCACTGCCGCTTCAAGTGCAGACGATTTTCAGAGGATTTCTTCGCATAAACATCCTCCAACTTCGCCCATAAATTAGCCGCAGTTTTCTCCCTCATGACGTTGTAGAGAACCTCATCCGTGAGACATAAACGGATCGATGATAAGGCTTTCTTATCAAGAGTATTCCAATCATCATCTTTCATGGTGGACTTCCGCTCCTCAAGAGCACCATCTTCGCCTTGCTTGATTAAGGAACTCATCATCTTGATTTTCCATAACTCAAAATTATTTTTCCCTGAATACTTCTCAATATCATACTTGGCGCTCGCCATTATTACTAATCCCTCAGATTCAGATCTGTGTCCCAACCGATTGCTCTGATACCACTTGTTGGGATTTTTGGCCTGCGGAATCACACAGATCTAGATCTAGGATGGTAATCCAATGGCACCAAGCACACACAAGAAAAGAGAACACACAGATTTAACATGGAAAACCCTTGCGGGAAAAAACCACGGCACAAAGCGACAGATCACCACTATGAAAGCATCAATTACAAAGAGAAAAGACTTACCCGATTCGAACAACCTCGAATCTCACCCTTGCTACACCCTTTAGAAACCCTGGAACTCTTTTAGAAAGCCTTAACATTCATCACAACTTCCTAGAAAAACCCTAGGAATACCTATTTATAGTTTAGGAAACTTCCCTTCCGCATCCCAGTTGCGAAAGGACTCAAATCCGCAGTTTCGCGAAAAATCACGGAACAAACTGCGTAACCTTCGACTAGTCGTAGCCAGTCTTTGACTGGTCCACCTTCGACCAGTCGTAGATGACTTCAACCAGTCGTAGCTACAAGAAAAAATAGCAAAAACTTGCTGGACTTTGAGTCGTACAAGGGCTCGAACCTACGACCTCAAAACCTTAGATTTAAGACTTTTCTCAACACAAATAACTCCCTATGTCTGATTGGCTTCAATGGCATCTCCTCTCATTATCATCAACGTTCTCAAATTGTCAAGTTTTTTTTTTTTGTTTGTTTTGTTTTTTTTGTTTTTTTTAAAAATTTTCAGTTAAAATTACTAACTTTGGATCGAGGAGGCTCCAATATTACCTGAAACTGTATTCTTGGTTCCTCTACCACACATGGGTCGACCATCTTCCATTGGGAACGCTCATCCAGTGGGCTTTCTTATCGATGGCCTACGACCCAACTGGATGCTCATAGTTATCCAAATTCCGATGCATCCAAAGGTGGGAAAAGACACTTTGTATTAGAGCTGGGCACTGAGTTGAGTCGGACTGAGTTAGGGCTGACTCAACTCAATCCAGTTTTGAAATAGACACGAACTCGATCTGACTCGATACAGATTCCATCATGCTTGACTCGATCAAAGTCCGGTATGGCCTGGATTAATCCGGACCAAGTCCGATCCGGTCAAAATTACTGAGTCGGGTCGAGCGGGCACCAAGTCGGATTGAGAGATGAGGGAGGGAGAGACCAAGAGAGTGGAGAGGAGAGAAAACAAGAGGAAGATGAGGAGGAGGGTGATGGTGGCGGGTGGTTGCCAAGCTTGGAAGATGAGGAGTATGAGGGAGGGAGAGAGATTTTGGGATCGGGTCGGGGTAGGGTGCGGCGGATAGGGTTAGAGAGTCAAGTTTCAGATCGAGTCGGGTCTAACCGGATAGAATTTCAGGTCGAGTCAGGTTGAGTTACTAGGTAACTCGGCTCGGTTTGAGTTTGGATTGGGCAAAGCCTACTCGGTTCAAACCAACTCACCCATTTGGTTCGGGTTGAGTCGGACAAGTCAAGTTAGCTGGATGAGTCGTCCGGTGCCCACCTCTACTTTGTATGACTCATGCGCTTTAGGTCGTTGGATGGACCCTTTTTTAGACGTGTGCACTACACCTACTCTTCAGCATAGATCAATGATTTGAGGTTCCAAATGGTGGCAGCGGCCGATTCAAGTAATTTTGACAAGGTGATCACTAGGGTCTTGCAGTTCTACCAATTAATGACCACAGGAAAAATGAGTTCTATCCATAGTTCTAAAGCTTGTTGACTTGCCTTGAAACTTGGCCAAGATCGAGTTAACTCGATTCGATTGGAAATCAAGCTGAATCACTTGAAATTTGTTGGCGAGCTCAACACAGTTCAAACTCAAGTCGAGATAGACTTGGCTGAGTCACTTGCCAAGTTGAATGCATTGTCATAATCTGAAAGATTTGCTGGATTCTTTAACAATTATTGTTAAATGTATTCAATTTGTTTTAAGTGTCTACGAGTCATAATCTGAAAGAAATGAAATAATTCCCCATGTATGATTGGGGTCAAAAGGCATCTCCTGTCATTATCATCAACGTTTTTAAATTGTCTAGTCCTTTTCATTTCAAATTATTGGGGACGGATGGAGGAGGCTCCAAGATTACCCGAAACTGTAATCCTAGTTCCTCCACCATACATGGGTCCACCATCTTCCATTGGGAACGCTCATCCAGTGGGATTTCTTATCGATGGCCTATGACCCAACAGGATGCTCCTAGTTATCCAAATTTCGGTGCATTCAAAAATGGGAAAAGACACTTTGTATGACTCATGTTCTGGCCACGGTTGATTCAAGTAATTTTGAAAAGGTGATCACTGAAGAGCTGTCAGTTCTACCAATTAATGACCACAGGAAAAATGAGTTCCATCCATAGTTCTAAAGCTAGTTGACTTGACTTGAAACTCGGCCAAGACCGGGTCAACTCGACTCGACTGGAAATCAAGCTGAATCACTTGAAACTTGTTGGCGATCTCAACTCAGTTCAGACTCAAGTCGAGACTAAGCTGAGTCACTTGCCAAGTTGAATGCATTGTCACAATCTAAAAGATTTGCTTGATCCTTTAACAATTATTGTTAAATGTATTCAATTTGTTTTAAGTGCCTACAGGTCATAATCTGTATCATGGTTCTTAAATTGTCAAGTCCTTTTCATTTCAAATTATTGAGGACGGATCAAGGAGGCGCCAAGATTACTCAAAACTGTATCATGGTTCGTCCACCATACGTGGCCCACCATCTTCCTCTGCGAACACTCATCCAGTGGGCCCTGTTATCGATGGTCCACAGCCCATCACCATGATCATAGTTATCCAAATTTCAGTGCATCCAAAAATGCGAAAAGACACTTTGTATGACTCATGTGCTTTGGGTTGTTAGATGGACCCTTTTTTCCATGTGTCCACTACACCTGCTCTTCAGGATAGAGCAATGATTCGAGGCTCTATATGCTAGAATTTAAACTGCCAGTCCTTTTCGTTTCAAATTACAGAGGATGGACCGAGGCCCCAAGGTTACTTGAAACTGCATCCGTGATTCCTCAACCATACATGGGCCCACCATCTTCCTTTGGGAACACTGATCCAGTGGGCCCTGTTATGGATGGCCCATGATCGGACGTAATGATCCTTGTTATTCATATTTCGGTTCCATGGACCCTTTTCTGGACGTGTGCACCCCCACTTACTCTTCAGCATAGGGCAATGATGTGAGGCTCTGACGTACTAAGAAAGCTCAGTGGCAGCGGCCCATTTGAGTATTTTTCAAAAGGTAATCACAGGACGCGAATTGCGGCCTACCCCACCTGTCTCTAGCTAGGAACTGGTAGTTCCATGGGTGGGCCCACCATGATGTATCTGTTTATCCATGCTCTCCATTCCCTCTCTCAGATCATTTTAAGATAGGTGCACCAAAATGAGGTAGATCTAAGCTCAAGTAGACCACACCAAAGTTGACTCTTGCGCTTAATGCAACCCAAGCTTATTATTTGGTGTGGTCTACATGAGGGTTGGATCTAACTCATTTTTGTGCACATACCTTGAAATGATATGAGAGAAGGAATGGACAATGTGGATAAACAGATACATTACAGTGGGCCCACTCACAGAACTGCCCATTCCTGGCGCAATCTGCTAGTGATCACAAGGGTCTGGCAGTTCTACCAATCCCACCTGCCAATTAATGACCACAGGAGTCGAGACCTATTTGGCTGTCGACACTTGAAAATGAGTTCCCTCCCTAGTTCTAGACCATGTTGACTCGACTAAAAACTCAGCCAAGACTGAGTTACCTTGACTCAGCCAGAAATCAAGCCAAATCACTTCAAACTTGCTGGCGAGCTCAAGTCAGTTCAAACCCAACTTAAGACTTGGTTGAGGCCGAGTCGCTCACCAAGTTGATGCACCTTTTAAGTAAGAAATATGATATATAGCTGAGATTCAAACTAATGACACCAAGCAACAAGGCAAGGGTGGTTACCAGCAAGCTAAGCACTAATTTAATGATTATACTAGCCTATTTTCATACTCATACTATACAACAATATCTTATTTAAAATCTGAGAGGAATAGATGTATGAGTCAAGTTTTGAGGTTTTAAACTTTGGTTCCATCTCATTTTACTTATCATAATTGTGTATGATGGTTCACGTGGACTGTACATTTGTTTTATTTGAATTGTATATTAAGTCCAAAAACACGTTTGATACAGCCATTAAAAACAATTTCACTAATAGAATATCCAATCTATACTTGATTTGGGCTTATTTTCTTTTTCCATGCCATAGATAAGATGGCTATGATTGCCTAACAAAAATAAATCTTTAGAATCACAAGCAATCAATGATGGGCCTTAACACATGGGTGCATCTAGGATCTAGTTTTGTGTAAACTATCTTAACCATCCAGATATTAGAGGCCGTTTATCAAATGGTTAATATCTGTACAGATGGTTTGATGTCTCAATATAGTAGCCATTAAAATGTGTGTTGTTGATGTCTTCAAATCTGAAAATCAACGGGTTTGTCGATGACAACTCGATGCCATCGAGCAGACTTTGATGCCATTAAAAAAATTTAGAAAATTCATGTTTAGTCACTGGAAGGTTTTGGTATTTAGTTTGATGACATGGAAGATGTTTAGTGCTATATATCAACAGTCCATCAATACATTGAAGTGGCATCGAATGATCGTATAAAGTTATGTAGAGTTGCGTAAGTGCAGGATTTGTTTCCTATTTCGATTGTGATTCTCATAGAGGTTATATATATATATATATATATATATATATATATATATATATATATATATATATATATATATATATATATATATATATATATAAAGGGTTTTCTAATTCATTCAAAATGGTTTTAATGGCTTGTAAGGGAGATTCGAGGCTTGTTCGGATCGGGTAATCTCTATCTCTTGTAATATTTTACTTTCATAATGCATTACTATCACTTTATGCCGTGGTTTTTTTCCTGCAAGGGTTTTTCCATGTTAAAATCAAATTGTTTGTATTTGAACTTGATTATGCAATTGGAGTACGTGCTTCTACGGTCCCCTTACAAGTGGTATCAGAGATAAACATTGAGATGCAGATTAAATATGAAAGTATAGTATCAATGACTTGAAATCCTAAGTTCAATGTTGAGAAATATTTTGGAAAAATTAAATTTGAATTATGGAAGATCAAGATGACCGGTCTCCTAGTTCAGTAAGGATTCGATAATGCACTTCTTGAGAATCGGTCAGAATCTATGACAGATGATGAATAGAACAAGATGGATAAGAAAGCCACAGCCTCTATATAATTGTGCCTAACGGATGAGATCATCTATAATCTCATGAGAGAGAATACTGTGGCAAGTACATGTACGAAATTAGAGGACTTCTAAGAGAATAAATCTCTTGAGAATTACCTGTACTTGAACATTTAGTTTTTCAATTTGAAGATGACAGAGGGGGTTAATGTTGAGGCCCACATCAATAACTTTAACAAGATTATTTACAAATTGCTGGATATAGAGGAAATGATGAAAGATGATGATCATGCATTTATCCTGTTAAACTCTCTCCTGACTTCATATGAGTTGTTCAAGGAATCGTTGTGCACTAGTAGATCGACCATTAATGTCGATACCGTGATCTTAACTTTTCAAGAAAAGGCAATGAGAAAGAAAAGTGGTGACGTGGGCGCTTCTACTAATGCATTGGTTACGAGGGGACATAAATCTGAGCGGGACAATAAATCTTTTTGATTGAGGTCTAAATCTAAGGGCAAGGAAAAAGGGAAGTTTAAGTGTTAGAATTGTGGGATGTCCAGTCACATGAAGAAGGATTGCACTAATCCAGAAGTTAAGAAAGAGGAATCAGAGGCTTCTTCCAGGAAGGCCAGCATAGCAGAATCTGATGAAGGTACGAGTGATTATGATGTGTTGTCAGTGTCTATGGTCGAACACTTATACGATGATCATAGGGACAAGTGGATTTTGAATACTGGAGCATCAAACACATAACTCCTCATCGAAGTTAGTTCACCAGTTACAGAGAGTGCGTTAGTGACCAGGTATTTATGGGCAATGATAATGCCTGTAATGTTGTGGGTATTGGATCGGTGCATGCACATCAAGATGTCTGATAGCATGGAGTGTACATTGACCAAGGTGAGACACGTTCCTAATATGAAGAAGAACTTGATATCTCTTAGAGCATTCGAGGAACTTAGGCATAAATCCACAAGCTTTGATTGTGTCCTTAAAGTTTCAAGGGGGCACTCGTAGTCATGAAGGCGCAGAGGGACGGGAACATTTACAAGTTGATCGGGAGCACTTCATTGGGTGAAACTGCAGTGTCTATAGCGGAATCCACGTTTGCACGTATGTGGCATATACGCTTGGGCCACATAAGAAAATGGGGCATAAAAGTACTTTCTGATTGTTGTTAATTTGATTCTAACTTTTAAAGTTTTTATTTAAGTATATGCGAGCATTGTATATAGGGTAAAGATTCAATGTTATCTTTTGATTATGAAAAATATGTATAGAAGGGTGTTCTTGATTATGTGTTTTCTTATGTATAAGGGCATCACCAGTGGTTTCTAGTGCAGGGTCATTATGATTCATCACATTCATTGACGACTATTCCAGGAAGGTACGGGTTTATTTTATGATAAATAAATTCGATTTTTCACTAACTCAAGAAGTGAAAGGCAATGATGGAAAAATAGTCAAGGCGAAAGGTGAAGATACTAAGAATAGATAATGGTGGTAAATTCACTTCTAGGGAATTCAATCAATGTTGTAAGAATGAAGGGATTGTAAGGCATAATACAGTGCACCACATACCAGAGCATAATGTGTGATTGATTGGATAAATAAGACTCTCTTAGACAGTGCGCCACACACGGCCTGTTACCTGGTGAATCGGTTCATTTTTATGGTAATTGATTGCAATATTTTAAAAGAAGTGTGAAGTGGTCAGCAGGTAAACTACTCGAGATTGTGTGTATTTAGTTGTAATGTTTACTCTCATGTATCATTAGTTGAGAGAAACAAGTTAGACTAAAGGGTAAAGAAATATATCTTTTTCGGTTATAGTGGTGGTATGAAGGGGTATAGATTGTATGACTATGTCACACGTAAAATCATCCTTAGTTGTGACATTAAATTTGATGAAGGATCCTTGTTCTATAAGGATAAGCACAAGGAATTGGAAAAATTGGTAGTAGACGTTCAGTTAGACGTATATGAGGCATATGTTGAGACAGAGACCCCAAATAGAGTTACAGGAGCAGGTGGATCAAACACCTATGAGAAGGAATCTACCGCGGGACCACAGATTACTAGCGAGATATATGGATGACTCAAATATCGCATATGCCCTCATTACTGATGCGGGTGATCCGTCTACTATTCATGATACTCTTTATGAGCCGAATGCTGGAATGTAGAAGGTTGTGATAGATGATGAGATGGACTCCCTATATAAGAATGAGACATAGGAGCTAGTGAAGCTTCTTGTCGGCTAAAAAGTGATCAAGTATAAATTGATCTTCAAGAAGAAATATGATATATATGTATAAGGCAAGGCTGGTAGTGAAGGAATATTTTTAGAAAGAAGGTATCGAATTCACTAAGATATTCATACCTGTGGTAAAATAAGAATCTTATAAAAATAAATAAATAAATAAATAAAATTCATTTTATAATTAGATAAAAAATATACATTCGGGCTTCTCCAAGAAAAAAGGACCTGGAGAATGCCTATCATCACCTAGACTGACTACAGAAAGGTGAGGAAAAAATCTAAGTCTCACTGATCGCCCCTAGCCTCACCTTATCTAGAAACAGAAGACCTCTGACCTGGGGAGGAAGATCAAGAAAATGATCATAGAAAGAGGCCGATTAGGAATCGCCCCTCATGCGGGCTAATGAATCTTCTGGAGCGTTACCTTCCCTAAAAATGTGGTAAAACTCCACCTGACCTTTACGACGAAGCTGCTCAATCCTTATGAGCCAATATCTCCATTTCCAACCCAAGGCGGCTCACTCATTCAATACCATCACCACCAATTGAGAGTCAGATTCAACCACTACTTTGGAAAAACCCATAAACAAGTAGAGGGAAAGACCATCATGGATTGCTCTAAGCTCAGCACCAATGTTCGAAAGAACCCCGTAACCTGTCGAGAATCCAAATAAAACTCACCCTTGCCGCCCTTATAGATGCCACTGCCACCAGAAAAGCCTGGGTTGCCTCTTGAGGAACCATCAACATTAATCTTAGCCCAATTCCTTAATGGCTTCAGCCATTTTACCACTAGTTGCTGGCGAGACCTTAGAGAACTAGAGACGCCTAACACCACCAAACTATTCTAGGAAGAAAATGCTCTCTCCGAGGGCATACTAATGGAATCGTTAATGGTGGAAATCCACCAGAAAACATGAGCGACCAGCGCAATCGAAGTGGAAGACTTACCATCATTAGTAACAACGTTTCTCGACTTCCACAGTTCCCATAAAATGAAACAGGGGACCAGCTTCTAGATGAGGGGCCAACCACCACTGCGATAGCCTGGATTCAAGAGATTGGCATCACGTTAAAGTTAAGTAATATCCTTAAATGATTCCACAAGGAAATCACTAGTTCACCCTCCAGGAATAAGTGGAGGATCAACTTACCCGCATGGCCCTGAGATGAGTTTATTCCACAACACACACATTTAGACACTAACTGAATGCCGCAAGATTGGACAACTTCATCAACCAAAATAGCTTTTTGTATAATCTTCTAGACGAAAAGAGAGATCTTCGGGGGAAGCTTCACGTGCCACGCCCACCTCGCCCAATTCTTGTGGGGTTGAATCGACCTACAATTAGCCCAACCTGATTTCACAGAGAAAAGACTCGAGGAGGTATGAGGCCAGAGAGGACTATCTGGACCATCTGATAAACAGAAACTTGCCTGAAAGATGAAGTCAACAACATCCACGGGGAGGTAACTAAAGACTGTTGATGGAGGGAGAGGACCGCATGAGCCTATGAAATGCTACACTTTCATTGAAAGCATATCAGTAGGAATTGGAGTCACATAGGCAAACTGAAGAGGGCCTAGTCCTGTCCAGTTTTCCTGCCACAGATTGCATTCACCTACGCCAATATTCCATTGCACCTGTGCTTCCAAATGGGCTAGTAGATGAAGGATTTTCTTCCATAATGGAGAAGAAACACCAGTCGAGCGACCTGAACTTGAGAGAGGTTGATCATGATTGTATTTAGCTGACATAAAATCACTTCACAAGCTATCTTGGTCTTTGAAATTTAAATTCCATGCTATCTTTAGGCGGAAAGCATGAAGGACCTTAGATAATTTTTTGAAACCGAGCCCACCTTCTTCTTTGGGCCGAGCTATAGATTTCCATCTTCTCTAATGTAGCTTCCTCCTGCCTTCTGCCCAGCCGCAAAAAAGGACCCAAAGTGACTCTCCAGAGACTAGAGGACCAGAGCTGGAATGTGGGTTGCTGCCATAGTATAGATTGCGTTGCTACCCAGTTTAATCAAAACTGCACTTCCGGCTGAGAGAGACACCTAGCTTGCCACCCTTTGATTCAGCCTTTGACCTTGTCAATCAAAGGCTAGAAGGCGCTGGATTTCAGTCTGCCAACTGTCACAGGGACTCCAAGATAAGAGAAAGAACCAGAGGACTTGGAAATATTCAGGAGGTGTTCGATGGATTTGATTCTAGAAGATGAGATCTTATTAGAGCAAAAAAAAAAAAAAAAGGATTTTTTTTTTTTTAAAGATTAATGCCTTGCCCTGAAGCTTGCCCCAAAGCTGATTAATACACATCTAGCAAACCTTTGATAGCATGAAGAGAGGTTAAACTCCCATTGAGCAAGAGGATGGTATTGTCCACATAGAGGAGATGGGAAACCTTAGGACAACCTCTCCTAAGGTTAAAGGGATGACAAAGATCTTGAGACACCATTAGCTTGAGACCCCTACTCAAGGCTTCTGTACAAAGAATAAATAAACTTGGAGAAAGCGGGTCCCCCTAACGCAGGCCTTTATACGATTTAAAGAAACCCACCGACTCACCATTAACTAGGACTAAGAACTAACTATTAGCCCAACACTTTTCAACAGTATCTATCCAAAGAGAGCTGAACCCGAACTGCTTCAAAACCTGCTTACGGAAATCCCAGTCCACCTTATTGTAGGCCTTCTCCATATCCAATTTAAGAACTAAATTCCTGACTCAAATCTTTCTGTTAAGTTCCTTGAACAGCTCCTGAGAGAGAGCAATGTTCTTGGCAATCGATTTGCCCTGAATAAAAGCCCTTTAGTTTGGTGAGATAAGCGAGGGGAGCACCTGACTAAGTCTGGCGGTGATAATTTTTGAGAAAATCTTGTAAAGGTAGTTACAAAGGCTAATCGAGCGATAATCAAAGAGACTCTTAGGAGAGGCATATTTGGGGATCAAATATATCAGCGTGGAAGTAATAACCCTGGGAAGATTATGTCCTTGGAAGGAAAAGGAAACTGCCTTATGGATGTTGAGGTCCACAATGTCCCAGCAGGAGGAGAAAAAAACTCCTGAGAATCCATCTAGCCCAGGAGCCCCATCGATGGGGATAGACTGAATAAGCTCGAAGAATCTCAAGGATTGTAGGGGGGTTAAAAGCATTTCATTTACCTCCTGAGAAACCAGTGAGGGAATCAAATCTAGGAGGTCAGGCCAGGCCGTACAAGGAATTGCCTTAAAAGGATCTTCGAAGTGAGCTATCATATTCATGTTGACACTGGTTGCCCAATACAGTTTCGAGTCAGAGCAAATGGATGTAAAGATTGCCTTCCTACATAGGGAATTGGAATAGCATATCTACATGAAAAAACTAGAAGGCTTTAAAATAAAAGGGGCAGAAAATAAGGTATGCATGTTAAAGTGGTCATTGTACGGCCTGAAACAGTCACATAAGTAGTGGTATAAAAATTTTGATTTTTTCATAGTGAGTCAGAAGTTTACCAGGAGTGAATATGATCATTATGTCCATTATATGACATTATGTCCATCGATGACATGCTTATCATTAGTCACAACATGTCTAAGATTGACATACAAAAGACTCAGTTATCAGGGACATTTAAGATGAAAGATCTAGGGTTGCAAGGAGGGTTCTCAGCATTAATATACATAGAGACGGGAAAAGGAGAAGGCTTTGGTTATCTAAGAAAGAATACTTTGAGAAGGTGTTGATGAAGTGTGGGATGGGCAGGGCGAAGCCGGTTAGCATTCCTCACGGGGATAATTTTAAGCTTTCTTCTGAACGATGTCCTAAAACTGATGAAGAAAAGTATGATATGTCTCATGTTCCGTATTCAAATGCGGTCGGAAGTTTGAACTATGTCATGGTCTGTATTAGACCGGATGTTTCACATGAAGATGGTGTTGTTAACAGATACATGTCTAACCCTGAGAAGCAACATGGGGAAGCAGTAAAATAAGTACTTCGATACATTTGAGGTACACAAGACTATGTCTTATCTTTTAAGAAATTAAGGGCCAAGTTAGTAAGTTATATGGATTATGCATGATTACACAGGCAATATGGAGACTAGAATGCCAACTTTTGGTTACTCCTTTGTGCTAGTGAATGGGGCGATCAGTTGGATATCGAAGCTTCAGTCTGTGGTAGCTCTTTCCACGATTAAAGCTGATATATGGCAATGACAAAGGCATTCAAGTAAGGTGTTTTGTTAAGAGGAATGATAAATCAGTTGGGGCTTCAATATGAGGCTATGTCGGTTAATTGTGACAATGAAAGCACGATCATTTTGGCCAAAACTCTATTTATCACTCATGTACTAAATATATCGATGTTCGTCACTATTTTATCTGACATGTGCTTGGGGAATGGAGCGTGACTCTAGAGAAGATTCACACCAGGGTGAATCCGGTGGACATACTCACTAAGGTGGCTCTAACAGAGAAGTTTAAGTTTTGTGCAACTTCTCTAGGCTTGGAGAAGGCATAAAAGGAAGATAGAGTGTGCACGAGAAGTGATGGTGAAGCTATTATGCAAGGCAAAATTAGAGATGAAGAAAAAGGGAATTATGAAGAATAGTGATTGAAGACATGATGAAGATTGTTATTAATGTCTTTAAATATGAAAATCAATAGGTCTGCCGATGACAACTCGATGCCATCGAGTAGACTTTGATGTTATTAAAGGCTGCTCGATGCCATCAAAAAAATCTAGAAAATCATTGTTTAGTCGTTGGAACATTTTAGTGTTTAATTTGATGACATCGACAATTTGTTGATGCCATCGAAGTGCTATCGAAGGTTCCATCAAATGATCGGTCAAAGTTATATAGAGTTGAGTAAGTGTGGGATTTGTTTCCTATTATTATTTTGATTCTCGTAGAGGTTGTGTGTGTGTGTGTGTGTGTGTGTGTGTGTGTGTGTGTGTGTGTGTGTGTGAGTGTAATTGGAAATAAGATATATCTCAAGGGCTTTCTAATTTGTTTCAAATTGTTTCAAGGGCTTGTAAGGGAGATTTAAGGCTGGTTCGAATTAGGTAATCTTTATCTCTTGTAATTTTTTTATATTTCATAATGTATTACTGTCCCTTTGTGCCGTGGTTTTTTTCCCACAAGGGTTTTTCCACATTAAAATCAGATAGTTTGTGTTTGAACTTGATTGTGAGATTGGAGTACTTTGCTTGATTCATTTCCATGTGCTTCCGTGGTCTGCCAACAATGTGTATTGGACTTGATGAACAGTTTGGATCACTGGAGTTGAAATCATGATTATTAGTTAACAACATTCTTTTAATTCATACTCATATCAACTAAAATAAATTTATTTGGGATAGTTACATAATACCAGTATCAATTTAATTTAAACTTTATTTACTTATCTCATTATAAGTTAATTGTCATAGTGATGTTTTGCATTAGCTTTCTTTAAATTCAATCAAATTAAGTCTGTTTTGCTTGTAAGTGACAAAAATGCCCACTAATACCCCAGGTTACAAGCAAGTTGCATCTGCCTTGGCAATGCCTTCGCAATTGCGATGACTCACGATGATAATTTTAGCTTGCATTGCCATTCAATAGGGCCCACATGTGAGATGGTCTGATATCATGAATCATTCACATTCTTATCACTGACATATATAACCAATCTTATGGCAATAAAGCTTCATTGACAACACCAACCTTTGATTTTTATCATTGAATGCAAGCCATTTAAAATTCTCTTTTCACAGGTAGCAATGTTTGAAATCATACGTTCAATAAAATCTTATTATGTTCATGCATACAGTATGGAGTCCAGTAAAAGAATAGTTCCCATCATGGATTGCTCACCATGTAGAGTGTAGTGGGCACGAGGTCACCCCTTACACTTTGGATAAAGAGTGTGCACCCTCAGACCTAAGATATGGTCCACGACTCATACACTCAGTGTACATAAATCCACTCATCATGAGGTGATTAAGAGACACAATTACATGTATTATCATCAACATTATATTAACATTCATACACCTAACTGTTTCCACTTTATTTTATAACACTTCATCCATAACATTTTCAGTCATAAAATAAATTATCAAAACCAATATAAGCCCACTCATTTAGGACTTTATTCAACCAAAATAATCAATCATCATCTAAAAAAGTTATGACTATAAATATATTTTGAATTTTAACCAAATCAGAAGTAACTAAAATGATTGGAAAATAAAATTTCTAGAATCAATTAATAATTAATCAATTTAGTTGTCTAATATAGTAAGGCCGTCCTCTACCAAATATGACCATTGGTCTTGAGTTTCATATACCAACTCCTCATTTTTTGGTACCTGATTAGGTCATCCTGCATCATTCGCTTTTGTATGTCATTAATCCATAACGTTAGATAGCTAGGCTAGTGAGTGAACCCATCATGATTCATATGTAGCACAATATAAGATAGCATAATATCATTGAATTAATGAGTATGCAGTATAAGCATGAATACAGAAATGTCATGAGGTGTATGTCAAGTGCGATGATCGTCCACTTACTTAGGTTGGATATTTGTAAACCTAAAAAGTATACCCTTCAGACCTCCATCGTAGATAAGCATGGGTAATATGTACTCATCAGACATCTACCTAGGTAGGCATGGGTACTATGTACTCATTAGACATCTACCCAGGTAGCCATGGGTAATCATATATCTACTCCATGAGTAGGCTTTTATTATCGTGGGTATCTGGTAATGAATCTACCAGGCATAACCATCTGAGGAGATCCCCTAGGAACCCAAGCACAAGGTGTGCATGCAGTCGTAATAAATGAATGTAATGCATGCTCAATGACTATATATCATCATCTGTAGGTCAATAGATACATCTATATTTGAGAGAAAATAACGAATTCTAGAATATCAATGAATTGCAAAACATACATTCAAAACAACAGACTTTGTGGTGCTCGATCCCATGGAGCAGACCTCGAGGGGTTTTCCATGGCATCGAAGATCCTCTTGATGACATCGATGGAAAGTCAAATATGTCCAGTAAGGAATTCATATTTTATCCGATTTTTCTGATGGCATCAAGGTCACCTTCGATGTATCGAAACTTACTCCGATGGCATCGTTTCGATGTCATCGAACAAGAAATCAGATATATCCAGTAAGAATTAATTATTTAATCTTATTTTCTCGATGGCATCGAAGACCACTCGATGACATCGTAAGGTAACTCATATATGTCCAACAAGAAAATATCATATTATCTGATTTCCACAATGGCTTCGAGTTACCCTTTGATGCCATTAAAGGTCGCATTGATGCCATCAAAGACCTTTCGATGGCATCAATAGATCCATTATCTGCTTGTATTATGACCGGTGGAACTTTATAAAGGATATTCCGTTCTGGGTTATTTGGATGAGTTTTTGGTGCAATATAAGCTTAGGTAATTCTAAGATAATATCGTTCATCCTAAACCTCTAAAACAAAGAGTTTTAGTCATCTTCCTTAAGATTAACACTCTAATGAGGATTCCAACCTCCACATTTAAGATATGCTTGAACTTATTTATTTTCTAGGGATTAAACTCAACCTATATATGTATACTATTTTTTAAATCCTCTAACAGACCCATCTGGGTGAATTCCCTAGGAAAAACAACTTCCCATTGGTTGTAGGATATTCAACCAACTTCCATCACCCTGGTCATCTCAAAAGAGTACTATATGAAAGGTGTTTAATCTTGGAGCTGGAGCCGTGGTAAAGCATTGGCATCATAATCAGGAAAAAAATGGGAGTTGATTGAATCATGAGAGAACATCGATTAAGCTACCCAATAAGCCACTATAAAAAGGGCTCAATCCAACAAGTAAGTTGTTAAGTGTAAGTCACTACCTAAGAAGTCACTACAAAAGGGGCTCAATCCAATAGCTAAAAAGCTCTAGGGTAAAGAGAGTTTTAGTGAGATTTGATTTCTACGATGAGTGAAAGGAAACAAACCCTACAAATAAGATGAGTCTCATGTCATATATCTATCTATATATATATATATATATATATATATATATATATATATATATATATATATATATATATATGGAAAAGTTTCTATGCGGTCCAGTTGATGGGAACTTCCCATGAGATCGAGCTATGTGGGCTCCATCGTGATACGTGTTGAATATCTACCCCATCAGTTAGATGCACCATTCCATAATGGGCCTCAGGTTTAAAATTCAAGTCAATTTGTGACTTGTGTGGGCTACACCACATACAAAAGTTGAGAGGGGTTACTCTTCCATTAAAACATTCATAGTCATTTGTTGGGCCCACTGAGATGTGGTTCACAAATCCAGCCCATCCATTATGTGTGTTTGACTTGGATGAGGGATCAGACCAAGTTTCAAATGCATCCAAAGTTCAGGTGGGCCCCATTGAGTGCTTTTATATGTTTTAGGCATATCTTCACATGATTTTAGATGGTATGGCCCACCTGAGTTCCGTATACGGTTGGTTTTTGGCATATCCCATAATTTAAAGGGGACCCATCAAATGCATGGTGTTGATGCTCGACATACATCACGGTGGGGCCTACACTGCTTGACCTCATGGGAAGTTCCGATGAGCTCGACTGGATAGAACCTTTTCCCATATATATATATGTGTGTGTGTGTGTGTGGTTATTCATCTCTAGGACACATAAAATGTAGAAAAAGGGAGAAGGTGAGCCAAGAACATGTGAATCTAAAACATATAGACCATCGATCAAGACTAGGGCAGTCAATGAGCTGGGTTAGGGCCTGCAAAATCAGAATTTTGAATAGGCCCGGCCTGAATGATAGTCTGCCAGAGACCAAATAACTCCCCATGTCTCATTGGGTTCAAAGGCATCTCCTCTCATTATCATCAACATTCTTAAATTGTTGAGTTTTTGAATTACTGACGATGGATTGAGGAGGCCCCAAGAGTACCCAGAACTGTATTCCTGGTTCCTCCACCCTACATGGGTCCGCCATCTTCCATCGGGAATTCTCATCCAGTGGGCCTTCTTATCGATGGCCTAGGACCCAACAGGATGCTTGTAGTTATCCAAATTTCCGTGCATCCAAAAATAGGAAAAGACACTTTGTATGACTCATGTGCTTTAGATAATTGGATAGACCCTTTTTTAGCGGTGTGCACTATACCTACTCTTCAGCATAGATCAATGATTTGAGGCTCTGAACGGTGGCCGCCGTCTATTCAAGTAATTTTGAAAAGGTGATCCCTAGGGTCTGGCAGTTCTACCAATTAATGACCACAGGAAAAATGAGTTCCATCCATAGTTCTAAAGCTTGTTGACTTGCCTTGAAACTCGGCCAAGACTGAGTTAACTCGACTTGATTGGAAATCAAGCTGAATCACTTGAAACTTGTTGGCGAGCTCAACTCAGTTCAGACTCAAGTAGAGACTCCACTGAGTCACTTGTCAAGTTGAATGCATTGTCATAATCTGAAAGATCTACTCGATCCTTTAACAATTGGTGTTAAATGTATTAAATTTGTTTTGAATTGCCCATGCACCTGCCATTGTCATAATCTGAAAGATCTACTTGATCCTTTAACAATTAGTGTTAAATGTATTAAATTTGTTTTGAATTGCCCATGCGCCTGCCCTACATATTTAAGTGTCTAGGAGTCATAATCTGCCAGAGACTAAACAACTCCTTATGTATGTTTGGGGTGGAATGGCATCTCCTGTCACTATCGTCAACGTTCTTAAATTGTCAAGTCCTTTTCGTTTCAAATTATTGAAGATGGCCGATCAAGGTGGCCCCGAGATTACCAGAAACTGTATCATGGTTCTTCCACCGTACATGGGCCCACCATTTTCCTTTGCAAACACTCAGCCCGTGGGCCTTTTTATCAATGTCCCATGGCCCAACACCATGATCCTAGTTATCCAAATTTCGGTGCATCCAAAAATGGAAAAAACACTTTGAATGAATCATGTACTTCTGGGTCGTTTAATGGACCTTTTTTTCTATGTGCGCACTACACCTGTTCTCCAGAAGCAGAGCAGTGATTTAAGGCTCTACATACCGGAATTTAAATTGCAAGTCCTTATGGTTCAAATTACAGAGGATAGACCGAGGCCCCAAGGTTACTCGAAACTGCATCAGTGGTTCCTCAACCGTACATGGGCCCACCATCTTCCTTCGGGAAAACTCATCCAGTGGGCCCTGTTATGAATTGCCCGCGGTCGAACAGAATTATCCTTGTTATCCAAATTTCGGTGCATCCAATAGTGGGAAAAGATGGCCTGTATGACTTGCGTGGTTTGGCTGGTTCCATGACCCTTTTCTGGACGTGTGCACCACACTTACTCTTCAGCATCCAGCAATTATTTGAGGCTCTGACGTACTATGAAAGCTCAGTGGCGGCAGTCGTTTCAAGTAATTTTCAAAAGGTAATCACACCTACCCTGCCTGTCTGTAGGCACGAATGGGCAGTTTTGTGGGTGGGCCCAGCGTAATGTATCTTTTTATCCCTTCTGTCATATCATTTTAAGGTATGTGCACAAAAATGAGGCAGATCCAACGCTCGAGTGGACCACACCAAAGATGAATCTTGCATTTAATGCAACTCAAGATTATTATTTGGTGTGGTCTACTGCTTCATTTTTGTGCACATGATATGAGAGAAGGGATGGACGGGGATACATTATGGTGGGCCCACAGAACTGTCGGTTCATGGCTAGAGATGGGCAGGGGTTAGGACGCAATCCGCATACGTGATCAGAAGGCTCTGGCAGATCTACCAATGCCCGCCTGCCAATTAATGACCACAGGAGTCGAGATCTATTTGGGCGACACTTGAAAATGAGTTCCGTCCATAGATCTAAAGCTTGTTGACTTGACTCGAAACTCAGCCAAGTCCAAGTCAACTCAACTCAACTCAAATTGGCCATGAATCAAACCAAATCACTTGAAATTCATTGGCAAGCTCAACTCAGTTCAGGCTCAACTCAAGACTCGATTGAGACTGAGTCGCTCACCAAGTTGATGCACCTTTTAAGTAAGAAATAGATGATCGGTGAGATTCACACTCATGACACCAAGCAGCAAGGCAAGGGTGGTTACCAGCAAGCCAAGCACCGATTTAATGATTATACTAGTCTATTTGTATACTCATACTATACAACAATCTGTTATTAGTAAAATCTTATTTATAACTTAATATTAAATATTGATTTGAGTCGAGCCAGGTATTCGAGTCAATCTGAGTGGAATACATATCTGAGTCAAGTTTTGAGGTTTTAAACTATGGTTCCATCTCATTTTACTCAATCATAATTATGCATGAGAAATAGTCAAGTGGCCTCATAGCACTATAAGTTACACTGTTTTTAGGAGAATGGGTTCATGTGGACTGTACATTTGTTTGATCTTAATTGTATATTAAGTCCAAAAACACGTTTGATTCTGCCATTAAAAAAAATCCACGAATAGAATATCGATCCAATCTATACTTAATTTGGGCTTATTTTTGATAAGATGGTTACGATTGCCTAACAAAAATAATTCTCTAGAGTCACAAGCAATCCATGATGGGCCTTAACACATGGGTGGATCTATTTTTGTGTAAACTATCTTAACCATCCATATTAGAAGCCGTTTATCCAATGGTAAATCTTTGTTTGAATGGTTTGATGTCTGAATAATAGCCTTTGAAATGTGTATTGGCCCTGATGAACAGTTTGGATCACTGGAGTAGAGATCATGATTATTAGTTAACAGCATTTCTTTTTAGTCCTGAGGAAAGAAAATATGATCTCTAATCCATCCTCATATCAACTAAAATAAATTTATTTGGGATAGTTACATAATACCACCTCATTAATATGATATTTGCATCTCGGTACTAATTTAAAGTAAACTTCATTTAGCTATCTCATCAATTAAGTTAATTGTCATATATAGTGATGCTTTGCATTAGCTTTCTCTAAATTCAATTAGATTAAGTCTTTTTTGCTTGTAAGTGACAAAAATGCCCACTAATGCTCCCTGGTAACGAGTAAGCTACATCTGCATTGGCAATGCCTCCCCAATTGTGGTGATTCAGATGATAATTTTAACTTGCATTGCCATTCAGTAGGGCCCACATGTGAGATGGTCTAATGACATGAATCATTTAGGTTCTTATCATTATCATATATAACCAATCTTCTGGTAATGAAGTTTTTTTTACGACCCCAACCTTTGATTTTTATCATTGAATACAAGCCATTTAAAATTCTTTTTTTACAAATAGGGATGTTTGGAATCATCCTTTCAATGAAATCTTATTATGGTCACACATACAGTATGGAGTCCTGCAGATAGATAGTTCCCATCATGGATTGCGCAACATGTAGAGTCTAGTGGGCAGAATGTCCCCCATATTGGATACAGAGTGTTCACCCTCAGATCCAAGTTACGGATCATGACTTGTACACTAAGTGTATATAAATCTACCTATTGTTGGGGATTTATGTTACCGAATCACACAGATACAAATCTAGGATAGCAATCCAATGGTACCAAGCAAATACAATAGAACACAGATTTAACGTGGAAAACCCTTGCGGGAAAAAACCACGGCACAAAGCAACGGAATTCCACTATGAAAGCATGAAATTACAAAGAGAAATGACTTACCCGATTCGAACAACCTCGAATCTCACCCTTGCTACACTATTTAGAAACTCTAAAACCCTTTTAGGAACCCTTAGAACCCCTTTAAAAAGCCTTATCATGCTTGAGAAGGCCCTAAGGAGTCCTATTTATAGATGGGGAAACCCCACTTACGCACCTTGCTAAAAAATGCCTCAAATTTACACAGTTCATGCATAAACCCCTCACCGTCTGCGTAACCCTCGACTAGTCGAGCCTGGGCTTCAACTGGTCGAATGACCCCTTCGACTAGTCGAGCCAGTCTCTCGACTGGTCGAGCGACTTGGAATTTCCAAATACACCGTTGCTGGACTTCGAGTCGAGCCGGCTTTGACCAGTCGAAGGGACCTTCGACTAGTTGAGTCAGTCCCTCGACTGGTCAAGCAGCTCGGTGAACAAGATTTAAGACATCTGTTTTACAACAATCTCCGCCATGTCTTCAATCTTTAACCGTGTAGCTTCTTGACCTCTTATCTTATCTTTACATTACATCATAGCTTCTCGTGCACATTTCATCCTCCGTTTAAGCCATCACCAAGCCCAGAAAAGTTGCACAAAACTTGAACTTCTTTGCAAGAATGACCTTGGTGATCATGCCTTCCAGATTTACGCTAGTGTAAATATTCTCCAGTGTTATGCCTCCTTCCTCAAGCACCTGTCGAATAACATGAACATCTAACTAATTGCTCCACCCGCTAGTACAAACGAGTAGCATGAAGTCGACTTTCTAGAATCTATGCCGCTTTCATAATCTGAATCCACATACCCAACCAACTTTGTCCATGTTTTTCTAAAAGTAAAGACGTAGTCTTCTTACCATCTCACCACTATCCAATATTGCTAGCTGGGGTATTTGCTCACAACACCTAATAGCCTGTGAAATAACCGATCTAATACAAATCATGACATACACTGCCAACCACATTCGAATAAGGCTCATGAGATATATCATGCTTTTCCACATCTGTTTTGGGACATGTCCTGAGAAAAAATTGAGGAGAGACGCGTAGGGAACGATCTCTGGCTTTACCTGGTCTATCACATCCTTGATCAATACCTACACAAGGTATTCTACCTATGATTACCAAAACTTGCTCCTCTTTCAGTTTCAATGCCGCGAACCATCTTTGCAGCCCCCTGATCCTTCATCCTGAATGTCCCACTTAACCGAGTCTTCAATACATTGATTTCAGACATGTTATAATTGACAATCTACATGTCATCAGTATACAATTCCTGACTCACCATGTAACACCTTGGTTCCCAAAACCCGAGTACACTACTCGTGTTCCAAAAACCCGAGCGTTAACATTTGAAAATACCCAAATTTCACGTATATTTTTTTTCCTTCTTTTATCAGAGTTAATAATATAGCGGGATGGAAATAAATCAGATATTAGAGGGAGTCTAATATTCATAACCAAGATTTCAAATGGTCACCCGAAAACTTATACAACACAATATTTCAAGCATAAACTAAACATAAAGGAAATTTGAAATGGCCGGAGACCTGCAAAATCATCTAGGTTACCATGTTCTCCATAAGCACCCGCATACGCATCATCTGCGTCTCATGCACATTGAATACGGTTTGATAGCGTCAATGGCTATCGCAGTGAGGTATACCCCTTAAGATTTATCGCATCATCAAGGTAATTAATCATAGTTAACAAAGGCAATGTATAACAAACATTATACAATAATTATCATGAAAATCAAATAAGGTTCATCAGATACACATTCATTAAATAAATTTTATAAGGATGATCTTGTTTTATTGCATGAATGTATGCACATGCTCACAGACCTGAGGATGTACATCCAGCTGGTAAAAAGTCGCCCAAGGAGAACTAATCACCTGGAAAAGACCATAGATATATAGATTGCCCAAGGAGAATTAGTCACCCGAAAAAGTATACAAAGGTATGCCCAAGGAGAACTAGTCACCCGGGAAAGACCATAGATATATAGATCGCCTAAGGAGAATTAGTCACTCGAAAAAGTACACAAAGGTACGTCCAAGGAGAACTAATCACCCAGAAAAGACTATAGAAATATAAATCACCCAAGGAGAATTAGTCACTCGAAAAAGTACATAAAGGTACGCCCAAGGAGAACTAACTGCCCGAAAAGGACCTAATATATGTCATGAAAATGCATGATTAGCCCAACCATTATTATTTCAATATCAAACAATCATTTTAAGAAAGCTCAAGGGTCACTATAGGGGGTTTGTCACCCAGCATAGGCCTGTAACTCATTCATAGTGTCTCATTCCACCATCCCTGGCTCATGAGACTATTAAACAGGATGTTTTAAAGGTAACCTACTCAACTAGTAGTCAATTATAGGTTTATAAGTGAGACTTATCATCGCAAGGTTATGTGAAGATGGTTTCTTAAAATCACATAGGGTGAATATTACACCAAGCCGTATAGGGCAAACAAATCCATCTTAAGGATGTGATGAAAAGGAAATATCCCGAGAGCCACTTAGGCAACAAATGATCAAAAAGATGGCAAGTCCACCAGATAATTCTATTTAATTTATTACGCAAATGGCCACTATTTCGAGGACCTTTAAATACACCATGAAGAAATCAGAAGTGCTAAAACAAGTCATGTGCAATATCAAAAGTACTTGCACATATAAAGTGTTCAATTTCAACCAAAATAGGAATATTTGATATCATACTTGAATTCTAAATCTAGCCATCAATCATTTATGAAGAATTATATGAATGGAACTAATATTTATCATCATCTTCTATTAATATTAAATTAAGCAATTAGTGGAATAAATTAACTAAGATAACCATCATGATGTAGGAAAAGCTTGAAAGGTGATTCTCACCTTTCTAAGTCAAATTTTCTTGCTTATGTTGCATCCTAAGCACGGTGACTCACTTGAGTTTATTTCCAACACAACTCGATACCAATTTCGCGATCTAAGGGGTTGTTTGGGAGTCAACATTCCCTATATTTTAATTAAAGGTCTAGGTTAGCTTAAAATAAGATTTAACTCTAAAATTTATGAGATCAGAACTCACCAAACTAGATTGTTGACTCGGTGACTTGACTCAGGCGAGTCACACGATCTTCACTCCCTTTTCCTTTCTCTCCTTTCTTCTTCCTTCCCTTCCTTTTTCTTTTCTTCTTTTCCTACTCTATTGTGAACTTTTAGTAGGGTTTAGACCCAACCAAATAGTAAGTCAGAGGCCTGACTCAGTTTTGAACCAAGTCAACTCAGTGACTTGCCTCTTTTCTCCTCTTCTTTTCTTTTCCTTCTTTCATTCCCTCTTCTTTCCTCACTTCTTTTTCTCTGCTTTCTGAGCTGGTCAACAAGGAGCTTGGCCTCAGACCTAATTCATCAGATGTGTCCTGGTCCAACCCAGCACCTGCCAACTCGGTTGGACTCGTTGCAACTGAGTCAGTGAGACTAGGAATTAGAACCGAACAGGCCACCACTCCCTCTCCAAGCCCTTCTTCTCTGCTTCTTCTTCCACTTCCTTCTTTTCTCTTCTCCCTGAGATAATCACTAACATCTAGGCATGAACCAGACGTGCAAGACATACTGATTCTGTGAGATTAACCGAGTCAACTCAGTGGCGACCTGGTAAAGCCAAGACTCCCCTCCTTCCTCTCATTTTCTTTCTTACTCTCTTCTTTTGTCTCCCCCTGCTGATTAAACATTAGCTAAAGATAATCTAAACTAGTTCTTGTACCTGAACAGACACGCTTAGTACGATCCTTGACTCAGCATTTTGGTGTGGACTTCGAACGAGTTGACTCGCTCCTCTCTCTCACGCTAATTTCTCATTCTTCTTCTTCTTTCTATCTTTCTCTGATTCTTCTTCATCCTTTCTTTTCTTCCTTGTTCTCCCTCTCTTTCTGAACGTTTGCAAGATCTGGAATTGATCTAGACTCAAACCGAGTTGAGGCAGTCAGACTCGGTAGCAGTCCAACCCGACTTGACTTTGCTCTCTCTCTCTCTCTCTCTCTCTCTCTCTCTCTCTCTCTCTCCCTTTCGATCCTCCCCTCTTCATTCCCTCATTTCCTCTCATTTCTCCTTTTTCTTCCGTTCTCCTTCACTTTTCTTTTCATCTGCTGGAAGACGCCCAACCACGGACTCAACAAGACTCGACATTCCAACTCACTGGGTTAGTTGGTGCAGTAAAAACGGCGCAGCCTCTCTTCCTTTTCTCACTCTCTTTTTATCTTTCTATTCTTGGAGAGGGGTTGCCCTAAAAGGCAACCTTTTATAAGGCTTCTTAATTATTTTCTAGAGGCTTCTACTGTAACTTATCAGTGGATTAATTGCAGGTTAATTGTTTCTACCCGCCCGAGATTTGATATGGTAACTCTGGTTTCGGGTTACATGTCATCAATCGGATGTTATAGATGGTTTTAGTTACCATAGGTCACTAAATAAACGTCTTTGATCAGGAGGTGGGGCCCACTTAGAGAAGATGAGTTTTTCAGATAGACGGTGAAGATGGTTCTGCTAGTAATGGCGGAAATCCTACGAACGGTTGATTTAAAGATCGGTAACGTTTGGATGGTTCGGATGGGTCGTAAGGACCTTGTGGGACCCACCATTCACTTAACAAATCCCAAAATATTGTGCTTTCACGAGTTTCTCTGCCACAGCTAACAACTTGTGCACTAGTGAGTTGCTTGCGAGAATCCCGTTCTGGTTAAGCACTCATGTTTGTCACCCTAAGATCAACGTCTGAAAGTTGCTAAGTGGTTCCTTAGAGAGAGGTGAACGGTTGAGATCGTGCCAACTGGCCGAAACCAAAAGATGCTTTTCGCCTTTCTCTTTGTGGCTGTGGAAAATCCTAAAATGGAAATGGATAAAGGGCCAGGATGCGTTGTGTTGAGTGGTTGGGATTCAAAGTGAAATCCTTTTACGGATTGCTAGTGCGACATTAAAAAGAAGAAGGAAAACTCTTGTTTTCAAAAACTGCCGCATGTGGACCACTAATGCATCAGAATTTGTGTGCATTCACATGTGTTCAATTAGTGAAAGGATCTAGGTTCGGGTCAGATTCGGGTGCTGCCCATGATGGACGGTTTGGATCATCGATCGGGGCTTAGTCGGTGGGCCCGATTTCAAATCCCTTGCTGGCGGGAAAAATAAAGGAGAGAACTCTCTTTCACTTATTTCCATCGGGTCAACACGGTCAAACCGTGTTGACAGTTTTGGTGTGCTGCGTGTGCACGCGTACCTTGTGTACACACGCAACCAGGTGGGGTCCACTGTAATGCTTGTGGGAAATCCACTCCATCCAATTACATTGGAGGTTCCAAAAGGACCTTAGATCAAGGCTGGGGCATATTGAAGGCCTAGATGGGCCACATTAAGTGATTTTGTGTGTCAAACCGTGTGTTTACTGATCATCCCACTACTAGGCTGTACCAAAACCATTTTTTCAATGATCTCATAGATCTCCAACAACATTTAGGGAGATTTTAACCATTAATTAAGGGTCAGTTAGTAGGTTAGTTTGGTTTAGGTATGGATTTGAGGCCTAGGCTCCATCTGTGAATGGTTCAAGTTGCCTTTAAAGGCATTCTACAGAGTTTATCCATTCAATCATCCCTGACGTTGATGAAAGGTCTGGGTGTTCGTATTTGTCTGTATATTATACGCACATCGTACCTCCATGTTTAGATCCACACTCAGGATGACTGTGCATGATCGTGAGTTACATTAAGATCTAGGTCTAATGGCCAACTATTTGTATGATTTAAATTGTCACGAACGTCTTCGTTTAATTGATATGAATTAGGGGAAATAAATTTGTTTTGATTCAGGGCTAACGATCATATAGTACTAAAACTTCGTTTAAGTAGCCCATAGAGCTTTACGGCTAACTAAGTGATGGTGTATGGTAGGTTGTTATTAACCAAGGTTAAACAATTGAGATGGACAGATTAATGGTGGTGGACAACATAGTTTATGGCCAACTTTCACACAACTATGCTTATTTAGATTATAATAGTAACACCCGAATACTGAAAAGTATGGGGTGTTACACACCATGAAGGAATCAAACCACTACCTACCACGACCTCTTGCAAAAATTTTTCTCAACCCCTTTAAACTTCGAACTGCTCTGGTTGCTTCATGTAGATCTGCTTTTCCAATTTACCTTACAGAAGTACAAACTCCACATCCATCCTTCCAGCTCGAGATCGCATTGGCCAACTAGCGCCAATCACGAATCTAATAGACACCTACTATACCGTTGGCGCGAATATCTCTGAGAAGACGATCCCTTCTCTCTAAGCATAACCCTTCACTACCAACCTCGCTCTATATCTATGTTATATACTCCTGAAGATCCACCTGCATCCAACCTCTTTTCGACCACTAGAAGCTCCACCAGCTCCTATGTGTCGATCTGGTACAACGAGTCCATCACATCGCCCATAGTCACCTTTCACTTCTCAACACCATGCTCACTTAAAGCCATCTGAATAGATGATAGATCCCTCTCGTATGTAACAAAAGTATATGAGATATTAGAGTTATCCATGTACCTCACCGATATCCTGTGATTATGTCGTGTGATTCTTCTCACAGGTGGCTGCTCCACCTGCTCTGTATCTCTATCCACACGTCTCAGCCTTCATGCCATGCCCGCTTATGTGGCCATGCCCAACATGCCATACACGTGCAGAGGTGGAATCCGCTACAACTACTGCAGTTCCACATTTTGAACTGCTCCCGATCAACCTGTATATGTTACCAAGTCGTTACGCTTTCATGATTACCCGTGCCCTCTTAGATACTTTAAGAACACCATCAATACTTCTGAACTTGTTGCCCATTGCCTCAAGTACACTAAGAGAAATCAGATTCTTCTTCATGTCAGGAATGTCCCTCATGTCAGTCAGGGTATGCTCTGTCCCATCAAACATCTTGATGCGCACCGTACTAACCACCACAACATTACAGGCAATGTCATTGCCCATAAACACCTATCCACCATCGCACTCCCTGTAGCTGGCGAATCAACTCTGATGATGAGTCATGTGAAAAGATGCCCCTATGTCGAAAATTCACTCATCCTTACGATCATCGTAAACGTGTTTAATCATAAACATATACAAAACATCACCATCACATCCACTCGATCCATCTGACGTGGCAGCATTGGCCTCTTTGTATGAAGCCTCAGATTTTTCACTCTTAGATTTAGGATTTGTACAATCCTTCTTCACATGTTCTCCCATCCAACAATTCTAGCACTTTAACTTTCCTTTGCCGTTGCCCTTGGAGTTGGATCTTGACCTCGAAGACTCTGTATCTTGCTCAGAGTTCCTGCCTCTCGTAAATAGTGTATTAGAAGATGTCTCCATGTCGTCGTTAAGCTTTCTCATGGCTTTCCCTTGAAGGGCTGAGATAACAGTGTGTGCACTCAGAGTTTTATTCGTGGTGCACATTGTGTCCTTGATTGACTCATACGAGGCCGAAAGAGAATTCAACAACATACATGCTTGTTCTTCATCTTTCATCACTTCCTCCATATCTACCAATTTGCAAAGCAATTTATTAAAGTTGCTGACGTGAGCATCCAAATCTCTATCCTCTACCACATGAAGTTATACCATTGCTGCTTCAAGTGTAGGCAATTTTCAGAGGATTTTTTTTTGCATAGACATCCTCTAACTTTTCCCACAACTTAGCCGCAGTTTTCTCCCTCATGACATTGTAAAGAACCTCATCCGTGAGACATAAATGGATCGATGATAAGGCCTTCTTATCAAGAGTATTCCAATCATCATCAGTCATAGTAGACTTTCGCTCCTTAAGAGTACCATCTTTGCCTTGCTTGATTAAGAAACTGATCATCTTGATCTTCCATAACTCAAAGTTATTTTCCCCTGTGTACTTCTCAATATTATACCTAGTGCTTACTATTATTGCTTATCCCTCAGATTCAGATCTGTACCCCAATGATAGCTCTGATACCACTTGTTGGGGATTTGTACTATGGAATCACACAGATATGGATCGAGGATAGAAATCCAACGGCACCAAGCAAACACAAGAGAACACATAGATTTAATGTGGAAAACTCTTGTGGGAAAAAACCACGGCACAAAGCAACATAATTCCACTATAAAAGCATGAAATTTCAAAGAGAAAAGACTTATTCGATTCGAACAACCTCAAATCTAACCTTTGCTACACTCTTTAAAAACCTTAAAATACTTTTAGGAACCCTTAGAACCCCTTTAGAAAGCCTTAGCATGCCTGAGAATGGCCATAGGGACTCCTATTTATAGATGGGAAAACCCCACTTATACACGTGTTGAGAGTCAAATATTGCATATTAGATCCCATTTATTGCTTAGTTTTATGAACATGATACTGCTTAATGTTTTATTTTAATCATATTTATGTTGCAAGGTGAATTTAAGAGCTTGGATTAAAAAGGATGCTAAAGGCACATATTTAATGCTCAAGAATCACCAAAGCAAAGAATGAATCTAATGAAACCAAGAATGAAGAATCCACACACCAAAGATCTTAGAAAATCAAGTCAAGAATGAAGAAAATCGGAGTTTTGAAGTGAATTTGTGTAACCCTCGACCAGTCTTGAAACTGGCTTGACTAGTCCTGCGTACGCTCGACTAGTCCTGGCTCGACCGATCGAAGGTGCTCGACTCGAACTCCAACGACTAAAATAGCCAATTTTCTGTCCTACTCGACCAATCAAGGGCGTCCCACGAATGGTCGAGGACGTCCCACGACCAATCAAGCGTTACGCAATTTTTGCACGGACTGCGTAAATTTGAGACGGTTTCCAAAAATTTCTACTCGGTGTGAAAGGTTAAGGCCTAAACTATAAATAGGGGTCCTTAGGGCACTCCTAGGCATCTTTTAGGGTTTGAGGAGTGGAGCAAAAGGGTGGAGCCGCTGTCCGGGTGTTCTTCTTCTTCCTCTTTAGTTCGTCTTTTTATTTTGTTTAAGGGTCTTTAGTTCAATCATATCTATGGTTGGCTAAACCTCTTAGCTAGGGCTAAGAGGTGAAGCTTGTAGCGTGATTGGGATGTTTGCTTTATTTTAATATTTTGTTGAATTCTCTTGGATTCTAGTTTGATTATGAAGGAATATTTTTAGGTTTTAATTGTTTGTTGTGACAAATTACAATAGATCTGTGATGGCTTGAGATATCTTCTTTTCTTAAATTGAAATTGTTAAATTAGTAAGTCCTGTTGTTCACAATCGTCCCTTGGGCATGGTAGGGTGACGGAATCCTTCATAACTTTCACAATTCTCTTATGATTGGTTATGGGATTGGTAAATCCTGTTGGTTGCCTTGTATCCCGGGCATAGCTAGGTGACAAAATCACTTTCAAATCTTCACCACTCTCATCCATTAATGATTAGATCCATGAGAAGTTCAGAGATGCGACAAATCTCTTCTTATCAACTGGATAAGATAGGACTTTGATTCCAGTTGTGTCCTTGAATCATGCAAGGTAGCTTCCCAATTGCTATAAGTGGATCCTTGGCACCCTAGTTTCCCACCTTTAAATTTCTTAAGTTTCTCATTATATATCTTGCAATTTCTCTCTTTACTTCCATATTTGGGCATACATCTTCTTCTAGTTCTAGTTCTAGTTCTATTTGCTTGTAGAAAACACACAAGTTCAGTCCTTGTGGACTCGACCTCGGTCTTACCGAGATTATTACTACATCACAACCCTACGCTTGGGGTTGTGAACAAGTTTTGGCGTTGTTGCCGGGGATTAATGGTTGCATTTTTTTGAGATTAATTAGTTTTGGAATTAGGTTAATATTAGGGCTTTTGTATTTTTAGGATTAGGTTTTGTTTTCTGTTTTTAGAAACTTTCTAATTCTAGGAATTTTGTAAAGAAGCTAACTTTCTAATTCTAGGTTTAGAAACTTTCCTAATTTGATTTTAGAAACTTCCTTATTCTCTCTTTAGAAACTTCATATTTTCTGTTTTTAGAAACTTTCCTTTTTAGAAACTAACTCATCTTTCTATTGTTGTTTTTAGTAACTTTCTAATTTTAAAATTTCTGTTTTTAGAAACTGACTTGTTTTGTTTTTCTTTTGCAGGATCGTAACATAGATCTTCTCCAATCTGGTAACTTCGTTTTAATTCTCTCTCTTTCTATTTTTAGATTTCTTATTGCTGTAGGATTTTTCTTTTATTTTTTTAGGATTAGATTCAGAGTTAGGGTTTCACCATGCAAGAGTGGGTACGTCAATATGCTGAGATGGATAAGAGATATTGGGAAGGGATGTATGATGATAATGTTTGGAAACAACCTATATCTCAAAATTTTTTTGAAAACATAATTGAGAATCGATAGGAATAGAATGCTCCACCTGATACAAAGTCCTTACGCAATCATATGCAAGAGAATAATTACACTCCACGGATTAAGAAAATAATACGTGAATATTGGGGTTATCATAACTATGGGAGTGAGAACTAGTATCACTCATTAGACAAGAAGAAAATAATGAGAGATTATATCATGGGTGATAATATGTACTAACAACCATCAAATTCTCCCACCTATGACCTGTATGACTATAATAAGTGGAAACATCAAGATTGTAAAGATGAACCAACATGTTATAGTGATTATTCTCTTGGATCCCCTGCATTTGAGATCCAACCAGAAATGATCTAAGAGGATTCACGTTTCAATTTCACGGAATATCGAGAACAACTCAACCAACTTATCGCAGGTATGATGAAATCATTGGAAACAACTGAATCACACCTTGATAAGAGAGAAGTGATTAGTTTACCCCAGCCTCAACCCAGTCCAAAAATGCAATGCGAGGAAAGTGATCCTAACTCACTTTTGGAGAACTCTGGAATTTGGAATAAAGAGTTGGATTGTGTTAATGAGCATATGGTTCAATTTCTCGAACAGTTTATCATGATGACGGTCTAAAGGAATGATTAAGAGACGTGGGTGTCTTTCAAATATAATGATAATGACACACTTCACTCACATGACACACTTGGTTTTAATGATGAATGAGAGGCTAGTTTATTCGAACCTTAGCCCAATTTAGGAATAGATGTGAGGAAAGCAATCCCATCCCAAGTGTGTATTGTACTGAATTGGAAGATGATGAGTATTGGGATGACGATCACGAATGTGCAGCCTAAATTTCCTTGGAATCAATCTTAAGTTTGGTTCAAGTCAGTAATCAATAAGTATACGAAGTGATCGGTCATAATAATCTACTCCACTCATCTGACATATCTGATTTAAATGTGGAGGATGATCCCCTTTCAATCGACCTTTCCAACTCTTGTGAGACATATTTAGATCACTCCCCTGAATTGAATAATGATATGATTCGGGAGATGGACGAGTTGCTCGATATGACTCTAGAATTTGAAACTACCCAGTTGAGGGCACAATCTAAGCAGTACACTTTTGACAATTCAATGCCTCTACTGAGAAGCTTCAATGAACAAAGTCTTCACATCAATGCTTTATCTATTGATCCTCAATATATTTGTGCAGGGCAAGAGCAAGAGAGCATGCGTCCATCCATTTCCAAAGACGATGGAATCCTTGGGCAGATCATCATAAACTTCATTGTGGAAAATGAGTCACTCTCAACTGAAATTTTTAACTCTTTTGACGATTGCTTGACACACTTTGTAAACTCTAATGATCCTATCATAAAAGAAATAGTGAATATCTTGCAAGACAACAACTCGGTAGTTGTCACTAATCGAGAGAATCCTTATTCCAAAGCCCCTCCTTCCTTAAATCCTAAATGTTTACCAATAAAGGAGGAGGAGCTGATAATTGAACTAACATTGAAACTTTTTTTGTCAAAGGTGAATCATATATACTTTGGATACCTCAAGCAATTCAACGACATATTTTTGGTGAGGTCCATAAATTTCTTTGAAAATTCACGCTCCCGGGCATCCAAGCCTATTACAAAAAGGGCTTTTTGGATGACCCACTGAGAAATTTATCAAGATATTGGCCGGAGGAGGAACCTTGCAGCATGACCGAGTAGTTTTGTTCCCTGCTTTCCTAGTTTATGATTAGTTTATTGCTTTCATGTTATGTCTAGGATAGTCGGCTGTATGTCGTTTAGGATAGTTTGCTTCCCGTTTGTTTAGGATGGTTTGCTTTTTGTTGGTTTAACTCTTGTGTTAACCCACCTTCGTGTTGAGATCCTTTGGAAAAACTTTAAAATTCCTTCTTCAGGTACTGCCTTTCCATCACTTCTCCTTTACTTTCGGTGTCTCATGTGCATTGCATGCTTATATCTTTTAAATTGAGGACAATGTAGATTTTAGGTTAGGGGGTGTGGATTAGGCAAACTAATCAGGTTTTCTTAGTCTTTGAGCAAAAATTATGAAAATTTTTTCTAAAAATTTTGTAAATTTGTGTGATTTTGAATTCGTCCATGATTTAGTAATATAAGATACTTCATGTTGGTGATTTATGACTCGTGGATTCAGTTACTTGTTAGATTTCACAGTTAAGTTGAAATTATTAATCCATGATTAGAATTTTTTAACATTGATTGAGTCATGATTTCACATGTTACATCTAGCTTAAACATTAAGGTGTCAGTTCGATATTGAATTGATAACTTGATGATTATTAAGCATGGAAGGAACCAACTAGGGGAATTTGCCCATCATGTTCAATAAGAAGAATTGAAAAGAAAGGAAAATAAATAAATACCCAACTAAAAAATAGTTGTTGTCGAAAACAACTACTTATTCAAAATCTTTAAAAAGGTTGACATAGCGTGAAGCCATCGATCGAAAAATCAAAAGCTGGAAGAATATAAAGGCTGAACTGTAAGGCAAGTTTTGGTTATCTTGAATGCTCTGTTCGATTATCAATGTTATCATGGAAATTAAGAATTGAATCTTTGATTGTGATAAGTCTAGGGTTTGCTCTCCACCCATGGAACTCAATGTTTAAAATTGTTCTAATTGGAGGATTAATGCTTTGAACTTGCCTATGAGATTTACCATGTGATAAAGCTTAGGAGGAAATTCTGCTCAATATTAATGTATCCTAGATTTTTATACAATGGATTGTCTTTAGAACCGCTTGAGCTTATGGAAATCATACAGTGGTTTTTTGAAATATTTTTCACATACTTTGCTCGGGACTAACAAAATGTTGGTTGGGGATTGTGATAAGGGTCAAATATTGCATATTAGACCTCATTTATTGCTTAGTTTTATGAACATGATAATGCTTAATGTTCTATTTTAATCATGTTTGTGTTGTAAGATGAATTTAAGAGCATGGATTGAAAATGATGCTAAAAGCATGGATTTATCGCTCAAGAATAACCAAAGCAAAGAATGGATCTAATGAAACCAAGAATGAAGAATGCACACACCAAAGATTCATGAAAATCAAGCCAAGAATGAAGAAAATCGGAGTTTTGAAGTGAATTTGTGTAACCCTCGACCAGTCTTGGCTCTAGCTCGACTAGTCCTGCGTACGCTCGACCAGTCCTAGACTCTGTTCGACTAGTCCTAGCTCAATCGGTTGAAGGTGCTCGACTCAAACTCCAATGACTAAAATAGCTAATTTTTCGTCCTGCTCAACCAGTCGAGGGTGTCCCACGACCAGTCGAGGATGTCTCATGATCAGTCGAGGACGTCCCATGACCCATCGAGCATCACGCATTTTTTGCGAGGACCGCGTAAATTTAAGATGGTTTTCAAAAATTTCCACTCGGTGCAAAAGGTTAAGGCCTAAAACTATAAATAGGGGTCCCTATGGCACTCCTAGGCATCTTCTAGGGTTTGAGGAGTGTAGCAAAAGGGTGAAGCTGCTCTCCGGGAGTTCTTCTTCTTCCTCTTTAGTTGGTCTTTTTATTTTGTTTAAGGGTCTTTAGTTCAATCATGTTTATGTGTAGTTAAACCTCTTAGCTAGGGCTAAGAGGTAAAGCTTGTATTGTGATTGAGATGTTTGCTTTATTTTGATTCATGTTTTATTAAATTCTCTTAGATTCTAGTTTGATTATGAAGGAATATTTTTAGTTTTTAATGGTTTGTTGTGATAATTACAATAGATCTGTTATGGCTTGAGATATCTTCTTTTCCTGAATTGAGATTGTGAAATTAGTAAGTCCCATTGTTCACCATCGTCCCTTGGGCATGGTAGGGTGACGGAATCTGTCTTAACTTTCACAATTCTTTTATGATTGGTTGTGGGATTAGTAAATCCTTTTGTTTGCGTTGTCTCCCGGGCATGGTTAGGTGACAGAATCACTTCCAAATCTTCACCACTCTCATCCATTGATGATTAGATCCATGAGAAGTTCAGAGATCTGACAAATCTCTTCTTACCAACTGGATAAGATAGGGCTCTGATTCCACTTGTGTCCTTGAATCATGTAAGGTAGCTTCCCAATTGCTATAAGTAGATCCTTGGCACCCTAGTTTCCCACCTTTGAATTTCTTAAGTTTTTCATTATATATCTCACAATTTCTCTCTATACTTCTAGATTTAGGTTTACATCTTCTTCTAGTTATAGTTATAGTTGCTTTTACAAGACACACAAGTTCAGTCCCCGTGGATTCAACCTCAGTCTTACCGAGATTATTACTACATTGCGACCCTACACTTGGGGTTGTGAACAACACCTCCCTAGAAACCGTATCAAATTTACACAGTCCGCGCATAAACCGACATACCATCTGCATAACCCTCGACTAGTCGAGCCTGGGCTTCGATTGGTCAAAGGACCCCTTTGACCGATCAAGCCTGTTCCTCGACTGGTTGAGCGACCTGAAATTTTCAAATACACCATTGTTGGACTTTGAGTCGAGCCAACTTCGACCAATCGAAGGGACCTTCAACTAGTTGAGCCAGTCCCTCGACTGGTCGAGCAGCACAGTGAACAAGATTTAAGACATCTATTTTACAACGCCTATCATATAGTGATTAGGAGACACAATTACATGTATTTTAGATTAACATCATATTAACATTCATACACCTAATTGTTTCTAATTCGTTTAATAACATTTCATCCATAACATTTTCAGTCATAAAATAAATTATTAAAATATGTTTAAGTCCACCATTTGGGACTTTATTTAACCAAAATAATCATTGTCCAAAATCATGACTATAAACTTATTTCAAATTTTAACCAAGGCAAAAGTAACTAAAGTGAATGGAAACTAAAGTTTTTAGAATCAATCTAATAATCAATTCAGTCGTTTAATGCGGTGAGCTTTCCGCTATTAAATACAACCATTGGTCTTGAGTTTCATCCACCAACCCGACCTCATTTTTTGGTACCTAATTAGGTCATCATGCATCATCCTCCTCTATATGGTTGTAATCCACAATGTTAGCTGACCAGTTTAGTGAGTGAACCCAACATAGTTCATAGCACAATATAAGATAGCCGAATATAACTAAAATAGTGTGCATCCAATATGAGCATGAATGCAAAGATGTCATAAGGTGCATATCAAGTGCAATGATCGTTCATTTTCTTAGGTTGGATACTCGACAACCCAAAAATTATAACCTTCATACGTCCACCATAGGTAGGCATGGGTAATCTGTACCCATCAAATATACACCTAGGTAGGCATGTGTAATCTGTACCTGTCAGATATCCACTTAGGCAGGCATGGATAATCATATATCTACTCCGTGAGTAGGCTTCCACTATTGTGGGCATCTGGTAACGAATCTACTAGGCATAACCATCCAGGTAGATCCCCTAGGAACCTAGGCACAATGTGTGCATGCAGTCATAATGGATGCATATAATGCATGCTCGATGACTATGCATCAACATGTGTAGGTCAATTGATACATCTCTTTCTTAGAGGAAACAATGAAATCTAGAACATCAATGAATTGCATGTTTGTATGTTCAAATAATAAATCATATGACAATGATCATACTAGCAATATAACATGGAAACCATATCAACTCAAACAATCACAATCATCAATTCATCTATCTTAATCATACTGATATGAGATATGTTGGGATTCACTCACCTATTTATGGTAGGGTCGAATCCTTCGAGTAATCGAACGTTTTGAAATCTACACTTCGAATCCCTATTAAAATAATTTAACATACAATAAATTTAATTACAATGAGACAACAAGTGGGGTTCACCTTCAATCAAAGCAAGATGACCTATAACTAATTGTTTAAATTAATTTTAGAAATTCATAGAGGTTGTCTGTCGATCGACCAAAGCTCAACGACCTTCGATCGATCGACAATAAGGTCAATGAATTACAAAATTAATGTCTAAAGCATCTGGGCATTTCTGGTCATCCTCGATTGATCTAACCCTACTTGTCGATCGATCGAGCTTAGTCAGATTAAATTAACTTTCTTGCTAGACAAATTTGGTCATTCTTGATCGGTACCCTCGATTGATTAAGATCACTCGACGAGATCCTCGATTAATCAAACCTAGACATCGATCAATCGAAACTCAACATGATTTTTCAACTTTTCATGTTGGACAATAATAGAGTCCTTTGATCGATCAAGCATTGACTTCGATCGATCGATTGAAGTTGGATAGGTTTTATAACATATTCTGGTTTTTCAAAATTTTTAGAATTTTTTTTCTTCTTCCTTAGTTTTGATGGATTCCATTGATTATAAAATTGAGTCCAACCCATCTAATGGTTATTCTCATTCTCAAAATTGGAAAAACCAAAGGATTGCATAAATCTAAATATATGGTATCAGCAACTGATAGTCAAAAACTGTTTTCGACAAAAGGTATTATTAACTATACAATTTAATAGATTGTGGGGAGTCTATCCGTCAATTTAATCTAGAATTTGAGGTTCTAATACAATTTGCCTTAAGATTCGTAGATTCAGATTTACTTAGATTGATACGGATGGACTTCCTAGAGTCGATAGCTCATAATTTAGATTCTTGCTCTGAAAATCAATTCTCTACATCCACAACCTTTTCCATGTATCAAAATGATGAGTGTAATGTTGAACAACCACATCTATTAATTAGACCTAGGGTTTTTGAACAAGGAAAAGAGAAAATTAAAGGAGAAATTGATGAAAATTTACAGGTAGAAGATTCTTGTTCGCGGGGTTACACTCCCTCCTACGGCTGCTCTTTTGGGTTTAAGGGTTTTTTACAAGATTTTGTTGTAGGTCATCCTTGTAAATAGAGGAAGAGTTCTGATTCTAGAAGATTCCAGCAGAACTTTTATGGGCTTTGGTAAAATAAAATTCCTACAGTGTTAAGATCGATTCCCTAAAGTATCCCTAACCGAGAGTGCTCCTACTATTTGGGCTAAGTACTTAGTTTTCTAAATAAAGGAAAAATCAAATTATTAATTTGTTTAGTTAAGTTATCAAGTGGGTCATAAAAATCAAATCGTTACATTCTACCCCCCTAAAAGGAAAATTTTCATCATCAAAATTCACTTGATCTAATCATCAAACAACTTAGGATATTTCTCTAAAATGTTCACTTCTTGCTCGCATGATATTTTCCAGCTCCATTATGTCTTTGTCTGCAGAACATGCTACTTCCAATCCAAGATGCGAATCGGTTTCTCGAGATCTTGGTAGTAGATTACGTGTGAAACGTCTCTTTCATATTTCCACAACATCGATACATGAAATACATTATGCACACTAGCTAACCAAGGTGGGAAAGCGAGACAATACGCTACAACTTTATTTCACTCTAAGATCTTAAAAAAGTCCTATAAATTAAGGAGCTAATTTTTCTTTAGTTCCAAAATGCATCAATTATTTCTTTTGTGAGACTTTCAGAAATACATGATCTCCAATCACAAATTCCAACTCACGCCTTTTATTATATGCATAGCTCTTCTCCGTACTATGAGCTATTAACAATTGTTTCTTGATAATTCTTACTTTCTCCATGGCTTCTTGAACAATTTCGGGTCCAACTAAGCCCTTCTCCCCTACTTCAATCTAACAATTTAGCATGTGATAGAAACGTCCATAAAGTGCTTCATAAGGGGTCACCCCAATGCTAGCTTGATAGTTGTTGTTGTACATAAACTTTGCAAAATGCATATGTTGTATTGTATTCCGGAGTAGTGCCCATGGCTTTCTATGAACTTGTCCAAAAATCCAACGTGAAACACGGGTCACGATTTGATACAACAAAACTTGGTACTCCATACAATCGTACAACTTTCTTAATATAAATATTGGTAAGTACATCCATAGAGTAGTTAATACAGATGGGAATAAAATACGCTAACAATATCAGTCGATCAACGATTATCCAAAATGAATCATCCTTCTTTTGAGTTAATAGAAGCATAACTATGAAATCCATCGAAATGCAGTCCCATTTCCATTTTGGCACCTTTTGCGGTTTGTAAAAGACCAAAATGGTTGTGATGATCAGCCTTACTTGTTGATAGGTAAAACACCATGATACATACTCGACTATCTCCTTATACATGTTTGGCCACCAGAATGATCATTCTACGTTTTGATAAATCTTAGTTTCACCGGGGTGAATTGTAAACTTAGATCGGTGTGCTTCAGGATTTCTTCTCTTAATTTTGAAATATTTTGTACACACGAACAATCTCGAGAATGGATAACTTTATCCTCACAAACCTTCCATTCAGATTTATCTTTATTCTATTATTTGACTATCATTTTTGTTAACCATTCATCATTTTCTTGAGCTTCTATGATCCTTTCCTTTATGGTCTGTTTAATCATTATATTATTGAGATGGATACGTCCCTCCTAAAATTGTATCTTTACTTCGAACTCTTTTAAGAAATCTAACATCTCCCATTCTCTAATTATTAGCCTAGTTATACCTTACTGTTCATAACCCCAAGCATAGGGTTGCGATGTAGTAATAATTTCGGTGAGACCAAGGTCGAATCCACAGGGACTAAACTTGTACATATTTTGAAAATAACTAGAACTAGAACTAGAAGAAGATCTAAATCTAAATTTGAATAATTGAGAGTAATGATGAATAATGTTGATTAAAACTTCTAAATTTAAATGTAGGAATTAGGGTGCCAAAGATCCACTTATAGCTATCAGGATGCTACCTTACTTAATTCAATAAACATAATTGGAATTGGAGTCCTATCCTATCCAACCTATCCTATCCAATTGGAAGATAAAGTGATTTAAACTAAATCTAAACTTTTCATTAACCTAATTCTCAATGGAAGAGAATTGTGATGATTAGAAGGGATTCCATCACCCTACCATGCCAAGGAAACGATGGTGAACAACGAGATTTACTAATTCCACAATCTCAAATAAGAAAAAGAAGATATTCAAAGCTATCACAACATTTATTATAATTTGAATCACAACAAACCATAGAAAACTGAAAATATTCCTTAAAATCAACCAGAAATCAATGAATTCAATATAAACATGAATCAAAGTAAAGTTAACATTCCAATCACGCTACAAGCTTCACCTCTTAGCCCTACCTAAGAAGTTAGTTAACCATAGACATGATTAAACAAAAATCTCTTAAGGAAAGCATAAAAATAAACTAAAGAAGAAGAAGAAAACTCTTGGCGATAGCTCTTCACCCTTTACTCCACTCCTTAAACCCTAGAAGATTCTTTAGAGCATCCTAGGAACTCCTATTTATAGTTGGGGAACTTCAACATTTGCATCGATTTTGAAAAGTCTGGAAACTGCCTCAAATTTACGCAGTCCGGGCAAAATTTGTGTAACCTTCAACTAGTCAAGAGCAATCTTCGACTAGTCGAGTGAAATATTCAACCAGTCGAATTTCACATGAATTTAAAAGATAATGTTGTTAGAGTTTCACCTGAATTTTCTTGAGCTAGTTGAACCAAAACTCGGGTTAGTCGAATTTCACGCGAATTTTTATGATTCCTTTTCTTTGTTTCAAATCTTCGATTCTCTTCATTCCTCACTTAGTTTTATTGGATCTTTGGCTTGTGAATTCTTCAATCTTAGTCTCGTAAGATCCATCCCTTGCCTTGGTGATTCTTGAGTATCAAATCCATGTTTTTAACATTCTTTTCCATCCAAACTCTCATATTGACCTTACAACACAAACATGTATAAAATATACCATTAAGAATTATCATGTTCATAAACCGAAGATATAAATAGGGGAAAATATGCAATATTTGACACTCAACACTTACTGCTTATACTCCTTCCTGTCATCTTCCACCAAATTCACCTTGCCACGATGGTAAAATAATGTAAAATCGTAATTCTTTTAAATTCTTTAGTGAGAATAAATATTGGAGGCTCTTGTGATCAGTAAATAGATCAAATCGCTCACCATATAAATAGTGTCACCAAATATTAAGAGAAAAACTATGACTGTTATTACCTTATCTTCCTTCATTAGTACACAACCAAGTTTCAAAATCAATACATCTATATAAACAAAAATTGAAATCTCTCACGAGGAGGACTAAGAATAGGTATCGAAGTTAATAATCACATCAACTTAGCGAACGTTTCTTCACATTTCTTCATCCATTTAAATGGTACACCCTTCTGAGTTAAACTCGTTAATGTGCTAGAAATATTTTAAAAGTCCTTAATAAATGTTCTGTAATATTATTTAGTTTAAAGTCTTCTAAGTTCAATTACAATATTTAGTTATTTGATTTAATAACAATGGGTTGAATGATGATAGTAGATTGAAATAAATTTGGATTTACTTTAAAGTCTTTCAGTTGTTTATTTTTAGATATGTTGTGCACTATGGGTATAATGAATGATTTGATTTAACAATTGTTTATCCTGGATTAGAGAAGGATTCAATCTGTATAATTGATTGATCTATTATCGCCTAAAGGTGCATTAGACTCTTTTGATTCCCTGAGATTGAGATCTGAATGCTCCATGAGAGAAACATTCAATCGAATTCATATTCGTATTGTTGTTAATAATTTTTTTAATAGAATTATCTTCCGATTGGATAGGATAGGACTTCGATTCCAATTGAGCTATACAATAAATCAATGAATGAGATACTCTGATTACTATGAGTGAATTTCTGGATCCTTAGTCCTTTGTTTATTTGTTTTAAAACCCTTTAACCTATTCACTAGAATTACAACCTAAAAAAACCATTACCTTTAGACTAGTTCTAGGTTGTGTTCCCCATTCCCTACGGATTCAACCTTGGTCTCATCGAATTATTATTGCATCGTAGCCCTGCACTTTGGGTTGTCAACCATTGGCCAGAATTCCTGAAACATCATCTAAAAATATGGTCGAAACTGTACAACAATTTGATGAGAATCCTAAGTGAAACACACCACCAGTTAGGACATTGTGTGATGAGAATGAGGTACAACTAGTTCCATCGGTTTGGACTTTATGTGATTACTTATAATTGGTGATAACAAGTATACCTTCTTGCATAATTTTCTCAACCAATGTGGGAAACATGGACTTTAAATCAGGAATGATCCAATTACTCCCTCAATTATATGGACTTGATTTAGAAAGTCCATACTTGCACATAAAAGAATTTGAAGAGATCCTTCTGATATGATTAAACTGAAGTTATTTTCATTTTCTCTCAAGAAGGCCAAAGTATAGCTTCACTCCTTAAGGCTTAAATCCATTGGCACATGGGTTGAGTTGACCTAGGAATTCCTTAAAAAGTTCTTCCTGTCTCATAAAACCAACACTTTCAGGCATGAGATTATGAACTTCTCCCAAAAAGGAGATGAAACTTTTTTCAGTATTGGGAATGGTTCAAGGACTTACTTCTCACTTGCCCATATCGAGGCTATCAGATTTGGTGGATGATTAGCTTTTTCTATAAGGGACTAAGCTCAAACATGCATCAATTCATAAAGATGATCTGTAATGGCTAATTTATGAATAAGTATGATTAACTTTTTCTATAAGGGACTAAGCTTAAACATGTGTCAATTTGTAAAGATGATCTGTAATGGCTAATTTATGAATACAGATATGGAAGATGCTTGGGATTACCTAGACATGCTAGCTAAAAATGCCCAATCATAGGGCACATCCAACCAAGCTAGTAATCCCAAGGTAGTTCCAAAAGAGAGAGGAGTTCATGTGCTCAAAGAGGAGGATGATGTTAGTGCATGGCTTATAGGTCTTACAAGGAAGATTGAGGTGTTAGAATTTAGGAAGAGAGCGATCCAACCCATTATAGACATTGAAACCATATGTGATATTTGCGAGAGTGATGTTCACCTAAATAAGGATTGTCCTATAATCCCTGCATTTTAAAAGGTGTTGCATGCTCAAGCGAATGCTATGAATGTGTATCAACGCTCCTTCAGTACACCAAATTCTAACACGTACACTCCCGTTTGGCTGAATCATCTAAATTAGTTGGAGGAATGGACTGACTACGAATACACCCAATAATCCCCAAGGGCCATCTATTGGACCCCCATCTAGGAGAACCCTTGAGGATACATTAAATGTATTCATGCAAGGGAAACTACAGGCCATAAATGGATTTGAATCTTCGATTGCAAGAATTCAGACAACTAAGTATTAGGGAGAAAGGGACCTTTTCGTCCCAACCTCAACTTAACCCTAAGGGAGATCCCAGTTCTTCAACCCAACATGTGAAACATGTTAAATACATCACCACCCTGAGAAGTGGTAAAGAGATTCCTAAAAAGGTTGAGAAAGCTAAGGAATCCATTGATTTAAAGGATGATAGTGAATCAAGCAATGCTCCAAATGACCAAGAGCTAGAGCATGAGCATAAGCTCATGGCCCCATTTTCCAAACGTCTTACCTCATTAAAATAGTAAAATAAAAATCAAGACATTTTAGAGGTTTTCCAGCAAGTCAATATGAATATCATTATTAGACAATTTCCATCTTATGCCAAATTCTTAAAGGGTCTATGTGCAATAAAGCATAAACTGAACGTGTACGAGAAAGCTTTCTTAACAGAACATGTGAGTGTCATCATTAATCAACAACGATCTCGGAAGTCCTACGATCTCATGTATAATGGGAAACTTTCGGGCTGATAAAGAACTTTTAGATCGTAAGGCAACTGTTAATATGATATCGTACTCGGTATACGACTAATTGAGCCTTGGTGAGTTGAAATCCACCAGGACAACATTAGAATTGGTTGTCCGCTCGACCGAGAGGAGTGGTGGAAGATCTATTGGTCTAAGTGGATAGGCTTTACTACCTGGTAGACTTTATCGTCTTGAATGCACAACCGGTTATAAATGTGAGTACTTAAATCCCTATCATTTTAGGATGACCATTCCTGTTTAACGTTAATGCCATAATCAATTTCCATAATAGGATCATGAAAATATCATTTGGCAATATGCCCTTAAAGTTGAATGTGTTTAATTTACATAAACCGCACGAGGATGCGGATGTGATTTATGAGGTTAATTTGACTAATATATTTGAAGATGATGAGCCTCTTTTGACTAAAATTCTCGAGTCTCTAAAAGTATTCTTGGCACACTCTATAGATTCAAATGATTTTATGATTAAAGACATAATGAATGCCTATGGGATTGTGTCTCGGTGCTTGACACTGACCGAGAAGAGATATGTTTTGAAGTTCCTCCTTCTACCAGTTCAAAATGTTTACCATTAAGGGTGGAGAAATTGGATTCTAAATCAAAGTTTGAAACTTTGAATTTTATGGATATTACGTTGGCTAAAAAGTTTACTAATATTCAATTGTATGTAGTCTCTTATTCATCATGGTCTACTAATATTGAATTTTTTTTCTACCACAAGTGAATCATATATTCTTTGGACACCTCACAATAACAAAAAGAGAATTTTTAATGAGGTGCATAAATTTCTCAGGACGATCATGGTCCAAGACATCCAAACTTACTCTAAAATAGGTTGTTGGATGATCTTATTAAAAAGTTTGCTGAGAAATTTGTCGAGATACTCGTTAGAAGAAGAACTAATGCCTTTGGATGATTGATAGTTTAAATTTAGGAATATATTATTTTTTAGGATTAGTTTGATTTATTAGTTTAGTTTAGTTGCTAAAACACTAATTAATAGGAAGTTCGCATTAGCACATGTATGTTGTTGCCTTTCAGGTACCTTTCATCTACCTTTTTCTAACACACGCACACACCCCCACGTACTCACGCCATAGTGGGATTTCACCACCTATGGGTACTCGAACCCTTGACCAAGTGTTGAAACTCCTGAGAGTCTACCACCGGAGTAAGAGTAAGGACCCTACTTTTCATCTACTTATCTTTATTTTCATTGCTCTTATGTTGCTCGTGTTACATATGTTTATACATTGAGGACAATGTAAAACTTAGGTTAGGGGTAGGTTTCCTTTGGAATTTCTTTAGATTTGTGCTGAATTTATTTTTGAATTTTAAGCTATTTAAAAAAAAAAAAAAATTGACATTTTTTTTCGATGAATTTAAGGGATTTTAAAATTAATCCAGAGATCAAAATGATAAGATAATGAATGTTGAAGATTTTTTAAGCCTGAATTTTAGTTATTTCATATATTTCAAAGTTGAGTTTAAAGTTTTAATTATTTAATTAGAAGTTTAAACATTGATTAAATCATGAATTCACATGTCACATTCACTTTACACATTAATGTTTAAGTTTGATATTGTAGTGTTAACTTGATGATTGTTGAGAATGATAAGAACCAAACTTGGAGAATTTGTCAATCATATTCAATGAAAAAAATTAGAGTAATACCCAACTAAAAAAATTGTTTTCATAAAAAAGGGCTACCTATCAAAGTTTCATGAAAGGACTGTTATGAAAGAGAGAGAGAGAGAGAGAGAGAGAGAGAGAGAGAGAGAGAGAGAGAGAGAGAGAGAGAGAGAGAGAGAGAGAAAAGATTGAGAATAGTGTAAAAGTCATCAATGGAAAAATCAAAAGTTAGAAGAGTAGAATGTTGAAATATAAGACAATTTTTTGTTTAGGTTTTCGTTATCTTGAATACTCTTTTGATTATTAAAATATTATCATGAAAATAGATAACCGAACCTTTGGTTGTGTTAAGTCTGGATTTCACTATGCACATATGGAACTCAATGTTTAGAATTTTTCCAATTATAAGATTAATATTTTAAACTTGATTATGATGTTTACCAAGTATTAGATTTTTGGTGAAAATGTTCTTTCCATTAATATATTTTAGATTTTTATAATCTGGATTGTTTTTAAAACAGCTTGAGTTTATAAGAAATTATTCAATTTGTTTCAAAATGTCTTTCACATGTTTTTCTTGGGACTAGAAAAATGCTGGTTGTCGGTGTGATAACGTCTAAGTATTGCTTATTTGTCCTCTCAATTATATTAGCTTTCCTAGTATTTTAGTGTTAATTTGCTATAATTATATATGTTTTCTACATGTGAGGAGATTTTAGACTTAGGGATGAATACTTGCTTAAAAGGAGGATTCAAAACCCAAAAGAATGATCACTGAAGAATTGGAGATTGGGAGGACATTAATGAAGAATTCAATTGCCAAAAATCCAAATAAACCAAGGACAAAGGATGAATAAAAGACTGAAAAATCACAAAGAGTAACAACATAAATAATAGACTCTTCGGTCCCACTTAAAGTTGGTTCATTCCGACTGAATATAGTAAGAAACTGTGATTTTCAGATATAATTTAACTCAACACTTAGGTACGAACGAAGCCATTTCGGTGCCACTGAAGGAAAATTCATCACGACATAAGGGAGATAAAGACTTCAAACATATTCAGATGAAATTCCACTACAGCTGGAGCTATCTTAAGCTGACTCTGTGCTAACGAAGGCGATTATCAGTGTGACTGAAGCGTAACATAAGTACGTAAATTTGAAACTGGTTCTAAGTCAATATGACTTTTTCCTATTTAAACGGGTGTTCTATGACTTCTTAGGTACGAATAACGGCTTGGGAGAAAGACCTAAGAGTGGTGGAGCTTCCACAGAGCCGTCCTTCTTCAATCCCTAAAATTTAGTTTGTCTTTTCAATTTTTCTTTTGCTATTCTTTCTAAGATGTTAGCTATCTTAGGCTAATCTCTTAAGTAATGATAAGAGATGAGGCTTATAATTCAATTATAGTATTTAGTTTATTTGATTTAATAAAATGGGATGAATGATGATAGTAGATTGAAATAGATTTAGATTTACTTTAAAGTCTTTGAGCTATTTATTTCTGGATTTGTTGTGCACTACGGAAACAAATATTGCTTTGATTTAACAATTATTTTTCTTGAATTAGAGAAGAATTCAATCTATATAATTGATTGATCTATTGTCACCTAAAGGTGCATTAAACACTTTTGATTTTCTATGATTGATATTTGAGTGCATAATGAGAGAGTTGTTCGATCGAATTCATATTCATTTTAGTGTTAATAATTAGTTTAACAAAATTATCTTATAATTAGATGGGATAGGACTTTGGTTCCAAATGAGTTATACATTGAATCAATGAATGAGATATTACGATTTCTATGGGTAGATTCCTGGAACTTGGTATTTTTTTTTATTTGTTTTAAAACCCTTTAACCTATTCACTGGATTACAAACCCAGACAAACCATCACCTCTAAAATAGTTGTAGGTTGTGTTCCCCGTTCCATGAGAATTTGACCTCGGTCTCACTGAGTTATTACTGCATCACAGCCATACACTTGGGGTTATCAACTCTTGGGTTTGATCATTTAGCCCCTCGGTGATCTGAAGTCCAACTGCTAATTGCAGTATTTGTCAGCATCAATGTTGTCCCCTCTGGTAACATGCTTTAGTTCAACCTTGTTGAAATTGTCCATAAACTGAATTGCTAATGCATCATATGTTAGTCTTGCAAGACTACTGCATTTGAACAATCTTGCTACTTAGTTTATTACCAACTGTGAATCACCCATCCTTAATATATTTATGGCACCTAATTATATTAACATCTTCAAACTGATTATCAGAGTCTCATACTCGGCCTAGTTGTTGGTGCATTCAAATTCTAAATGGAATGTTAAATCTCGCCTTTTCCCATATGGGGCAATCAGGATTGTGCCTATTCCTGATGATTTGTCAGTCCTTAAACCGTCAAATATCAATTTTTAATGCGATAGATGCACTGTATATAAGTCCAAGACTTCCTGATGAAGTTGTTTCTCAATGTCTGATGGATTATCAGCTAGGAAATTTGTTATGGCCTAGCCTTTCATTGATCGTTGATGCACACACTTAAGATCATACTTAGATAATGTTAATACCCATTTGTCGATTCATGCATTCAAAGGGGGCCGATTCAGCATATATTCGATTAAATATGTGACTGTAATTATATTAATTGATTCAACTAATAAATAATGCCATAATTTAGTGGCCACAAAGTATGATGATAAACATGACTTTTCTATTGCAGAATATCATCTTTCGGTATTTAACAATGTTTAGCCAAGATAATAAACAATGCATTCCTTCTTATCAACATTGTCTTGTGCTAGTAAGGCACTAATTAACTCTATTGTAGCCGCAACATAAAACTTGAATAGTCGCCCTTTAACTAGTGACATAACACTTATGGCTTCATCAAGTATCCATTGATTTTCTTGAAAGCCTACAAATGCTATGCTCCTAACTTAAATTCATCTTCTTGTTTTAGTGTTTCTTGCACAATTAGAAATGAACATGCACATAAATTAACTAGACCAAGAAAGCATTGTAACTTTGTTTTATTGCTTGGCGGCTAAGCGTCAATTACCTCTTGAGCCTTATTTTGGTCTATTTCAATTGATCGCTGATGTACTAAGAATCCCAAGAAAATTTTAGCTGAAACCCCAAAAGAAGATTTGAGTGAGCTCATATTCAACTTCTGGACCCTCATTCGCTCAAATGATTTACGCAAATGAGCGAAATTCTTTGGAAATAGACCGACTTGACTACCACATCATCGATATATACTTCCCTGAAGTGGCTAAGAATATCATGAAAAATTGCATTCACGGCCCACTAGTAAGTAGCCCTTAAATTCTTAAGTCCAAATGTCATTACTACCCAATAGAAATTCCCCAATGGTCTGGCACATTTGAAGGTTATTTTCGGTAGATTCTTAAGTTCAATGCTTATTTGGTTATACCTCGAATGGTCATCTACAAAGGAAACCATCTTATGTCCAGCTACTCGGTCAATCAATTGCTCGACCAGGGACATTGGGTATTCATCCTTAGGTGTGGCTTATTTTAAGTTTCTGAAGTTAATAAAGACTCGAAGCTTACCATTTTTCTTGATGGCTAGTACTACATTGGAAATCCATTTAACAAAGTTGATGGGTCTAATAATTTTTGCCTTTAACAACCGTTCGAACTCTTCTTTTACTTTCTGAGTAACCTCGATTGTCATTCATCCAGGTCATTGGTTATATAGTTGATATCCTTCTTTTATTGGTATATGTGCTCGACCAGGTGTCAGTCCAACCCAGGCTTCTCATGGTAATCCCATGCAAAGCAGTCGGTGAAATCTTCAAGCAAATTAGTGAGTTTAGCCTGAACTTGTGGCTCCAACAATCCACTAATGAAAGCGGGCTTGGGATATCCCTAGAGTCATCTTAATTAAAGGATTATTGACTTGAGCTTGAGAATTATCAACCTTATTTGGAGCTTGTTTTAGATCTTTCAATGTTATGCCATCCTTGACTACTTCATCGGCTGGTATTGTGATGTCGGTCATATCGACTAAGCATCCATCACCATATTCTTTCAAGCTTTCCTCAAGCTATCTTCATCATGGCTGTGAACACGGTCATTCTCTTATTGATTGACGAGAAACTCACCATGGAACTTCTTTTATAGTATAGCTTGAGGTTGCCCAATAAGGCACTACAGTCTTTGACAGATCATTATTCAATCATAATATTGTAGCAATATACTTTCTGGATTAATTTTGGCGTCAATACCAGTTGGACATCCATATTTATCCCTTCTAGTAAATAATATCAGCCCGAAGTCATTTTCATAAAAGCAAACATCAACTGTATTAGATGTTGGAATGGCATGTTGTTAGCTAACACCAACTCGACCTTATCTTAAGTCTAAAAGATCACGAATTAATGTAAGGATAATGGGATACATGAGAAGGAATGTATCCAATTGTTCCATAACAAGGTATTATAAATTGATGAAGTGTCGACCACAAAAGTGGCTAACACCTTTTTGGTTCTCACTATCAATTTAATAGGTAGCAAACCTTGTGTTTGGGTTACTTCTCTGGTAAAATTGTTAATCGTGACTTTGATTGGAATGAGATCGTTTAAGGTTTTTTTTTTTTTTTTTCCATCATCTTGGCTGGGAGAATATTTACAATCACGCTATTGTTGTCCAGGACCCTTGTGACTGGGTATCCTTCCAAATGAATAGAGATGTATAATAACTTTAGATGTCGAGTCATAGTGTGAGTAAGATACTCGGTTAATTGTTCAATGTCTAGCTGTTGGCTTTCTTCAGTTGACTTCTGTTTCATAGTTAAATCCATCATATTGACGGTTATCGATTTATTTTTTAGTCGTAAAATCATCGGAATTGTCCATGATCGTCCTGTTATTTTATGAGGATTTTTGTCTATAACAACCAATTCTAATATTTGGCAATCAGTTGCCTTTGCCAATGACATTTCTAGGTATGGGTCATCCCTTCTAGTATAGCTGAGAATTTAGGGTGCCTAACCTTTCTCTAGATTCCTTTTTTAGTAGGAACATATTTAAAAATCCTTCATCCTAGCATTGGAGCTGGTCGAGGGGGGTTAACAAGGTGTTGAAATGCACTCTGCTAATAAGAATTTTCTTCTTTCATCTTTTTCTTAAGACATGGTTTAGTTCGGTCATTCAGTTGTGTGTTCATCCGAGGAAAATGCCAGGTTGGTTGAATTGGCCTTGCGCATCAGTCACATAAACATGGCTCATGGTAAATTGGCAATGCTACTTTCGAATGTACCTTTGTGCTCGTAGCAACTTGCCATGTCATCTTGGATTCCTTTTTGGATTTTCGTACCATATCCTGATCGTTATTTGGCCTAAGGTCAACATTTTTTTCGCAGTTGTACCAATTATGAGGATCGACCGTGACCATGTTAATCTCTATATTAACTGAAAATGGATTGGTATCAATTAGTATAGCCTATTTTCTTTTTCATGGAATTTTAGCAATCCTCGATCAATGTTATTTTAGATAACATTCCTGAAAACAATACATTTATTAGTAGAATAAGACTGAGTTCCATGCCACTTACAATACTTGGTCTTTTTCAACTCTTCGACTATAGGTATTTTATAATTAATGGGGATTTTAATAAATTTTTTGGCCAACATTATATCAAACATCCCATCGGCCCAAGTGATATCAAATGTATATGACTTTTGAGCTTTCTGTGTGGCTAGCGTAGTTGCTTCTACTTTGACCAACGTCGAAGAGACGAATGGCTGCTTGGACACTACTTTGGCGACTCCCACATCGTACTTAGAATCATAGTAATAGGTGTCAATAAATGAGTTTTTATGCCTTATTCCCTCCTAAAGAAGAGCTTCATACCAGGATACCTTTCTAGTTAAGTCATAAAGATTAGCAAATTCCGTCCCGATAATTTTTTTTTTTTTTTACAGAGTTTTAATTTAAGACCATCTTGGGCTAGTTGTATAAATTCGACCTAGTCATGACTACTTTATATTGACTTTTTTCCCTTTTAAATCGAGTGGTATAGTTTTTTACGGACTCTCCAGGTAACTATCGAAAACAGTTAAGGTTAGCCATATAAATCTCCATATCCCTGTAAAAGAACTGGGCGTGAAACTTTTCCTCCATTTCCTGCTAGGTTCGAACAAAATTTGACAATAAGTTAGAGTGCAAGGTGAAAGCCATTGCAATTAACGAATGGCCAAAAAAATGTAACTTATAATAATCATTATTAGCAAGTTCACCATACAGCATAGTAAATCGACCTATATGTTCTATGGTCGATAGACTAGTGTCACCTGTAAATAGTGAAAAATTTGATCGGTAATTCCTTACTAATGTATATTGCCAATCGATCCATTCAGGATAAGGTTTATGATATACGGGAGTTGTAGTGCGGTCAAGAGATGGGCTTGCCACCTTTTGGACCTATTGCAAATTTCCCTCGCAGTCCATATGATGAGGTTCGACTATCAAGGGTGGCTCAGGACCTAACGGTATTGTTCCCCGTTGTGAAGGATATTTCTAGAGAAAGACCGCCGCACAGGTATTCCCTCATTCCCGACCTTAATTTAAAAAAAGAAAAAAAAAAAAAAAAAAAACAATTCATGTTCTCCCATTCAAACCATTTGATCTTGACAAGATCGTAGGAACATTTTGCACTTCACGATAGTTTGCCGAGGCACAGTGGGTGCTCTTCCAGTGAAAATGGCCATCATCCGATTCAACTTCTCAGTTTGACTGGACATATCTGTTGAAAGTTTTAGTTTGAATTCGAGACTGCTTGGCCTAAGCTCGCGACTCCTCTATAACATGCCGAATCCCCATTTGTATATCGCGTAGCCCAGCCGACATTATCTTAAGAGGATCTACCCGAGATGACGATGCCCTGTCCTACTTTGGAGGATTGGGTATTGGTCCGGTAACAACTTAGGCATTGGTTGCACCTGCATTTCCTCCTCTGGTGAAAAAGGTTCATTAGTGCCATAAATGTTATAACCACTTTAGCTCATATTACACTAGTATGAATAACTAAATAGTTGGTCACTAAATATTTATGGTAAACAGATAAGGTTTGGTCCCACCGGGCATGCCAAAAATTGTTGGCACTCGGTTTGGTTTTGGTTACATGTGGTTTGTGTGGGTGTGTTAGGACCGATTGTGTGGCCCGATTCAAACCAAATAACTTAATCCCAAGTGCCAAGATAGGCAGATACATCAAATGTGAGCATTTATGATTGAGATCTGAGAAGATCAGTCGCCTATTTAGCCACTTGTGATGGAATTGTCAGATGATTAGGCGATATTCAAAGGGTTAGGTTTTTCCTCTGGTGATGTGTTCCTTCTTACCTTTCGTATGAAAGGACTTTAATATACTAGTGTGATCGAACGAAAAAGGAAATACTTACGGTCGGTTGTAGGGAGCAACTGCAAGAAGCCTTTTTGAAAGATGAACTTATATTGAGAATGAAAATACTCTAGCACAAAAGCATAAATTTTAATTACAACTTAAGATTACCGCTACTAGATTATCGCTACTCTTATGATAAGCTAGGCTATGATAAGGAAAGATAAAGATGATTTGTTTGGTTTGTTGGATTGCTATGAGATGATTTGCTTTGCTGAATTTTTCGTTATTTATAGATTTCTTCCGCACTCTTTAAATGCTTCTTTCTTTATTTCAAACAGTTATGGCACCTGGATCATTGCCACATTTAATATCCCATGTCCTTTCGTCCCTTCTTAACAAGTGTCCCTTTAACTACTCTTTTCCACTCGACCGTTTTCCATCTTTGGTCTTCTCGGATACACCTCGTCCTCAGATGACATGTATCATCCAACTTAACACCAACTCTACCTTTTTATTAAAAAAAATGCTTCAAATATTTTTATAGATCTTTTACATACTATTTCTTCTATGCAATGATACGTGTTATTCTCCCATTAGCTGTTTTATGATAGGTTAAAAATAGGGTACAACTGTTTTATATGAAATGGAGTGGAGTGTGGATCCCCTGTTTCGTGGAAATAATGAGTAGTTGATTCCAACTTTATTATTGGTTCATGTCACTGTAAGTAGGGCTGAAAGTCGGGCGGGTTGGGTTGGTGCTCAACCCTAGCCCAACCCAAGGTTCCGATACCTCAACCTTAACCCAACCCAACCCAACTTCAGGTTGGAAATTCTAAACCCAAGCCCAACCTAAGCGGGCTCGATCGAGTTGGTCGGGTTGGTACGTGATAATATTTTCGTAATTACATTAGTCTATTATATTTCAATACACACCTTATTTTTTGTACATGTGATTTGATTAATTATATATGCAGTTATTTATCACAAAAAAAAAGTACTTTTTTTTCTTTCTTGATATCACTTGTTCACTAACCATAGAATTATCCGTAATATCATAGGATCATTACTATCACCCATTTCATACATCCACTTATATATCCTGATATTAAAAGAAAAAAAAAAAACTATGTACATAAGAGACATGTAGAAAATATGTCATTAACATTACTAATCATGTGCCTTTCATATTTCATGATATGATTATAAAAAAAAAAAAAAAAACTAAATCTTTACATGTGTTACGTGCATATGTTGATCATGACCATGAAAAATATCAAAATAATTACAAATGCAGGGAAACAAAAAAAGTTAAAAAAAATAAAAATAAAAAGGAAAACGATCAAACCAACCTTTGTATGATGTCAAGAGAAAGAAAGAATAATATATTGATGGTGATACATATATAGTTACATACCTTGTGAGATGCTCTCTCTCGATCTCTCCAGCACCAAAGATCTCTCTCCTGCACAGAAGAGCTCTTTGACTCTCTCTCTCTCTCTCTCTCTCTCTCTCTCTCTCTCTCTCTCTCTCTCTCTCTCTCTCTCTCTCTCTCTCTCTCTCTCTCTCTCTCATGCCTGAAATTTTCTTTCCAAAATAAATGGCCTTACACACAAGACTTTTAACATGTGAAACTTCTTAGGGCCCATAATGATTTAGGTTTTACATCCACACTATCCATCAATTTTTACATATCCTTATAGAGCATTGCCCTCAAAATGAGACACATCCAAGCTCAAGTGGACCACACCACAGTAAGTAACCAGGATTAAATTACTACCGTTGAAAATTTTTGAGGCCACAAAAGACTCTAATCAAGTTGATATTTGTATTTTAACTTAATCCAGGTGTGTGTGATATTATGAAAAGATCAGATGGAAAATTAGCCTCAAGCTTGGCCCTAGGAAAGTTTCAATGGAAATTTGTTCAATCCCTATTGCTTTTTGTGGTGTGGTCCACTTAAGCTTTTAATGTGCCTCGTTTTTGGGGTCATGCTCTAGAATGATCCATAAAAATTGATAGACGGTATGGATGTAAAACACAAATCATCGTGGGGCCAAAGAACCACTACATGTTAAAAGTCATGTGGTGGATCATGCAATCTGGATAGAAGTTGTGCCGTGAGACACGGATTGACTTCTCTCCACTAGCCATTGGCTTGTGACTGGTGCTATGTGGACCCCAATATGATATATGTGTCTCATCCGTCCATCCATTTTTTCAGATATAATTATGTTATGGGCCCAAAATGGAGGTAGATTAAAATCTCATATGTGCCACACAGTGTTGATTGAACACCCACCTTTAAAAACATCTTCAAAATGTCTTGGGGCTACAAAAGTTTTAGATTAAGCTGATATTTGTTTTTTGCCTTCATCCAAGTCTCTTAGTCCTAATGTATAGGTTTAATGTCAAATAGACATTACCATGGGCCCTGAGAGATTTTTAATGGTAGATCTTCAATCACTACTGTTTTCCCATGGTGTGGTCCACTTGAGATTTTGATTTGCCTTAGTTTTAGGTTGATACTATAAAATTATTTGGAAAAATGGATGGACGGCAAGATGAGACACATACATCATGTTTATCATGTTGGGGTCCATGGAGTACCGACCAGCTAATCCGTTTTCGCTACCATTAGATAATGCAATCGGACGCAGATTTCTTGCCAAAGTTGCTGTGAAAGGATTTTAGGTGGATTCTAGGTGGGGCCCACTATGATATTCATTAGAAATCAAACCCGTCTATCCATTTTTTGAGTTTATTTTAGGACATGTGACCAAAAATAAGATGGATCCAAAACTCAAATGGATCACATGAGAGGAAACAGTGGGAGTTTAGTGACCACCATTGAAATATTTATATGGTTACAAACATTTCGTAAGTCTAAGTTTTTAATGTTTTTACTTCATCTTAGTAAAAATGACCTTATAAACGGTTTGGATGACATATAAACATCAAGGTAAAGCCTAAAAAGGTTTCAATGGTAGGAAATATTTTTCCCACTGTTTCAACTTGTATGGCTCAGTTGAGTTTTGGATCCTTCTCGTTTTTCGACGAATGTTCTAAAATGAGCTAGAAAAATGGATGGACGGGTTGGATTTCTCATAAACATCACGGTGGACCCCACATTGCATCCTTGAGCATAACCTCATGCGAAAGGCTTTCATAGCGGATCCACGTCCCACGCAACTAGGGAGAGAAAATTTCGGCGCATGAAAGAGAAAAATTCAGTGCATGGGAG